>CM031609.1:17356019-17368519 GCA_018398815.1 Conus ventricosus | reverse complement strand
CACACACACACACACACACACACACACTCACACACACATCCACACACACCCGCACACACACACGTGCACCGCGCGGCGCGGTCGCGCACAACACACACACACACACACACACACAACACACACACACACACACACACATCACACACATACAGACGCGCAACGCACACACACGCACGCACCAAAGCACGCACGCAACGCACGCACGCACGCTACGCACACATTAAAATAAAAAAAAATAGAGATACCAGGGACGCTCGAATGCATGCATGCACACACGGCACGCGCATACACACACACGCACACACACACCACACACCACACAAACACAACACACACACACACACACACACAACACACACACACACACACGAGCAACACGACGTTACATTACCATATGTGACGTTTTTAACTGACATGTTTGAACATGTAGCCAATAGGATACACTAAAAACGCCCGCATGCACACCTATACATATAAAAAAAATAGAGCGAGATACGTATGTCACGCATGCCCGCACGCACGCACGCACGCACGCACGCACCCACCCAACCCGCCCACACCCACACACACACACACACACACACACACACGTCGTTTCATTTCATATGTGACGTTTATAACTGACATGTTTGAACAATGTAGCCAATAGATACACACGTATACACGCACGCAAAGCACACATATACATATACAAAAAATAGAGAGAGATACGGATGCACGCATGCCGCACGCACGCATCCGCACGCACCCCCCACACCCACACACACACACACACACACACACACACATACCCTTTTTCTCTTCTCTCTCTCACTTCTTCTCTCCTCTCTCTCTCTCTCTCTCTCTCTCATCACTCTCCTCTCTCTCTCCGTCTAATATCACACAATTTTGTGAAAAGACGTAAAAATGAAGTACTACTACTACACACACACACTCTTTTCATTTGATATGTACGTTAAAAAAACTGACATGTTTGTACATTAGACAATAGAAATTCTGACCACTTTCCCCCTTTTCTTTCTTCGTTCACTTTTATGCCGAATTGTAGCTTACTAAAAGAAAAACTATAATAGTCCATAAGATTGGAAGATGAATACAATACAAGAAAGAGAAATTCGCCATTCACCCGAAGCATAACTAACACGAGAGTTTTATGTAGATATTTAAAAAAAATCATGTCAGCTTTTCAGTGGATGAATAAATCACATTCTTGTAAAGGTTTCAATCAATCGTTAAGGCTGCTGTCATGAACTCCGTGCCACCATCCAGTGGCTTGCAACCCACGCCTTTATTTTGCCACAGCTCCTTCCCCCCCCCCCTCCCCCCCCCCCCCCCCCCCCCCACCCCCCCCCCCGCCTCCTGCACGACCTTGGCCCGTCTGTCACAACCCACACACGCTATCCACAGGAGCAGTCAGTGCCAAGTCGTCTTGAGGCAACCGAGCCCGAGCACACTGCGCTACTTGCCGAGTCTCTTCAATGGTGTTCAGTGGCGCCTGTTCTGATCCCAGCTTAGTCAGAAATACCACCTACAATATTACACCCTCACTCACGCGAGACAATAATCGTTTAGGAGGTCGCGGAACCAACCCCGCGAGACTGTCCTCCTGTACCCTCAGAAACATATCAATATGAATTAAAAGAAAACCAAAGAAAACAGAAAACGTTAATTAAAAGAGCATCGCTGCCTTTTCAGTTTGAAGTAATGCAGATCGTTAAATACGATCACACAACGTAGAAATGTGGGGCACTCGTTAGCTAAAATACGAAAACCATCTGTTCTGAGGCGCATCTTCCGGACTTTTTTGTTGTTTTTTTGTTTTTTCTGTAGTTTCTTTGATCAAGTTTTATGAAATTTATCATCCAGATAAGAACACATCCAGGAAGTAGGTCAGAAGCGTTTGAATTCTGGTTTCAAAGACCGTTAGTAACCCAGGTACGACCAGTTACAATCAGAATTTCTAGTTTGAATGTTGTCAGCAACGTGTACAGCACTGTCATAAATGAAGCCCTTCTTCTGTTGTAAAGAGGAAATAATTTCCCTCCGGAGACACAGGCTGAGTTTTGTTGAGTTGCACATCCGAGAGCTCTCTACCCTACACGCCTCATCAAAGCTATCTAAAAAAGGAAAAAAACAGTGACGCGATTCTGCAATACACATATGAATTTCCAAGGCCGTCAGAGTAAGACATAGGAATAAATTGTTATGTTAGCTATTGCGGTATATAGGATTTCATTTGTTATTTTAAGTTTGAACTTTGCAAGGCATATACAGCAAGGCAGCTGTCAGAGTTAGCAAAAAGCTCGATGAAAAGGTTAACTCCTTATGTTGGATAAACGGGGATGATTTTGAGTCCGTTCTTGTTTTCCTTTTTACCCGACTTAAATCTTCAGCTTTATGAATGTACTGCCCGTGGCTTTGATGTACTGGCTGATCCACTTGCTGCGTTTCTATCTACGTTAGCAGATTGCATTGTATTAGTCTTTGATTCTGCTGCCAACTCAGAAGGATATCTAACTGACTTAAAATTTAACAATTAAAGTTAAAAATTAACATAGACAAAACTAAAATAGTTATTTTTTTAATTTGGTGGTTTTCTGCGAAACTGTGAAAAATGGTTTACCACAAAAACAACAAAAGCAAATGAGTATAACTAAGTTAAAATTATTTTGGGAGTGCTTTTGGTCATCTCTCAGCGGGACTTGTTGTGTAGAAAAGATATCATGTATAGCTCTCAAAGCCGTTCAGGAATTAGACGATTGTACGTCAGACTTACAACTTTGCTTGTTAGTACTCTTTTGAAACTTTTAGCACCAAAGCGAAACTTGCAGCATAAATTTGACTTATGGGACGTTAAAATGTTATGTGATTTTCAAAAGATCCCAATCAAGAGTTGCAAAAGAGTCTAAAGTGCTGGGGAAAAAATATTAAAGAAAAGAAAAAGAAAGAACGAAGAAAGAAATATACCTTTGGTTGAATATGGTCAGTGTCCTGTGTTCATTGATGTCTATAGAAATATACCTTTGGTTGAATCATGGTCAGTGTCCTGTGTTCATTGATGTCTATAGAAATATACCTTTGGTTGAATCAATGGTCAGTGTCCTGTGTTCATTGATGTCTATAGAAATATACCCTTTTGGTTGAATCATGGTCAGTGTCCTGTGTTCATTTATGTCTATAGAAATATAGCTTTGGTTGAATCATGGTCAGTGTCCTGTGTTCATTGATGTCTATAGAAAATATACCTTTGGTTGAATCATGGTCAGTGTCCTGTGTTCATTGATGTCTATAGAAATATACCTTTGGTTTTAATCATGGTCAGTGTCCTGTGTTCATTGATGTCTATAGAAATATAGCTTTGGTTGAATCATGGTCAGTGTCCTGTGTTCATTGATGTCTATAGAAATATAGCTTTGGTTGAATCATGGTCAGTGTCCTGTGTTCATTGATGTCTATAGAAATATACCTTTGGTTGAATCATGGTAAGTGTCCTGTGTTCATTAATGTCTATAGAAATATACCTTTGGTTGAATCATGGTCAGTGTCCTGTGTTCATTGATGTCTATAGAAATATACCTTTGGTTGAATCATGGTCAGTGTCCTGTGTTCATTGATGTCTATAGAAATATAGCTTTGGTTTGAATCATGGTCAGTGTCCTGTGTTCATTGATGTCTATAGAAATATAGCTTTGGTTGATCATGGTCAGTGTCCTGTGTTCATTGATGTCTATAGAAATATACCTTTGGTTGAATCATGGTAAGTGTCCTGTGTTCATTAATGTCTATAGAAATATACCTTTGGTTGAATCATGGTAAGTGTCCTGTGTTCATTAATGTCTATAGAAATATACCTTTGGTTGAATCATGGTAAGTGTCCTGTGTTCATTAATGTCTATAGAAATATACCTTTGGTTGAATCATGGTAAGTGTCCTGTGTTCATTGATGTCTATAAAATAACCTTTGGTTGAATCATGGTCAGTGTCCTGTGTTCATTGATGTCTATAGAAATATACCTTTGGTTGAATCATGGTCAGTGTCCTGTGTTCATTGATGTCTATAATCAAGTGGTCGAGTAAGAGTAGATTCCTGCTGTTCCTCTACAAAAGCAAACACCCAAAACAGTGCCTAAGATTACCTCAGAAAGGATTCAGCAGATAGAAGACATTGGACAACTCAAGCAAAACCTTTTATGTTGACAAGGATTTATGTGCCTTTAACGGCGCGGGAGGGGGGTGGGTGGCGATTAATGTTGTAATGTTCCGTGTTCGTCAAACTTTGCAATTTCGTGTTTCAGGTGTTATTGTCATGACTGCCTCGTTTCATGGCATGTTGATATATCTCCAGATTATTTGAATGACTATCCAGACATTTGTAGAGAGTAAATTATACACTTTTTTAATGTCTTTTAAACATCACCCGGCCCTCTGATAATCGAGACCCGGTTCTCTGATCACTGACGTACAATGAACGTTCCTGGTTGTATTTCTTAAACGATGGCTGTGATCATTCACATGTCTAATGGTGTGCCAGCATTTACATCTCTATGTTCTTTACGGAATCTCTGTCATGTTTTAAGGTCCATCGCCCTGCCAAAATTGACCTGGGAACAGCTATTAAGCTAAAGCTTTAAATAAATAAATAAATAAATAAATAAAACGCCCGCTAATTCGAAATGCATCACGAATATTCTCACCATTCAGAAAATCTGATCACATCTCTCTGAATGTGCTGGTACTTACACTTCCATTATGTCCCTTCCTTGTCGGCTGACGTCATGTTTCCCTTTGTTCATATCGCTTTTAGGGACTGAAATGGGAAAAAAAATCATTTTTTTTCATATTTTTCTTTGTCATGTTTTTTATTCTACAAATTTAATGCACAGGCACACGCGGGCGCGGAAGCGCGCCAACACGTACGCAAAACACACACACACACACACACACACACACACACACACACAGACACACACACACAACGCACACACACACACACACACACACACACACACACACACACAACACACACACACACACACGCACGCACGCACGCACACACGCACGCACGCACAACCCCACGCACGCACACACCTGCACACACGCATGCGCGCTTACACACACACACACACACACACACACACACACACACACACACACACACACACACACTGTCTGGATTTTTTTGTTTGTTTGTTTGTTTGTTTTTCTCACTCTTCCAGACAATGTCCCTGCGGTGTCTGGCAATATTGAGAGTTCCGTGAACTTGGCCGACCAGGAAAGCCCCACCAGCCAGACAACAGACAACAGACGGCTGTCAGCCGGTGCACGCCGCTTGGACGCAGGAACTTTTAGGTCTTCGGCACTTCTACAACGGCTTCCACACCGGCGTCTCACTGACTCACAATGGTCCTGGTCTGTAACCTGGTCCGCTTCGCTTTGTCTCTGACTCTGTCTCTGTCTCTCTGTCTCTGTCTTTGTGTCTGTCTCTCTGTCTCTGTCTCTCTGTCTCTGTCTCTGTCTTTGTGTCTGTCTCTCTGTCTCTGCTCTATCTCTCTGTCTGTCCTTCTGTCTCTGCTTCTGTCTCTCTGTCTCTGTCTCTGTCTCTCTCTCTCTCTCTCTCTCTCTCTCTCTCTCCTCCTCTCTCTTTCTCTTCTCTTCTCTTCTGTGTCCCCTGTCTCCCTGTCCTCTATCTCTCTGTCTCTGTCTCTCTGGCTCTGTCCCTCCCTCTGCCTCTGTCTGTGTGTCTGTCGCTCTCTCTCTCTCTCTCTCTCTCTCTCTCTCTCTCTCTCTCTCTCTCTCTCTCTCTCTCTCTGTTCCTGTCTCTACCTCTGTCCCGTCTCTCTCTCTCTCTCTATCTCTCTCTCTCTCTCTCTCTCTCTCTCTCTCTCTCTCTCTCTCTCTCTCTCTCTCTCTCTCTCTAACCTACCGTTGCTTTACAAACTTTAACAATCAAGATTTTCTACATGACTTGACTTAGCTCAAATCTCTCATCAGTTTACAACATAACTGATCCAGATGTTGCTGTTGAATTTTGGATCAGAACATTTACAGAAATATATGATAAACACGCCCTCTTAAAACGATTAGAGTACGACATAATCCCAAACTGGCATGGTACACTGAAGAGTTACAGGAGGCGGTTATCTTAGAGATCGCTTAAACAACATGGCTTGAAGAGGAATCTAGAATACTGAGGAAATGCAATAAATTCACAGAAGCGAGAGAAAAAACGAAATACTATCGAGAACTAATTTCATCAAATCAGAACCCAAAATTGGTATGGAGAGTATTAACGAGCTTACAACATCAGTCTTCTTCAAAATCAACTATAATTAAAGACATCTCGTCGAACAGCTGAACACCCACTTTTGCACTATAGCCAATAAGTTGTCACGGCTGATTCTTCAAGATCAAACGACCTTCAAAAACTGAAACAATATTTGCCATGATAAAACATCAGTCTGAACTTTATATTTCACCAATAACAATATTTGAAGTCTATTACTACCTAATGCACCAAACAGTCAAGTACATGCGGGGTGGATGGCCTAGACGGTAAAATTATCAAACTCATCAGCTCCAGCAATTACAGATACGTTAACATATGTCTTCAACTATGTATCGACAAAATCATTTTCCCAATAGTTTCAAAAAGCAAAAGTATTCCTATCTACAAGCAGGTGACAGCTCAGACCCTGCAAACTACAGACCAATCTCAATCATTTCCACTCTTTCCAAACTTTGGAAAATACACATTAAACAAACACACATTACACCACCTTATACCATTCACCATTCCTTCATCCAAGACAGTCCGGGTTCCGACACACCATTCATGCCACACAGCCTAATCAACCTGGTTGATACTGCGCTAAACAGCATTAACAACAGCAGATATTGTGGTGTCCTATTCATTGATTTCAAAAAAGCATTTGATGTGATAGACCACAACTCCTTCTTAGAAAATTAAAATTGTATGGCTTATCCACAAGAACTCAGCTTTTTCACTCATATCTCACAATAGGCAACAATGTGTGAACATTAATACAACTTTCTCTTCATTTTCAAACACTTTCCTATGGCGTCCACAAGGCTCTATCTTGGGTCCCTTATTATTCACAATTTACATCAATGATCTACCTCTACAATATCACATCCACCTGTGAACTTTTTGTGATGACACAACAATCCACACAAATCATTTGATGTTACTGTTCTTGCACAAACATTTCAAGAGAGTGCGAATGAACTCGTGAAATGGACTGAACTAAATCACATGTCGCTTCACCCTCAAAAAACTAAAATCCATGCTTATCAAACCAGACAAAAAGACAAAATCTCACTATTAAATTTCCTCCGGTGCATCTTAAAGAAGAACCCGTTGAACAGGTTACATACCTCAAGTGCTAGGAATAACAATTGATAGCAATATTAGCTGGCAAGCTCACAAAACCTCACTGTGCAAAAAAGTCTCTCAGAAAGTCTATCAAACTCTCCAAAATTAAACGCTTCCTCGACCTGCATTCACGCAAGCTCTTTTTTCAATCTCATATTCATTCATACATAGACTATGGGTCTACTCTATGGGACTCTGCTAGCGCTATTACCCTCAAACCATTTGCTAAGCCTACACAAGCGAGCACTCAAATTAGTCCTCCTAAAAAACAGTAGTCTCCTAGACTCAGACTGTTGTTGTTGTTGTTGTCGTACCCTGGCTAAAAGACTCCAGGGATCATCCAAACAGCCGAAGCACTTGAACACTATGGTACAAATGCATCAGATGGGGATGAGAACATTAGTGTGTGACCGTTTTTGACTACCCCCACGTGGGCAGCCACACTCCGACTTCGGGGAATTTTGGAGACTGATAATGTTATGCTAGGAGCTTGTCACAACTGAAGACAATCCCGCATAACTATGCAGAACATAACAACATTTTGATGTAGCCTTGGTGTTCTAGCCCATGTCAATTGGCCTGACACAGCTTTAAGCCAAGGCAGCTAGACTCAGACTATAAAAAGGTTCAAATTCTCCCCTTAAGTCTGAGATTAGAATGCAACAAAGGGATCATAATGCACAGAATTATATCTGGGAAGGCACCTCAACATTAGTTCGCAGATTCTCAATTAATTCCTCAAGGGCTCTACCCAAACTACATGTCCCTGGTTCCTAGAATTGGAACTTATTCAAATCCAGTTTACATATTCAGGTTCCTGTCAATGGAACTCGCTCCTGAGTCAGCCAAGCAAACACCAATGCACATCAACCTTCAAACACCATTTTTTCATCCATCTTATGTGTAAATACTCGCATACTCCGCCATAAATCCACCACCAACCACTACCCCCTCTTTACCTTACGTTATGACCTGATTATTATGGAAGTGATTTGTACTTGAAATGCACATGCTACTCTGTTCAATAAGTATGTCTTATGTAAGTATGCGCGCGCGCGCGCGCGCGCGCGCGCGCGCGTGTGTGTGTGTGTGTGTGTGTGTGTGTGTGTGTGTGTGTGTGTGTGTGTTTGTGTGTGTGTGTGTGTTCCTACTACCTCTTGCCCTCTCGTCACTATGTCGTAATGCTTGTATTCTTATGTGACTTTCTGTCTCTGTCTCTGTCTGTCTGTCGGTCTGTCTCTCCTTCTCTCTGTCTCTGTCTCTCACGGTTCTGTGGATGAATTGATTTATTATCTCTATGACACCCCCCTCCCCTTGTACCGTGGTGACTGGGCTATCATTATGCTTTTTTCTCTCCATTTGTGTGTGTGTGTGTGTGTGTGTGTGTGTGTGGTGTTGTGTGTGTGTGTGTGTGTGTGTGTGTGTGTGTATGTGTGTGGTGTGTGTGTGTGTGTGCGTGTGTGTGTGTGTGTGTTGTGTGTGTGTGTGTGGGTGAGTTGAATGTGTGTGTGTTTGTGTGTGTGTGTGTGTTGTGTGTGTGTGTGTGTTGTGTGTGTGTGTGTGTGTGTGTGGTGCGTGTGTGTGTGTGTGTGTGTGTGTGTGTGTGTGTGTGTGCGTGATGTGTGTTGTGTGTGTGTGTGTGTGTGTGTGTGTGTGTGTGTGTGTGTGTGTGTGTGTGTGTTGGTGTGTGTGGTTTTTCCTTCTGGTACTTCAAAATCGATTTGTCTTGCAACTCCTTGGTATCTTTTGATTGTCAGACTATTCTAAACATGCTCTTTTCCGCACCCCAATTCGCCTCTTTCTCCCTCCCCCCGTCTCCCCCCCCCCCCCCCCCCCCCCCCCCCCCCCCCCCCCCCCCCACCCCCCCCCCCCCCCCCCCCCCCCCCCCCCCCCCCCCCCCCCCCCCCCCCCCCCCCCCCCCCCCCCCCCCCCCCCCCCCCCCCCCCCCCCCCCCCCCCCCCCCCCCCCCCCCCCCCCCCCCCCCCCCCCCCCCCCCCCCCTTCTCCCTTCTCTCTTCTTCTCTCTCTCCCCCTCCTGACTCTTCGCTCCTGTCTTCTCGTCTCTCTCTCTCTCTCATTTTTTTTTTTTAATTTTCCATGTCTAATTTTTGTTCTAGCCACTTTTGCATGCTCTTCTATTGCCTCTTTTATTTACATGTTGACCCTATCAGGGCGGGACTGGTGTAAAACCCATCAGTGCTTATCTATTTCTCGTTAATAAAGAATTTGTCTTGTCTGTACTTGTTTGTCTCTCTCATTCTCTCTTCTCTCTCTCTTCATATCTCTCTCTCTCTCTCTCTCTCTCTCTTCTCTCTCTCTCCTGCTCTCACTCTCTCTCGTGATGATTGTGTTTTTTTCCCGAATATTGTCTGTTGCGAGAGATACTTACATTTTGTTTTATATATTTATTTTTCCTCCTGAGGACAAGATAAAGTGGCCGAATCTGTGGTCTTCAGTCGTTGCAACTCAGGCCATCCAACAGTCACAGAAGATGCAGTCAAGAGCCTTGGAAGATGGTATGATGATACGCTGAAAGACCACAAAGAGCAAAAGAAACCAGATGTCGGAAGAAGGCTTGGAGACCATTGACAGTGTGGGCTCCTGGCAAATACAAGGTCTGATGTCTGCAGTTCATGCTGATACCAAAGCTCCTATGGCCTCTGATGATATACGACATCTGCACCAGCATAGTGGAGGCAATGGAAGCCAAAATCAACAAGTTCACAAGAAAATGGCTTGGTGTCCCACCCTGTCTGACTGACATAGCGCTGTACTGTCGCCAAGCAAAGCTGAAACTACCACTGAAATCCATCCTGGAAGAATACAAAGCAGAAAGATCGGGACTTCAAAGCATGCTGGAGGACTCAGGAGACCAGGTGGTAGAAGCAATCAAGCCCCAGCTGAAGACAGGCAGAAAATGGAAAGTTCAAGAGGCGATGGATTCTGCAAAAGAATGTCTCAAGATCAGAGAAATAACAGGACACACACAGACCAACAGACAAGGACTGGGGGTGACCAAAACTGAATGGTGGTAAAAGGGCCCAAAGGAAACCCAAAAGAGACACGATGATTCAGGAGATGAGAAAAGAAGAAGACCAAAAAAGACTCCCAAAAGCAGTCCACCAGAGCCAGCAAGGGCAATGGACAACGCGGGAGAATGCCCCTCCAAAGAAGTCTCACTTGGAATGACATTTGGGACATGGCCCCTCTCAGGATCAGCTTCATTCTCAGATCTGCATATGACCTTCTGCCCTCAAATGCAACCTGGTGAAGTGGGGAAAAACAGACGATCCTGCATGCCCCTCTGCCATGAAAAACAAACAGTGGAGCATGTCCTAAGTTCATGTAAAGTAGCCTGGCTCAAGGAAGGTACACATGGAGGCACAACTAAGTGCTCAAAGAGATTGTACAAGTAGTCTGGGCTCTAGTACCAACACCACAAAAGGGAAAATCAGGGCTCCAAAAACACCCGCAACATTCTTCACGGCAGGAGGCGGCAAATCATGGCCAAGAACAACAGTGTGCCACTCGGAACATGCAGGCAGAGTCTGCTGGACGGGACAGATGACTGGGAGTGCACTGCAGACTCCCAGAATGGAAGAGTCACCTAGAGATCATCAGAAAGAGTGGCATGAGACCAGACATAGTAGTCCACTCCCAGTCAACCAAGCACCTGATCATGATCACGGTGCCATATGAGAAACAGAATGGAGGCAGCTCAAATCTACAAGACTGAAAAGTATGCTGATCTGGCAAACAGCCTGAGGAGAGAAGGCTATCAGGTCAAAGTCCTCACTGCAGAAATTGGAGCTAGGGGGTTTGTAGGAACGTCTGCATGAACGTCTGGGAGAGAAAAAAACAGAGCCCTGAAAGCAATGGCAGAAGCGGCAGAGAGGTGTTCAAGCTGGATTGGTCAAGGAGGAACAAAAGTGAACTTCATAAGGCTTAAATTTCCTACAAATATCAGGTGTCCCTGTGGCTCAGTGGTTAGAGTGCGAGTCATTAAGTGGAAAATGAGCATGTCCAGAGGGTCATGGGTTCGAATCCCAGCCATGGCTCGTCCCAAGATGGGAAAAAGGGGCAGCAGGGGACATCCGGGAGTCATGAACCGGGTGTGGCCAACCCCCTAGAGCGTCAGAAGATAAGGCCGAAACACTTGCTTGAATGGGGCTTCTCTTCTGAGGACTCTCTGCTGCCACGCTGTCCATGAGTTTCTTTCTACATTTTGATTTTTCTATATATAGCTTTGGAAAATAAACTCTTACAGGGTTTTTTTGTGACAGAAGAACTTTTCGTCACCACTGATCTCTCAGTGTGATACTGAGAAAAAATCCCCTGGAGGATGCCTGTGAGTACACTGTGTGTCCCCCTTTCCTCTGTGAGTGTGTCTGTGTCTTTTTTGTACATACACTCCCAGTTCTTAACAAACAGGGAGTACTTTAGAATGGGAACGAAGAAATGCGTGTGTGTGTGTGTGTGTGTGTGTGTGTGTGTGTGTGTGTGTGTGTGTGTGTGTGTGCGTGCGTGCGTGCGTGCGTGCGTGCGTGCGTGCGTGCGTGCGTGCGTGCGTGCGTGTGTGTGTGTGTGTGTGTGTGTGTGTGTGTGTGTGTGTGTCTGTGTCTGTGTCTCTGTGTGTGTGTGTCCGTGGTCAAAAATGTGTTCCACTCGCTCCAGACAAAACTACTGGGTCGATCTTTCTGAAATTTCGTAGGTATGTTCATTATGGGTCAAGGATGATGCCCGACGTTTTAGTTTCCCGTTACAGCCGTTACTAACGGCTGTAACGGCCTGTAACGCTTTTTCCTTCTTTATGGAATATCTCAGAAAGTACTGGTCGATCTTTCTGAAAATTTGTAGGTATGTTCATTATGGGTCACGAATAATGCCGATGTTTTAGTTTACCGTTATAACCGTTACTAACGGCTGTAACGGCCTGTAACGGTTTTTCTTCTTTACGGAATATCTCAGAAAGTACTTGGCCGACCTTTATGAAAATTAGCAGGTATGTTCATTATAGGTCACGGATGATGCCTGTTGTTTTAGTTTGCCCGTTATATCCGTTACTAACGGTTGTAACGGCCTGTAACGGTTTTTCTACTTTATGGAAT
>CM031609.1:17126019-17346019 GCA_018398815.1 Conus ventricosus | reverse complement strand
GAGGATAATAATAAGCACGAGGAGAGAGAGAGAGAGAGAGAGAGAGAGAGAGAGAGAGAGAGAGAGAGAGAGAGAGAGGAGAAGAAGAAGAAGAAGACGAAGAAGAAGAAGAAGAAGAAGAAGAAGAAGAGAGAGAGAGAGAGAGAGAGAGAGAGAGAGAGAGAGAGAGAGAGAGAGAGAGAGAATATTACTTATAGCCCAGCCGACCGTAAAGGGCCATATCAGGGCTGTCACATCATTTAAGTCAGCTCACAAGGCATTAAAAAAGAAAGAAAAAAACTCATTCACATAACCCTTTAAAATACACCTTCTTAAAACGCACCGGAAATTCAGTTATTAAAAAAAAGTCTTTCTTTCGGAAAAGCTTAGATCCGATGAAAAATGTTGAGATTTCTTTCATAAATTCAAAAATCACATCAAGTGGGACATCTCTGAACAAGGTTTTCATGGAGTCTGCTGTAAAGTGTTTATGTCTCACATCGTGCAACTCCCGACACTCTCCAAAGAACATGTTTCACTGTGAGTAGTAACATGCCCATGGAATGCACCACGGACTTCTTCACCTTTTCAAAGATAACGGGGGTGTAAGGATAGGCTCCGCCGTCCATCATGCTATGCCCTAGAGTCGGGAAACCCTTTTGGTAATTTACTGATCTTATGCAAATAGACTATAGGGTCTTAATCGACAGATCGCTACAAAGGATGGCTTGAGAAGTCATGGAAGTTAGTAACACCCACAGGCAAAATTGGGGGAATCAGGCAGATACACCGAGCTTGATCATGGCTATTGATGTAACTTAACCTGCCCCACCCCCCCTCCCCCCCCCCCTCCCCCCCTCCCCCCCCCCCCCCCCCCCCCCCCCCCCCCCCCCCCCACCCCCCCCCATTTCCTCGACCCCTATATCGAGGGGCAGCACGCCCACGCGCCGCAAACGTACGCGCACGCCCCACACAAACACACACACCCACACACACACACACCCCACACACACCACACACACACACACATACACAGACAAGCGCGCGCGCGCGCGCGCGCTTGCATGACAGACTGTGAGTCTTGGTGCGTGCGTGCTGCATGCGAGTGTAAATGTATGTGTATGTGTTGCGTGCTCTCCCTTCTCCCTCTCTCTCTCTCTCTCCCCCCTCTCTCTCTCTCTCTCTCTCTCTCTCATCATCATCATCAATCAATCAATCAATCAATAAATTTTTCTCCCCTCTCTCTCTCTTCCTCCTCCCTCTCTCTCTCCCCCTCTCTCCTCTCACTCTCTCCTCTCCCCTCTCTCCAAACAGCACAGGTTAGTCGCATTATAAACTGCCTTCAGTCAGTGTCTATACGCACCTGTATGTGACGCTTACTTAGACAATGCGACTGTTTTGGGAACATTAACCGTCGTGCATCCTAGTGTGCACGACCAATCTGCACAAGAAAACAGAACAGCTCTATCGAGGTTCTTGCGCTCTCCCTGGCAGATGCCCTGGCCAACGTGGGCGTCTACACACCGCCTGGGCCTCAGGGAACACCCACCCCCCACCAAGGCGACACCGTCATCTTCTCCCACGTCCTTGCTTTACGTAGGCCACGCCTATGACGTCAGCTCGGGGATCTTCCACGTGCCGGTGACGGGGGTGTACTCGGTGTTCCTCAGGTCGGACCCAGCGGGAGACACGGGGCTTCCCTCTGTGCTGATGGTCGACAAAGTGGAAGTGCTGCAGGTGTACGGCGAAAGGGGTCCGGAAGGGTCGGGTCTCACCTGGTGCTTCAGGCGGGGTCAAAGGTTTCGGGTCAAGTACGTCAGCGGGGAAAGCCATCGAAAGCGCCACTCTCCTCTCCGTCGCTCTCATCAAACCGGAGTGAATGCCCCTCGGGGCGATTTTGATCGTGGAAGATGAAGGAGAGGGACTGGGGGGTGGGGGGCACAGCATTTTTTTTTTTTTTTTTTTCTATTTTTCTTTTTGAGTGGGGGGGGGGGGGGGGGGGGGGGGGGGGGGGGGGGGGGGGGGGGGGGTGTGTGGGGAGTGAATTTGTTCTTGTTGTTTTTGTTTTTTGTTTTCGTGTTTTTTTGGGTGTGTGGGGGTTTTTTTTCTTGTTTTTTTTTCTTTTTCGAAGGTTGTGTTGTCAAGACTAGATACAGATCTTAGTGTTGCTCTCTAGGGTTTCAAGACAAAAGGTTTTTTGTTCTCTTGTTCGCATTATCTTTATTTTCAGGATCGAATTCGTAGCGTCGTTTTCATTTTTATGCGTTTCCGTGGAAAAAAAAACAATTTTTTAAAAAAGTACGACTACAACATGATCAGTAGGTGAGATGCTCAATCAGATGTTCAAACTCTCAATTATTTCCGAATGAATTTTTCGTTTAATGGGGTGGGGAAGTTTTTGTGACTGATGCAATAGAGAATTCGTTTCCATTTTCCAATAGTTCCATTGTTGTTGTTGTTGTTGTTGTTGTTGTTGTTGTTGTTGTTGTTGTTGTCGTCGTTGTTGTCGTCGTCGTCGTCGTCGTTGTTGTTGTTGTTGTTCTTCTTCTACTTCTTCTTCTTTCTTCTTCTTCTTCTTCTTCTTCCTCTTATTCTTACTAACACAACGCATCTGCTTTATGTCATATGGATGTGCTGTCAGTGTGACAGAAAGCTCCACCTCATCCTAGTTGGCCGACAATATCCCCTTACAGAACACGGCTTGTCTGTTGCTTCTGCAGAGTTAAAACAGACGGCAGATAACTTCTTCCATGTAGTTATCCCCCCCCCCCCCCCACCCCTTTTTTTTTCTTTTTTTTTAAAGGGGATTCTGGGAGAAAAATGAACCGATTTTGCATGATTTTGAGCCGCGGCTTTACCCATAGAGCCCCTAGTGATCAAAACATCTGATGCCCTCCGGCAAAGATCCTCGTCTAATAGACCACATTAACCGTGTAGTCTGAATTGTGATATGAGTACCGGTATTTACAAGAAAACTAATGCAATATACTTCTATATCTTGATCAACAACTAGAATATGCTTCAAAATACAACTATGTCTGTCGGGTTTGTTATATCTCTGAAATCTTTTAAGTAACCAACGTTCACACAGGCCTATATAAAGACAAGTAAATCTAGCCACAAAACATCGTTTCATGCTCTCATATAAAGCTGATGAATACAGTTGATCGGTCTATGACTAGAACACCCACTAACTGGATGCATA
Organism: Conus ventricosus; assembly: GCA_018398815.1. Taxonomy (NCBI): domain Eukaryota; kingdom Metazoa; phylum Mollusca; class Gastropoda; order Neogastropoda; family Conidae; genus Conus; species Conus ventricosus. Next base: position 17,342,835 of record CM031609.1, on the reverse strand, counting down.
GTACTTTTTTGATGTGAGAAACTGAAGCATAGATTAAAAGAAGGGATATTCAGAAAATAGAAAAAAAACCTCTACACTTTCTAGTTGTAAGTGTTGACCCTGAAAACAACTCTAACTCCTAGAGATGTGCCCAACTGTTTTAAGTTCGCCCGTTTTGCACCGTATGGTTTATTCAAGTCAGTTCATATTGTGTAGCCTATGTCCCAGCCGACCACAGAGAGATCTTGTAGGACTGACACATCGTCAAAATTGATTCTATGCAGGTTTGTTCGGAAAACTTTTACATCAATGAACTAACTTGCTTTTCACACAAACCAACAAAAATGTATTTGCTTCCCACGAAAATCTTCGTTCAAATGAAAAACATTTTTCTGTGATGTTTTTTTTTTTTCTTCCAAGAATCACGTTTGGGGGCACATCTCTGAACGAGGTCTTCCTGGAGTCTGTTGTTGGGTGTTTCTGTCGAATGTTCTATGAACCCAAACCCTCAGTTTCTTAACGAATAGCTCTGATCACATAGTATGCACCGTGGAGGCGGGGGACACACACACACACACACACACACACACCACCACACACACACACGCACAACACACACACACACACACACACACACACACAACAACACGGTGTCCCACATTCATATTAATCCTGCGTCCGACGTCTGCACAGCCGGACGACTCTATCGGTGATGGGGGGGTCACTGACCAGAGGAAATCACTGAAAGCCGTACGTCAGTCAGCCAGGCGCACCCCGCACCATTCCAGAGCCCGGCCACCCCAGTGATGGAGCTAATAAGCGCTTCTTCTCGCTCTGCCTGTGACAGCTGCGTGTCAGCCGAGAGCCGTTTGATTGTCGTTCTCCCGGATAAGATGTCCTCCCTCCGCCTCCAACCCCCACCAACCCCCGTTTCTCACCTTTCACAATATTCCTCTTCTTCACTCGCCCCGAAGTCTCTTTTCCTCCTACTGCCCTCCTACGACGATGTGTCTCCGTCCGTGGCGGTTCTCTCGGTCCTTCCAGAGCTGACCAGGAGGCGTGGCGGACCTGTCCACTCTGTTGTCCCCTTGTCCTCTTCTTCCTCCCCCTGACCACTGTGCTTTGGAAAGTCTCCCCTCCTCTTCCCGTCTCTCCGCTTCCCCCCCCCCCCCCCCCCCCCCCCCCACCTCCATCCCCATGTCTCTCTCTCTGTCTCTCTGCATTCCAAGTGACTGGCGTGACAGCCAGTTTAATAACAACCTCCCCCCCCCCCCCTCCCCCCACCGCCGCTCCCTGCTCCGCCCTCTCCCCTACCCCACCCTCATGGGAAATAAGCTCGCAGGGGGCAGTAGGAGGAACTCCGCTGAACTAGAGGCCAGCATTATGAGACAAGTTCATCCCAAACCTCTCACTCTTTCCAGTCAGGCAGGCGGAACGTTTTCAAAGAGGAGAACCAATTCGGACCGAGGTAAGATTACAGCCTGACCATTACCTGACCGGACCTAAACTATCTATCCCCTGGCCCCCAGAGTGCAGTGCCCTTCCCTCCCTCCCTCCCTCCGGAGGGCAGTTGAAGCATCGCTGATGACTTCCTGACGATGTGTCTCCGTCCGTGGCGGTTCTCTCGGGTCCCAGAGCTGACCAGGAAGGCGTGGGGGGACCTGTCCACTCTGTTGTCCTCTTCTTCCTCCCCCTGACCACTGTGCTTTGTGGAAAGTCTCCCCTCCTCTTCCCGTCTCTCCGCGCCCCCCCCCCCCCCCCCCCCCCCCCCCCCCCATGTCTCTCTGTCTGTCTCTCTGTATGTGTGTGCCGTATTTGCAAGAACACTGTTAATTGCCCCCCTTGGCACGAAGGCCAATTAGGCTATTGTCAACAAACTTGTCAAAATACCCCTCTCTCTCGCTCTCTCTTTATTGTTTGTTCTGTGTTTTACTGTGCTGGCATTTCTTCTGGGTGATTTGGTATCGTAAGCACATTTGCTTGGAGGTACGAACTTGTCATTATTTAACAATGGGAAGAATAGTTTCCGTACTTGTTCGTTGTTTTATTGTTAACTATTCCCTGCCACATTTACCACCAAAAAAAAAAAAGGGGGGGAGGGAAATAACAACAGATTTTCTAAATCACGTTTGCAGTTTCGTTAAACCTTTCTTCATAAATTTTTAGCCATGAAAAACCTTCGCCTCTTTCGGATCATTCACAGTCACAAGTGAGACATCTCTGAAAAAGATTTCATGCAGTCTGCAGTAAAATGTTTATGCTGTTAAATCTTGTAAGCCCCAACTCCAGGTATCATCCATCGTCATTTACATCATATCATCATCATCTTCCCTTTAGTTTGACATCTCTTTAGTTGTTGTTGGATTTGACCCTTTGCTAGGGCTGTCCAGGCTGGTTAGTGCATTATCGTGTGACCCTTTGCTAGGGCTGTCGAGGCTGGTTAGTGGATTATCGTGTGACCCTTTGCTAGGGCTGTCCAGGATGGTTAGTGGAATATCGTACGACTCTTTGCTAGGGCTGTCCAGGCTGGTTAGTGGAATATCGTACGACTCTTTGCTTGGGCTGTCCAGGCTGGTTAGTGGAATATCGTACGACTCTTTGCTAGGGTTGTCCAGCTGGTTAGTGGGTTATCGTATGACTCTTTGCTAGGGCTGTCCAGGCTGGTTAGTAGATTATCGTATGACCCTTTGCTAGGGCTGTCCAAATTGGTTAGTGGATTATCGTATGACCTTTGCTAGGGCTGTCCAGGCTGGTTAGTGGATTATCGTATGACTCTTTGCTAGGCTGTCCAGGCTGGTTAGTGGATTATTGTATGACCCTTTGCTAGGGCTGTCCAAATTTGGTTAGTGGATTATCGTATTGACAAAAATGCTGATACACATTTCACTCCAATCTTAGTTATAATTGGATGATGGACACAACAGGGTCTATGCTGCTGCTCTGAGTATCACACAACCATATGAGTCCTTTAATGTTTAAGGGGAAAGTTATGAGTTTAACTCCAACACATACATAGGAGAATGTTAGGAATATACTGAAGGACGTTTGTAATTTACCACAGTGTCGCGACTAATAGCTGAGGTTTGCCTGTCCTCCGAATTACTGTTACTTAGTGTTAGGCGCATATATCAAAATTAACTAACAGACTGACCTGCCCACTCTTCAGGATGGTTCTACCAGGTCCTGTAGCATGGTGTGGCAAGGTCTGTACCGACCCCTCTTCAGCTCGGATATGTGCAGAGCTTTGAAATTCTTCACACACACGTTCCAGTTTTATTTCAGAATGGAGTTGTTACCAGTCTCTATTGCTATAGCCTGGATCGCTTGGATCTACTTTACATCACGTGGCTGATGGCAGCTGCATGTCTTTCACATGAAACAGCAGTTCCACAAAGCATGGTCATGGTTACTCCAGACTGTCAGTTTAACACATATTACTTTCAGACCAAATATCCGACAGGGTGTTTTTTTTGTGGACACATAGGGAAGACATGAGAGTGCATATCTCATCTGCAAGTACTCAAACAATGGGAGGAGGTGGGGGGAATCATCCGACCCATGAGTGTGTCAGAACTCAATACAAGGGATTTTCATTTTCCTGGCAACTTTTCCCCCAAACACTTTAGCAAAGGGCCAAGTCTCCATCTATATGCATGCATACTAATACGATTCAGCTTTTAATAAAAGTTGGTTTAATTGCTGCAAGTTAGTGACTGAAACTGGACAAAGTGAAGATAAGGGTAGGGAATACAAGACGTTGTCGGCTGATTTGTAAAACGGATACTCGTACGAAAACATTGCTTATTTTTGTCAGTAACTGACGTTAAGTTTGGAAGAAAAAAAACTCAGCTTGTTTGAGTTCATCACACACACACACACACACAAACACATTCACACACACACTATTGTGCAAGATGTATGCTTGTTAAGTAGAACTTCAGCTTTAATGTCAAGAATCGTGTCATTCTCATTTAGTTCTGTGCATTTGTGCGAGTGTGGTGGAGGTGGTGGTGGTAGTAGCGCTTCTATTTTTCTTTTTTTTCTTTTTTTTATTATGTGGTAACTCTGGCTGTGGCATTTATTTCGACTTGTTGGCTAGCAAGCTGTGATCTGGTATATACAACTGTATTACTTGGATTATCCACAATCCAGGGTTGCACATCTTGAAGCTTTAAATTGCTCTAATCATTTCCCAATGACCATTTTGTCTGCTATCTACAGAGATCTGGGTGAAAGGTAGCATGGAATAGGGTCCTGCCCATGATCATGTGCATTCTAGTTTTTGTAATCCGTTTCTAAAATTTGTCATGATCATCTTTTACCGTTTGTCAATCTGACTCGGCAGCTTCCTTGGGGACAACTCCAGACAAAGAAAAGGGTAGAGGACAACACACACACACACACACACACACAACACACACACACACACATACACACACACACATGAACACACACACACACACACACACAAACACGTGAAAACACACGTACACACACACACACACACACTCAATAAATTTCAAAAACGAAATATGTCTTTCAAATTTCAATATATACATGATAAACTAAACAACAAAATTACCACCAAGTGAACAGAAGGGGAAAACAATGAAACCATGAAATACCGGACACAAAATGATGTGATTCTTAGTCCACTAATAACTAAATTTTCAAATGTAACCAACAGTGACGCAAAACAATAAATGGGCAAGGGGTTCCTTTCAAATTTTCCCTACACTAATTCATGGAATCAACTTATCATCTCTTTTCTTTTTCTATAACTGTTCAGATAAGTCTCTCTAAACTTTTTTTTCCCAAGATTCAATGTATCAAAAAATGAATATCTAGAACAAAAACTGAAGAAAAAAAACTGATCCAAAACAAACACAAAAGACTTCTTTCCAGAAAGAGGGAACAAAGCACTTCAAATTCGATCATTTCAAAGCTCAAACTAGAAACTGGCTGGATATCTCTCCCCATTTCCCTTACATGACAAGAAACTGGGATTTTCTCCACAAGTCCTCAGCATTCACAAACATACAACCTATCCATAGCTATATTTGTGCCCACATTGCTATGAATTCCACATCATGAATATCAATGCAATATACTGTCAATGAATTGTCTTAGTTTCAAATTGGAATAAAGTCACTTGCACTGAACACGCACGCACGCACTCTCTCTCTCTCGCACGCACCCCTCTCACACACACCACACACACACACACACACACACACACACACACGTATGCCCCACACACATTTATTAAAAACAATTAGAGACCACAAAAATGACATGACCAACATTGCAAAATAATTCTAAGAGACAGATTTGATTTTTTCTTTTCTGACTGAAGGGGATAACATTTTGGTCAAGGGCAGGAACACATCAAGTCAACCATCAAACTTGATCTCATCTCCCTCCAAAATCAGTGCCACAGTGAAGCATTAATTAAACAGAAACAGGACATAGGGGAGGGAAGTAAAAAGTGGGAAAGGGGAGAGAGAGAGAGAGAGAGAGAGAGAGAGAGAGAAGAGAAGAGGTAGGGGGGGGACTATACAAGAGAAGGTGGGAGGGGGGGGGTGACCGAAAACAAATATGCAACACCCTTTACTGGAGAAAGAATTTGAATACAACAACAGACGGGGGTTGGTGTAAAAACAAAGGAAGGTATATTCACGCAATGCCAAATTCAAGTACAAAAGATTATTACATAAAAATTCATCCACTCCTGACTTGCCAGTAGTTATACCAAACCATCTATACTCTGTATATGGTAGACCCTCTATACTCTGTATCTGGTCTTTGGTTAAATACTATGTCAAGCTCCAAACAGAGAGTGTTCCACTCTCCAACAGGTGGACTGACCCGAATCACACGGGATAAAACAGGCAAGAGCCAGCCAGCACCCTCAACGCTGCACCATTGTAACTGGTCTTTAAAAGTCTTCAACTATGCATGCAAATGTTGACACACACTTCGTGCTGTTTTCAGCTTTTAAGACCATTGGTTTCAGACCTAAACTGGTCCCCTTCCCTTCACTCTTCACCATCTTTCTCCCACCCCCAACCATCACTGTTCCTCCCCGCCCACCCATCCCCCTTTTTACCCTTCCTGCCACCATGACTACCCTCCTCCTGTTATCTCTTATCCCTTTCTCACAACAGCACCCCCCCCCCCCCCCAAAAAAAAAAAAAAAAAAAAAAAGAAAAGCAAAACAAAGAAACAAAACAATTTAAGAAAGTTTTCCTCTGTGTGTGTGTGTGTGTGTGTGGGGTGTGTGAGAGAGAGACGTGTGCGCGTGTGATTTATTACTTTCTTCTTTTCTTTTATTACGTTAGTTTTGATACTGCTTTCGTTAAACACGTAGATGGAATACCCAAACAGGGCTCCAAATCATCAACATTCACACCCTGCTGCACAATGACCTTATGCTGTTTTCTGTGTGTGTGTGTGTGTGTCTTTTTCTTTTAAGTATGTGTGCGGGACCAACAGCTGCCAAGAGAGGAGAATACCATACTTTGAGAGAAGAGGGAAGGACAGGCTTTTAACCATTCTTCTGTCAATGGATTAAGAAAAAAAAGAAGAAAAAAAAAGAGTCTGCTCCACAATGCTGCATGTTTGCTGTCTGCACACTGACCACTTCACTCTAGACAGTTCATGCAGAGAGTGACTCTATGAGAACCAACTTTCAACACACACACACTGAAGCACATCTGCCCGAGCCTGACAGTTTCCAGAGTCCACGCACACTGCAGAGGCTGACGGCAATGTCTCGATTCTGACAGCCTGCAGCTGCTGCTGTTAACGTCACTCAGTTCCACTGCTGTGTCAAAAGGTTTGGCCCTGTGAACTGGAAACATGAAGTCAGCATCCTGCTGCTATGAAGTCTTAGTGCAAGGGAACTGCAGCGCTACACATGTAGTGCAAACTGTGGAAACTGTTGCCCCGTCACATGCACAGCCAAGGGAAGAGTCAGCCATCTGGAATATACAGAGTAGAATGAGGATGAATAACATTGATAAGTGGAAATTGATATAATCACTGCCAGTTCTCATGTACAGTATGGCACTTTATCGATCTCTGTGTCAAAAGCATGCTTGCACTCATCATCAACATAAACAGCGCTGCAGGTGAACTGTAAAGTGTAAACCTAATAATATGAACTCGCATTTGAAACTGAAGATGTTTGGCTGTCAAGAGTGGAGTGACCTCTGTACAAATATCTTCATTCTGCTGCAGGTGTATGTCATACAGACAAATCACTACATGTGATACAGGAACAAGAAAGCAGCAGGGGAAAAAGGAAGGAGTGGCAAGTGGTATGTGGTGGGAGGGGGAGGAGGAAGGGGATACTCAAGTAGTGTAAGGACAGGAACATGGGGGCAGGGGCTGACAATGTAAAGAGGAGACAGAAGAGATGAATAAAAAAAAAGGCCAGACACAAGACTGAGACCTGAATCGTGAAGTGTTATGATGCCGTATATTGCATACCAAAGCAATATATATCTAGTCAAACACTGTGCGTGTCTAATACATAGCATAACCCATAGATTATGTACATGGGCAGATTATTGTATTAACACTAGTATTACACATAATTTGCTTTATATGAGATACAACTTGGACAAGGATAGTGACTTGTTCGATGCCTCTGTATTTTTTTTTTTTCAGTTCTGGCAGAAACTGAAGCACTAGTTTAGCCCCAGAGGGTACAAATACTCAGATGTTATCTGCCCCTATCAGAGCAGAAACGACAAAGTTAACTGAAAAGCAGGTTATAAGTGTGTCCACAGGAGAATCTCTATTCAGGCAGTTATAGAACTTGGTACGATTGCAGGCACATCAAAGGCAGGGGAAGCAAACAGCTGTTGTTTTCAATCATATTCCAGTTTGATTTAAGTCCCCTGAGTGGCCCTTTCAACCATTTTTTCTCCCTTGGACAAGTTGGAGTCCTGACTCACATCATTGCCATTTATATCGAAACATGAACTGCATTTGTTGGTATCGCTCTTTAAAACAGCCTTCAATCTTCAATCTTCAAAATTGTAGGTCAGCCGTCATTGTTGACTATTATTGACCTGTGTGCACAGAGGCGTAGGATAAAATAAACAAAGATCTAATAGGGACAACGAAAAGATAGCTAAAGAGATGAAAAATCGCCTTAGTACCCCGACCGCATACCCTGAGTTCAGCTCCGGGGCAGCGTGTTGCGGCAGGCCTTGTGATTCTTGCCGTTTTTTCAAACATGATCTACATTTGTTGGTATCGCTCTTTAAAACAGCCTTGTGATTCTTGCTGTTTTTTCAAACATGATCTACATTTGTTGGTATCGCTCTTTAAAACAGCCTTGTGATTCTTGCTGTTTTTTCAAAGTAAAGTATCTATTTATATTTTGTACTGTAACCATAATTATGAGTTTGTGGGTAAAAAGACATGAACTTAGAAAAAATAATGGTTAAATATCATAATGTTAAAAAGAGTGAGGCCTTTCTTGTTCCTGTCTGAAAGTATGGTTAAATATCATAATGTTAAAAAGAGTGAGGCCTTTCTTGTTCGTGTCTGAAATTAAGGAGGAAATAAACAGAAAAAAATCTTTATGCTCTAAGACAAAAGTTAATGATATTTTCTATCCTAACTTCTATTCCTCCCCATGACAACTTTTTTCCTGTCATACATTATTTGGACTGATAACAACTTATTTACATAACACAGTTTCCTTGTACCCTTGTGAAGGATTTCATACACACAGTAAATTAAAACGTGGCGTGCTGTATAATCTTTTTTTCTCACTCTGTCTTTCGGTAAATGAAGAACTGTCTGTAATGTCGCTGCTGAAGTTGAAATAACAATCCATTAACACTTTGCTGCTGGCTTGTCTGGGCTCCCATGGAAGTTCCTTTCAATACCATGAATACAGATCATCAATTTACTTTGCAGTATTTGTAGAACAGTTTATAGACACAAGAAGTCACTCAACATAAAGTACTATTCATTATATTTATTGGCACAAGAATTACAACAATACTTTATTCAAATCAGTCTTTTCTTTTTTACAATTACAGTTTGTTTTTTTTTCTTTAATGACAGGAACCTGTATTTGGTAATTTTCTGTTTTAATACCTATTCTCTGTGTGCGTGTGCGCATGCATGTGTGCGTGTTACTGTGTGTATTCAATATCATCCACTTGGTGGCTACTATTATTAGTACTACCAACTTGCTGATCATTCTGCCATTTAGTGGGTTGCTTATGGAAAAACCTTAATCAGGAAAGGAAACGACCTACCTTGGTCAGACAACAAATGTCTCACTCTGCATACGTTTTATCAGTGGACAAATACTTTTCACACTGAAGATCAGCTGATTTCAACACATCGTAGCACAGAACCAAGCCCCAAATAACTTTTAAAAACAATACAAAAATAAACTTTCTATGGACAGAGGGCAGAGTGTAGAATGCCTAGCTATGCCTATCTTCTCTGCAACCATCTGTGGTGTTAGAGTTTTAGATATATGCGCCACTCTTGACTTGAAGGAGCTGTGGTGTCTGGCAGCTCATTCCCGCCCCTGATGGTGGTTGGCAGAAAAATAGAAATCTCATTCATAAGCGATTCTGCCCCAGATCAGATAAAACTGATGAGGATGACTACTTTTTTTGTTTGTTTGTTTTTTTGCTGTCCCAACCTCTGCGCCACCTCAGAGGCAGTGCACCTACATCGCTCATTCCGACACCCCGTCCACAGCCACAGCCCGGTCGGCCCCGCTGCAGCCCCGGCACCAGCAATGCACAGGGAGCAGTCAATGTCAAGTCAAGAGGCAAACCCACAGGAGGAGACACTGCACTGCTGCCAAGTCACTTCAGTGGTGTTCAGTGGTGCCTGTTCTGATCTAACATACGCAGGACACCGCCTACTAAGCCCCCTACTGACGACAATAATGCTTAGTCGCAGAGCCGGTGTGTGTGAGCTCTCCCTGCGGAGGGCACCATCACGTCCGTCCAACGACATCCCCCATGGACTCGCCGATACCGGTGACCCCAACGGAACCGAGCCAAGACCACAGACGTGGAGAGGACATCGAAACTGAGGTAACCATGAGAGCAGGGCATGAAGGGCCACAGAACTTGAGACATTTTTTTTTTATGCTGATCGATGAGAATGAGGATGATTAAGATGATGCTACGGATTTCCATTTCGGTCTGAGACTACATGACAGGGCTGTACTCTACGCTTCCTTTCATAATATATCCCGGCGTCAACCAGGCCCGAGAGATACAGACACCTGCAGTGTTGGTCAAGAAGTTTGAGCAACTCTCAGAAACGCATCCATTAAGTGGATGAAACTCGACTGTGTGGTCCCAGTCTTCCCACTGAGTCCGCAGCAACTCAGCTCTGGGTAGGAGCCGGTCGGGACAGAAAAACCCACATGACTCTGATGGGATTCGAACCCACAACCTCCCAGCCGGGAGTCCACGATGGTAACCACTTCGCCATGGCGGCTGGTGATGAGTGACTTCTGTACTGTGAGAAAGCTGGGCTGATGTCTAATTCTGTCTGCAGCCTGACCATCCATTTTCTTCTTCAGCATGGCCTCTTCAGTATGGCCATTTTTTCTTTTTTTAATTCATCCATCTCACTCACTGTGCCACAATCATAGACAATCATATCCAGACTTGCCTTGTCGCCCAAGCACCAGCACTCCACAGAGAGCAGTCAGTGTCAAATTAATTGTCATGATGCAGTTCACCAGATGAGACACTGTACAGATGCTCAGTCATTTCAGCGGTATTCTGTGATGCCTGTTCTGGTCCAACACACGCAAGAAACCTCCAACTAAACCCCCTACTGACAACAATAACTGCATTGTCGCAGAGCCAGCGTGAGTGAGCATTCCTGTTATGAGGGCACCACTATGTCCATCCAACAAGTGAGCATGCCACTCGTGCAGCCTTCTTTTGGTGCTGACGGGCAGGCCACTGTGTGTGGGGTGTGTGTGTGTGTGTGTGTGTGTGTGTGTGTTGTGTGTGTGTGTGTTGTGTGTTGTGTGTATGTGCACATGCACAAATTTGTGAATTTGTGTATCTGAGAGATAGTGATTGCATCTCAGATTTAAGAATTGGGGAAAACATAATTCAATATTGCTTATACTGAGACTCAAAAATTGAGACCTACGGAACCCATTAATTTACTGCATTCTACATTGTCTCTTATACACATACAATTATGTTTTTCATGCTCTGTGTAGTGTGCTTTGAGTCACTCCCTCAAATGGATTTCTCTGTCAAATAACACTGAAAATCAAATTGCTGTATAGTATTTTACAACCATTTTGTTAACATCATCACAATGTCTGATAATACAGTGAATTATATTTGGATGAAAGCATTCTGAAGCTGAACTTGATAACAACGGTGCTAGCTGTAGCAACGCTAAAACCACTCACCAGAACAGAATGTGGGAAGAACTGATCAGATAGCAGGCATCAGGGTGACGACACTCTGTCGACATCGTTTGTTGTTCATCTCCTGCAAGGCACGGTTGGCCTCCTCCATTTTATGGAAGCCCACCACAGCATTCCCTGTGGGGCTGCCATCAGCAGCGTAGTGCAGGCGGATGGACTCTGGAATCGGGTTGTACTTCTGGAAGAATGACAAGATCTCTGTAATACTGACAGCTGGGGGAAAGTTTTGGCAACTGAGGTAACACCACTGACGGTTCAGGACTCCTGGGGGGATGGGTTTCATGGGGGATGGGTTGGCGTTGGGGCTGGCATGTGGGTTCTGGCATGCGAGGAGGCATGTTGGGAAGGCCTGGTGGTGGTCCCTGGCCTGGGGGCAGGCCCACAAAGCGAGCGTTACGCAGGCGCTCCAGCATGTCAGTTTTGGCCACTGATTTGACCGCCAGGATATGACGGCCCATGGAAGTTTTGTCTTTCGTCAACGCCTTTTCCTTGTCCTCCAGTGTGGCAAACTCTACAAAGCCTTCTCCCATTGGCTTCCCTTGCCCATCATGCACAATCTGGATACCTCTGTTGGTGACAATATTCAAGTCAGAGAAAAACTCCCGAATGTCTTTGTAGCTCGCCAGCATAGGCAGTCCTTGGATATGGACACACAGAGTTGCACCTTGATCCATGGAAACAATGTCTCCTTGTTGTTGCTGTTGTTGTTGAGGTGGTGGCTGCTGCTGTTGTTGCTGCTGTTGTCGCTGCATGGCAAGGCTGGGGTCAAAGGCTGGGCCGTTCCTAGGAGGGATGACAGGCATGTTGCCAGGGTTCATGTTCAAGGGCCCAGGTGGTCCTTGTCTGCCAGGCCCTTGACCCATCAAACCAGGGCGTGGCCCCATGGGCCCTGGGATAATCCCTGGCTGTACAGGCATGGGAGGCTCTCCCATGCGGATGGCCTGACGCTCAAACATCTCTTGCTGTTTTTTTATGCAGATTTCCATGTCCTCCCGTCGCCCAGCAGAAACTTTCAGTGCCCTTGCCCCAAACAAGCGGCCATCATGACCTATCGCTGTTTTATAGTCCTGTACAGTTGCTGTCTCCAAGTAGGCCACACCAGTTGCCTGATTTCGACTGTCATATTCAATGAACACAGCATCCCCGTTATCAGCAATTTTAACAGAAGAAAAAAATTTCATCACGTCTTCCCGCTTAACACTGAACGGCAACCCTTGGATTTGAATAATCAGATTGTTCTTTTCTTGATCTTTCTTCACAACTGGCACAGGGCCTCCTGGTTTATCTAACTCACCACTGCCTGGGGGTGTCTGGGAGTCTACTTGGCTTTCAAACACTTTGCTGGTGGTGTATCCAAGTACAACTGGCTTGCCAAAAATTGTCTCTCCATTCTTCCTGAAAGCTCGCTTACCAGTCTCATCATTGACAAATTTTAGGTAGACTTCCCCGGTTCTTTGTCCTTGAATGTCATTGATTATCTTGATTCCATCAAATGGTAATTCACACCCAAAGAAAAATCGACGAATTTCTCTGTAGTTGTACGTTATTGGAAATCCCTTTACATGTATGTATTTCCCTTCGGTTAGAGAGCTATCTGCAGGTTCACTCTGCTTCTTCTCGTCTGTCTTTGCTTCAGTTTTTACAGAATCTTTTTCAGTTTCTTTCTTCACACTGGATGTTTCTTTGGAACTTCCATCTTTCAAGTTTGTGTCTTTTGAAGCTAACTCTCTGGAGTTTGAATCTCTGGAACGAGAATCCCGATCCCTGATGTGAGAGGAACGATCCCTGTCTCTGTCTCTACGATCACTACGGTCCCGGTCCCTGTCACTTCTGCGTGAATAACGATCCCTATCAGGACTCTTTTCTCGGCTTCGTTCACGGCTGCGATCGCGGCTTCTCCTCCTGTCAAAACGCCTTCCAAATCGGTCCTCTCGACCCCGATCTCTATCCTCCCGATCTCGGCGATCTGAATAACTCCTTCTGTCCCCGTCTCTTGAGGACTCTCTTTGTGATAAAGTTCTTGAGTCTCTGTCCTCCTCTTGCTTTGCAGATGGGTCTTGCAAAATACCAGTGGGTGCATCTCCCAGCAGTCCCTTGCCAGTACCTCTTAGTTCATCAGTATCCAAGCTTCTGTCTCTTCCACGATTGTCTATGTCATCTCGATTCATCCTTCTGTCAGAGTCCATATCTCTGTCTGGTCCCATACTCATATCAAAGCGCCCACGCCCCCTATCCATTCTTCCACGAGGACCACGTTCAGCACTACCTCTGCCACGTCCAAACTCTTGTCTGGAATCAAAATCTTGGTTACCAGGATACTGGTTCCCAAACTCATCAGGGAATCTGTGCATGTCTCCACGGTCTACCCCCTCAAATGGCTGACTATCAAATCCTTCCACTGGGTATCGTGAGTATCCTTCATCTCTGTGCCTGTATGGTGGGACACCACGATCCATTCCCTGACCTCTTCCTCTGTTAAATGCACCACGGCCTCTTGGCCCTCCTCCCCTGCCACCGCGCCCTTCATGGCCTTTGTCTTGATCTTCAAGGCCTCTTGGGCCTGGGAATCCTCTTTCTTGTGAACTTCTTTCTGCTTGCTCTTCATAATCTTGTGGATCAATGTCCATATCCATTGGATCATAAGATTCATGCTGAGAAAATCTGTTATCAGGTGGAGCATCAAATCTCTGGCGATCATCTGGACCATCAAACCTGCTTCCTGGGGCACTGAATCTGGAGCGCCTTGGAGGACCCTGAAATCTAGAACGGTCATGTGGGCCATCAAATCTTCCATCCCGACCTTCAAATCTTGAGCTTGGATCATAGCCTTCATCTCTATCAAATCGTGATCTATAATTACCAAATGGACGTCCTTCTTCTTCTCCACCATAAGGTCGTCGGTCAAAACCACGGTCATGCGGTCTCCCATCAGGGCCTCTGTTTTGAGATCGATCAAAGACCCTCCCATCTGTATCCTTGTTTGGACCACCTTCAAACGATTTCATTTCCTGACCTCTGTCAAATGGTCTTCCATCAGGTCCTCTCTCTGCTGCTTTTCCATCCGGGCCCCCCTCTAATCCTCTTCTGTCCTGAACACCTTCATATGATCTTCCCATGGGACCTGGAAGCAAAGGCTTTCCATCAGGCCCCATCTCCTGCATTCTTGCATCAGGATCCCTCAATAATGGCCTTCCCCCAGGACCCCTCTCTACTGACTGATCTGAACCTGTGTCAAATCTCCCTCTGGAGCCATCCATAAATCTTCCCCCTTCTGGACCATCAAAAGGTCTCCCCCCATCTGGACCATCAAGTCCTCCTCGTCCTTGTCCTGTACTTCTGAAATCTGAATCTCCTGTAAATCGACCAGGTCCTCCCATTGGATCCTGGTTTCTAAAGTCTGGATCCTGCCTCATTTCCCTAGGAGGTCCTTCACTTCTTTCCGCAGATCCTTCTCCATCATAACCTGGCCACTGACCATGCTCCATGGCATCCATGTCACTAAGGGGCTCCTTGTTGAAGCCTCCCTGCTGACCTTGGGCTGGCATATTGGGGGTTGGGAGGATACCACGACCCCGAGGACCACCAGGGAAATCTGGCTGCATGCCACCTCTAGAGCCACCTTGGAATTCTCCTTGCTGCATACCACCTCGTGGGCCACCTTGGAATTCTCCTTGCTGCATACCACCTCGTGGGCCACCAGGAAATTCGCCTTGCTGCATACCACCTCTGGGACCGCCAGGGAATTCACCTTGCATGCCCCTCGTGGGCCACCTGGGAATTCGCCTTGCATGCCACCTCGTGGGCCACCAGGAAATTCGCCTTGCATGCCACCTCTAGGACCGCCAGGGAATTCGCCTTGTTGCATGCCACCTCTAGGACCGCCAGGGAATTCGCCTTGTTGCATGCCACCTCTAGGACCGCCAGGGAATTCGCCTTGTTGCATGCCACCTCTAGGACCGCCAGGGAATTCACCTTGTTGCATGCCACCTCTGGGACCACCTGGGAATTCGCCTTGTTGCATGCCACCTCTGGGACCATCAGGAAAGTCACTTTGTTGCATGCCACCTCTGAAACTACCAGGAAAGTCACCTTGCTGCATGCCACTTCTTGGACCACCAGGAAAGTCGCCTTTGGGGCCATCAGGAAAGTCACCTTGCTGCAAGCCACCTCTGGAACTACCTGGAAAGTCAGCTTGTTGCATGCCACCTCTTGGAGGAATGCGATCTCCTCTCCTAGGAGGAATCCCTTCACTTTCTGATTCTTGTGGCATGCTTCCTTCTTCTGATGATGCACCAGGTTTCTTCTGGTCCTGACCTTTCTGCATACCGGGCCACTGTTCTACAGGAGGCTGGGATTCAGAACGTCCAGAGGCTGGGGAACGCAGGTGGCTGTCAGGTGTTCCTCTTGAACCAGGCCCAGGACGCAGAGGCATTTGTGCCTGGGACTCTGGCAATTTGCTTGCTGCCTGATCCTGGCCAGGCATTGGTGGATGGGGCAGTATGCCTCCTCTGTTCATACCAGGTGGCCCTGGACGGTTAGGAAAACGTCCATTGTTGTCTGAGCTTTGCTGCATACCTTCCTGTCCAAAACCTCCTTGCTGACTAAAAGAAAAGTTGTCAGGCTTTTGCATTGATTCACCCATCTGGCCCGGGAACTGCTGTTGCTGCTGCTGATGTGGAAATAACTGCCCAGTTGTGTTCTGCCCATGCTGATCCGACTGCTGGTTATTCTGCTGATTTGGAAACCGACCCTGCGAGTTGTTGTCCCCACCGTAGAACTGCTGATTGGAGCCAGTGTCTTGACCCTGCCCTTGCCCCATGTTCTGCCACTGATTGTAGTTGTTGCCACCATAACTCCCATCCATCCCATAGCCATAACCACTGCCAAACTGATTTGGCTGTCCATAGTTGCCACTGTTGCCCTGGTTCATATTGCCTGGATATCCCTGCTGGTTGTTCATGCTGCCTTGATTGGGGTGGCCACCTTGTCCAGGGGGCCCTCCCTGACCAAATTGTTGTTGGTCTTGAGGGAAGTTCTGCTGACTGGCAGCCTGAAAGTTTTGCTGATTTGTTCCAAGACTGTTATCGCCTTGCATGCCAAACTGGTTGTCTCTTCCCTGCTGTCCTGGCATCTGACCTTGCATCTGGTTTGGTCCTTGCCCCATGAAGTTCTGTCCTCCAGGGAACTGGCCCTGGCCCATGTCTCGGCCCATCTGGAAATTACCCTGCTGGGGAAACCGCTGATTGTTCATCCCTTGGGCACCAGGGTATCCTTGTTGGCCTTGAAACCCTTGACCCATACCTGCTGGTGTAAACAGAACATATCATTATTTATTCCTGACTGTCAAGCGGCACTGCTTTCATCTTTCAGTGGTGTAAACACGCCCTCACTTGCAGAAAAAAAATTCTGCGCACTATATGCCATTGTAACACTACTTATTTATTCCAAAAGGGTGGGGAAGCTAAGTTCTCACCAACTCTGGGCACTTTGATGTGCAAAGCTCCAGCTCCTTTGCTGTGCTTAGCAAGTTACAACAGAATTACTGGATCTACCAGGAAGGATTCTTCTGAACTGATGCCTGATCAAAATAAGCTCTGGGAGGACAAAAGCTAAGATGTCTCTCTGCATGCACTGGAACTGGCCAGACTACTAAGAACGTCACACAGCCAGACAAGTGTGGGAGCATACCAGCTTCATATGTCAATAATGGCCGTTTCCCAGTCATCCTCCTTCAAGACAACATAGTTGTCCCTTGAGGATCACAGCTGTTTTCCTTACAGATCACATGTGTTTTTTTCCTTTCTTCCAAGGAAAACAATTATAATCACTGTTCTCCCTGAGGATCAAAACAGCGAAATAGGAAAATGGTTGTGATCTTAGGGGTCACAACCATTTTCCATATTTTGCCGACCATTCTGCACCTGTCATGGTGAACTGTGATCAAAGGTGTTTTCCATCTGAACGGTTTCCTCGCAATAATACCCATGTTCTTCAGGAAAACAAGGAAAATATGGAAGACAGTTGTCATCCTCAGGAAAACTGGGAAAAAACATTTTATCCTCAGAAAAACGGTTGTGATCAATGGGATAATAACTGTGATCCCAGGATAATACCTAATTTCCTTGTGTCCCTATTTTCTCAGAGGATCATGATTGTATTCCAGAGGAAAACGGCTATTATCTTCTTTAAACGCTAATAGTATGCTCCCGTAGAAGAAGGCACCTGATTTTCCTGTCAGGCTTCAAATCGCATTCACTGAAAATGTATTTTATGAAAGAAATCTACCAGCTTTCTCGTTAACTGATTTAGTACCTTTTCTAATAAAATACAAAAGCAAGTAATTTGCCCATTACTGTCAGTGACTCTAGATCCTTTATCTTGTATAACTTGCTTCTTTCTTTCTGTGATAGCCAAATTAACAGTATTGTCTGTCTAACACCTGCCTGCATTTCTATAAACGTTGGCACTTTATGTATGGGATCATTAGCATTTCTGTATATCACATGTGCATATGTGCATACATGCATGGACACATATGCACAGCAGAATAAACACTATTAACCTGTGATAATGTGAACAAAAGTGACTGTCAGACACATCTCAAAAACAGACACAGTGAGGTGGATGGTGCATGAATGAAAGTTGCTCATGTGTGTGCGCATTTGTTTGTGTGATATGAGAGAGAGACTCAGAGAGAGAGAGAGAGAGAGAGAGATAGTCTGTGAGTGAGTAAGAGTGCATGCGTGCCGTTGTGTGTGTGTGTGTGTGTGTGTGTGTGTGTGTGTGTGTGTGTGTGTTGCACGCACACAAGCGTGCGCACATGCATATGAATGATATTTCTGTGGTCTTAATGATTACCAATTGGCCATCTACATTTCATTTGACCTACACAAGTATATGTACATAAACAAACAGAAAAGTTGCCATGCCATTCCTGTGCACATGCTATGTAAATGACATGGATCTAAAGATAAACAATAACACATCCTGGTAGACCACATCAGCAACAAAGTGATCATATATATATAGGTAGCTCTGTGCTAAGTATGGGGATTTGCTCTCCCCAAGATAAGATAAGATAATGTTGCTTATAGCCCAGCCGACCGCAAAGGGCCACATCAGGGCTGTCACCATGTTAAAATCAACTCACCAGTCATTTGAAGGAAAAAAAAAAAAAAAAAAAAAAAAAAAAAACCCTATCTCATTAAATGACATCGTCTAGAAACTCACCAGAAACTTTGTTAAAAATCTTTCTTCCGTAAAATCTTAAATCAGATGAAAAATGTTAATCTCTCTCAAAAACCCAAGGATCACATCAGGCGGGACATCACTGAACAGGATCTTCATGGACTCCGCTGTAAAATGTTTGTGTCTCACATCGTGCAAGTCCCAACACTCTAAAAGAACATGTTTCATCGTGAGTGGCGCATGACATGGAATACACCACGGAGCTTCTTCACTCTTTAAAAGGTAAGAATGGGTAAAATACGAATGGCCGGTGTGCAGCCGGCACAGAACCGTTTCCTCTTTACGACCTCCCGACGTAGATGGGAGGAAGTCCTTAAGTTTTGGATGGATCTGAAAGAGTTTGTTATTCGTCTGTGTGTTCCAATCATCCTGCCAGAGGTCTCTCACATAATCGTTAATTTTGGGTTTCACATCTGAGCAGGGGATATAAATGTTGGACAGTTTCTCTCTTGTGGCGTTCTTGGCTAAACGATCAACCATTTCGTTCCCGCCGATGCCAACATGACCAGGAACCCAAGCAAGAGTAATGTTGTAACCGTCCGCTTTCAACGTGCTAAAAAGTTCAAAGAAATGTAAAAGTTCTGGATGCTGAAGGTTGCGGCCAGCTATGGCCTCCAAAGCTGACAGCGAATCCGACAGAACCAGAAAGTCCCTCTTCGAAGAATGTGAGATTATCTTCAAAGCCAGAACCAGAGCAGTAAGTTCAGCAGAATAGACAGGAGCATCTGAATGTATATGTTCCAACAGTATCTGCGAAGGAGCCCCAGGGCAGTAGGCTGCACAGGCCACACCATCTTCAGACTTGGAACCGTCAGTGAAAACTTTTGGATAGGATGGGAATTTCAAACAGAGGTCAGCATACAATGCCTTGTACGCCAGAGAGCTGGTAGACTCTACAGGTTGCGAAAAGCTGCAAGATCAAAACGAATCTCTGGTGTGAAAAAGGTCCACGGAGGTTGATCCGGAAACTTGGAAAAATCCGACACAACTCCTAGGTCTAGACCTGCATTCCGCACGTGAGGCTGCATACGAAGACCAAACGGCGGAATACATTTAGGGTTGTTTTCAAACTTACTTTGGAACGGAGGATCAAAGACACAGTCATAGGCAGAATTCTGCGGTTCTGAGAACAGTCGGATATAATAATTCAAAGACAGTTTCAGCCTGCGGTTGGACAGTGAAGGTTCACCTGCCTCTGCGTACAGGCTGTACACAGGGGTGGTGCGGAACGCTCCAAGACAGAGACGAAGCCCTTGATGGTGGATAGGGTCCAAGAGTTTGAGGTAAGACGATCTTGCAGAGCCGTACACAGCCCAGCCGTAGTCCAGTTTGGAACGGACCAAGGCTCTGTAGAGGTGCAGCAAAGTTTTCTTATCAGCGCCCCAGTCGGTGTGCACTACGACCCGCAGAATATTCAGTGCTTTCTGGCAAGCAGTTTTGAGGTTTTTGATGTGGCTGAGAAAGTTAAGTTTCTGGTCAAAAATAACCCCTAGAAATTTGGCCTCTTTGACAGCTGGAATGGGAGATTTCCCTACTTGAAGTTCAGGATCTGGAAAAAATGACGGAAATTATGGAAGTGAATACACTGTGTTTTTGTAGCAGAAAAGGTGAAACCGTTTTCATCGCCCACCGATGGATTTTATCCACGCAAAGCTGGAGCCTGCGCTGGACACTCGGGTACAGGCTTCCAGTTGCGTAGACAGCAAAATCATCCACAAACAATGAGCAGTCTGAACCCTGCTGAACTGATTGAACAATGTTGTTAATCTTAATGCTAAAGAGGGCAGGAGACAGTATGCTCCCCTGTGGAACACCCAACTCCTGCTCGTGGACATCAGAGAGAGTGGTGCCAACCCGGACCTGAAACTGTCGTTCTGCCAAAAAATTTTGAATGAAAAGCGGAAGATGACCCCGAAAACCCAGATCATGGAGATCATGAAGTATCCCCGACTTCCAGGTGGTATCGTAGGCCTTCTCTAAGTCAAAGAAAATTGCCACTGCATGCTGTCTGTTCAAAAAGGCGTTCCGAAGTGTAGATTCCAGACGAACCAAATGGTCAACTGTAGTCCGATGTTTGCGGAAACCACACTTCTTTCGCCAAAAGGCCATCGGTTTTCCAGTTTCCACATGAGTCTAGCATTGACCATTTTCTCCATCAATTTACTGACACAGCTGGTCAAAGCTATGGGACGGTAGTTTGATGGATTAGAAAGATCTTTTCCAGGTTTGGGGATGGGAATAATGAGGGCTTTTCGCCAAGAGGGTGGAAAGAAACCAGTAGTCCACACATGGTTGTATACCTGTAGCAGGATGTTCAGACCTATTTGCAGAAGATGTTTCAACAGCTGATAATGCAGGGGTGGGACTCTCCATAAAGGAAAAAAGAGGAAACAGTCTAGGGGGTCCGGGGGCATGCCCCCCCCCCCCCCCCCCCCCCCGGAAAATTTTGGGTTGCTACATTCAATTCTGTGCAATCTGGTGCATTTTGAGACTGAAATTAACAAATTTTAAAGGAAAAAGCCAATATTGTTGTTGTTTTTTAATTTTTTTTTCAAATTGGAAATGAAATGAGGCAGGGAACAGTAAACAAACAGTAAACAAGTGGGGTAACGTTTGCTCCCATAAGAAAACCTGATACAGAGTAACTTTTATTCAAGACTGGCGCAGCCTTTTAAACTTAAATAAAGTCAGACAAATACATACAGACGAACAATCTAATAGTGGGGGAAAAACAAGGGCAGGCCAACAACTGAACTGTCCTCACAATGACTTGGCAAAGATTTGGACTTAAGGGGGGGGGGGGGGGGGGGGCAGTTCGAAGATGGAGAAACTGGGAACATGAAATTAAGAAAATGTATTACACATATAAAATCTCTTCACTAGCTGCACAAGGGAACCATTGCAATCCCTTTTGAAGGCAGATATATTTGTATAAAAAAGGCAAATATATCTGCCTTCAAAAGGGATTGCGATGGTTCCCTTGTGCAGCTAGTGAAGAGTTTTCATATCTGTAATATATTTTCTTAATTTCATGTTCCCAGTTTCTCCATCTTCAAACTGCCCCTCCTTAAGTCCAAATCTTTGCCAAGTCATTATTATGAGGACAGTTCAGTTGTTGGCCTGTGCTTGTTTTTTCCCCCACTATTAGATTGTTCGTCTGTGTATTTGTCTGACTTTATTAAAGTTTAAAAGGCTGTGCCAGTCTTGAATAAAAGTTACTCTGTATCAGGTTTTCTTATGGGAGCAAACGTTACCCCACTTGTTTACCTTTTTTTTTTCTTTTCTTTTTTTTACACAAAAAGCTATAAAAATAAACTATACTAAGTAATACTTACTATCTTTCACAACTTGGACCAAGTGTAGATGAGAGGAGTTCCTTTTCAACCTAATGGCACACAAAATTTATGCATGATGTCCAGCTCCCAAGTGTGGAGCTGGACATCTTGCATTAATTTTGTCCGCTGATCCAGAGCTGTCTTGTGCTTGTTGCTTTTAATGTGATACACCAAAGCAACTTTTCCGCGTGAACAGTAATTTATTTGCACTCGGCACAAATTGCAGTAAGCAAGGCCACAGGCATTAAGTTTGGCTATGAACTGGCCTATCACTTCATCATCACCCACCTTACTCTCCATCCAGTCCCACTTCCACTTGTTCTTCAAAGAACTGTCGCAGGAAACATTTTCTCCGGGTGAAACGACGTCTCTTCGACATGTCGCCATTTTGAAGGTAGCAAAACCGGAAGGAGAAAGTTACCAAGTTAACTGCGAATCCAAGCCGTTTAAGAACGTCGACCAGTTTGTGGATAAATGACACACGATGTTTTTGAAGACATCACAGATCGCTTCCGCGGAACTGACACGCTGTTTACGCGGAACGAACAAGGATCTACCGCGGAAATCCGCGGATCCGCGGATGGATTTCATCTATACCTGGAGAGGAATCGCTGCAAGAGAGTAAGGCAGATTTCAGTTCGTTTAACGTGAAAGGAAGATTGTAGTCTTCCATGTTGTCTGACAAAAAGTTGCAGGGTGATTTTTCTTTAAGGGCTTTGTTTTTGACAAAAGTGGCTGATTTGTTAGAAGAAGAGGAATTCTTTTCAATTGTTGAAGCAAGCAGATTAGCAACTGCTTTTTTCTCCGTTATTAAAGAGTCCGAAAACTTGAGATGGTTCACAGTGGGACAGGTGTTCTTCCCTTTGATTTTCTTAATGATGTTCCACACTTTTTTCTTGGAAGTTTTCGATGTCAGCCTGGAGCAAAAGCTTCTCCAGGACCGACGTTTACTGATTTTAAAAGTGTGTCTCGATTTGGCACGGAGTTTCTGATGGGCTCGAGCGTTGGGACCCGAAGGTCGTTGGATATACCCGACGCTGAGCCCGTTTTCGAACTTTGGAAATTGTTGGCAGTCTGAATCGAACCAGGGTGTTTTGGGCATTTGAAGTTTATCGGAAGACACTGGAATACAGGCTTTAGCACATTTGATCACAGTGTTAGTCAGAGATTCAGCTGGGTCCGGACTCTGAAGAAAATCAGTGTCCTGGAATTCCTTAGAAATAGTGGCTGCAAATTGATCCCAGTTTGCTTTCTTATAATTTAGATGTTGAGAGACAGAGACGTGTTCAGTCATTACGGGTTGTAGAAGGACAGGGAAATGGTCACTTCGGTGCAGATCGTCATGGACAGACCACTCATAGTCCAGGACCAGCGAGGGGTCACAAATCGACAAATCTAAACACGAAAGTGAACCTGTGGAAGAGTGGAGGTAAGTTGCAGATCCGTCGTTCAGACAACACAAATCCAAATCCGAAAGGACATCCTCAATTAGCAGACCTCTGGATGACGTACTGACACTACCCCAAAGAGGATTGTGACCGTTAAAGTCACCCAACAGCAAAAAAAGGTCGAGGAAGTTCTCCTATCAGACTGACAAGGTCCTGACGACAAACCGGGACAGTAGGAGGTAGTTTAAAGAGAACAGATTGTCACAGTCTTGTGGAGAGTGACTCTCGCAGCTACAGCCTGAAGGGAGGTAGACAGAGCGACAGGACTATACAGCAGAGTTTTGTGTATGAGAAGGGCAACACGCCCGACAGTCCCAACGTGGATGGTTGTGCAGGTTTGAAAGGAATATTAAAGCCAGAAAGAGTGAAGGTCTTCGGGCTTTGAATTTGAGTTTCCTGAAGAGCCACGACGGAAGGTTTTATAGATTGAACAGAAGCTGCAGCTCCTCAAAGTTGGAATTTAGTCCACGGATATTCCAATGGAATACTGTACTATCCATGGTGCAGAGGGCGAAAAGGAGAAAGATCAGGTCATCTCCTCATCAACATCTGCTTCTAAAGGTGTAAATTTATTGCTTAGTTTCACTGGACTGTGTTGGTCTTCAGACCTGTGGCAGACTTGCCAACAGGTGAAGAAGGTCTGGATTTGGGAGACAGTGGAGGTTTCTTCCTCATCTCCACCATCTCCACACTGGATTGAACTCCCTTACCCACACGGGCACTGGACAGAGGAGTTCGAGGCGGGATTGCTGGTTTTTTAATCTGCCCAGCAGCAGATGTTGTAGACTGCTGGGCAGTCTGAGGGGTGGCGGATTTTTTGCCTCCACCAGGGGCAGTCACTTTGGGTTGGGAGGTGGTGGACCTGCTTCCACCAGAGTTGACAATTCTTCCTTGCAATGTCTTAGAAAATGTGAAGTCATCAGTCTGGCAGCAGACTGACCGAGTAGGAACTGTGGGAACTGTCTTTACGGCCGAAGCATATGAAGCTGTTGGCGTCTGACTGCCCAAAACCCTGTTTCCGGGCCTTAAAAAGGAGATCTTCTTTTCTGTTTTGACTCTTTGTATTGTGGATTCCTAAATCCAAAGAGGACAGTTTCTTGAAGAGGAGGGATGGTCGCCACGGCAGTTAGCACAATGTGCCGGATCTTTACACGGCCCATCATGGGTTGCCTTGCAGCAAAACACCGCACACCTCCTGCCCAGAACAGCGGTCTCTGACATGGCCAAACCTCTGGCATCTGAAGCACCTCAACGGGGACGGAACATCCAGCTGAACTCGGACGTTCAGGTAACCAACTTGATGACCGGAGGCAGCACAGGGTTGCAGAATGTCAGAAAGAGGGTGTTGGTGGCCACTCTTTCTGCACCCTTTCTTTACCGTCACCCCGCGCACCTCCGTCACACCCTGGGACGCCAGTTCCGTTTTGATCTCTGCCTCTGAGACACCTGTTAAATCTCGGCAGCGAATCACTCCTTTCGACGAATTCAACTGTTTATGGGGAGTCCCCTGATCTCCCTGTCCACGAGTTTTGTTGCCCCCAGCAGCTGTTCGGATTGTTTTTGTGATCTACATTGAATCAGAAACGAGCCATTCCTCAACCTTTTGATGGACCGAGGGTCACCTGCTAGACCTTGAAAGCCCTTCTGTATGGCGAAAGGGCTCAGAGCTGAAAGGGGTCTTTCCTGCTCCGTCCTTCCATCACGAGCCAGGAAGCCCAGAAACCTGTCCTCTGTCTTACTCTGTATCTGAATCGCTATCTGAATAAAGATCCCTGAAATAGGGGATGCTGCCTTCCTCTTCTTTTTGGGGGGGATGTTTTTGGAAAAAGCCATATTTATTTTATTATGTTTCATCTCTCCCTTACCCACCCACCATGGAGTCCAACTAAGGGGCCAGGGCCAAGAAACCAATGTCTTGACCCTTCCAGGCTTCAGGAGAGATATACGACAAACAGAAACCACCAACCCTATCCCCCCTGATCATGCTCAACTCCCGGGAACAGAGAGCTGAGCACTGCAGGGGTTCACAGGCCAGCAGGGGAACTGCCTGTCTTGACCCAGCCCAAGAAGGGGAGCCGATTAGTACACCCGGGCCAAAGTGTACTCCCTGTCTAGGAGAGGTCCGAGCCAAAGTGATGTGTTGAGAGCACCGGCCTTCTCAAGCACTGGCCCTCTCAATCACCAGGATCTCATCCCCCTCGACACAGGTCGCACCGCACGGCAAACGCGGCGGATCTTAAGGAGACCACAGAGAGAAAAGGAGTGTTGGGAAAAGAAGACTTGAAGGGGAGGGCGAGATAGAAAAGGGCCAAATTTAAAAAAGGCAGAAAACAAGAAAAGGAGAAAGGCGGGTTACTCTTAGTCAGGATCCTCCCCTTAGCCTATCTGACATGGGAAGCCCTACCAGGGGCATCAACCTCCTTACCACGTTACGCTTTGGCCAGACAGCATCTTAGCTTCTCGGGGCCTAGAAGCAGTTGAAAAAACCAGCCTATCTCCAAGTATTGATGCCCCGCCAGCAAAGCTAAGGATCACTGGACCGCGCAAGCCCTCCGACCACGACAAGGTCGCAACCCCGGAGGACTCTCCCAAGGACAGAACCCAAATTTCACACTTTTAAAACAGCTGTAATAAATATATAATACAACTATCAAAATTTGCCTAATATATCCTTCTTTAGCACTTTGTGTGTATTACTTGATATTGCTGCATTTACTCAATGTATCACGAAAAAAACACATGCAGAGAATCTGATGAAACAAATCTATACAGGAAGAACACATTAGTTTGAGGTCTTCATAAATGACTCTTCACACCATCCCTTTCAGTGCTTTCCAAGTTTCCTCCACTGAGCTATGCAGCATGTCAAGATACACTCTCAGGACAATGAACAGAAGCGGAAATGCTGTGACCATTCTAAAATCAATCATAAATCTCAATTTCAGTTTTTTTGTGCTTTTCTTTTCTAAGGAGGGAGGAGATATTAGTTGCGAGACAGGTGGATGGAGACAAAGGTGGCTAATCCTTACACTACAGATACTTATGAACGCAGTTCAACATTATGCTTCCATCCCCTCTCCACCTCCCTCTTAGGGTGTAACTGATAGTACCATACTCTGTAAGTATATACTCTTCAATGAAAAATAAGAGAGCAAAAAAAAAAAAACCACACAAAGAAACTTAGATAAAAAGTATGGAACAGGTTTACTGGAATTCAGTTTAAAACCAGTGATTTTCTGTACACACACACACACCACACACACACACACACTCACTCACTTACACACACTGTTTTCTTGCATACTTATCAAGACTGACTTGTGAAAATCATCAGATTTAGTAACTTCTTATGCACTGGTCTACAGGACAGTAATCGAAAACAGACTTGGGGAAAGAACAAGGGTGTGTATTGGACTTGGAGCGCAATTTAGATTTCACCTTTCTCTCTCGGTTCATTTGGGTCAGCTGTTCCATGCTGACAAGCCCTGCTTCACCCTCCCCTCCCCTCCCCTCCACTCCCTCCATAACCACCACTGTGTGGCTGGGTTAATGAATAGAACCGTTCATTCACAGCCCTAATGAAAAACATTTTCCATGTTGGAACCCTGAACTGTTCTTCTTCCATGACCAACACTGTGAGTGTATCCATGTATGCGTGTGCATGTTCACGTGCGAGCATGTTCATGTGTGTGTGCATACTTATGTATCTACACATGTTTTTCGATATATATATATATATATAATATATATATAATATATATAACTCTCTTCCTTTTTACATAGAAAGCCTGAAAGGACTTCTGTCTGCCAAATGTCTTGCAGTCGTGCATTGAAATGTTTCAATTAACTGCCAACCCATTACCCACCCAGCTCTCATCTATCTACATCCACCTCTTCATGACCTCCCTCCTCTAGCCACCACTTAGGACCCCTATTTGTCCGTAGCTCTCTAATGATATAAGTCCTTGCAGACAGATGTATACCACTTGATTTGAACATGTGCCTGCTTATCCATCCTGCTTTGGATATAATTATTGTTATAGAGTATTGTCAATGACAGTATAAGCTATGCAGACTCAAAGTTCAAGTCGGATGAGTGAAAAAAATATGTGCCCGACAAGTAGATGATAACCACAATTTTGCTAAATGTTATGTTTGTAGAGATATTTAACACAACTTGAATGTCTCCAAGGAGACATCCAGTTCTGGACAATAGCAGGCTACAAGTTCTAAATATCTGACTGACCTTACTTAGGATAAGGAATGACATTAGCAACTATAGCAACTAATCAATAATTCAGAATTACCTTGCTGCATGTCGCCTTGCATTCCTGGCTGCTGCATGCCACCCTGCTGGAAGCCTCCCTGCTGCATTCCCCCTGACGGCTGCATGCCTCCTTGCTGCATCCCTCCCTGCTGCATGCCTCCTTGCTGCATCCCCCCCAGCTGCATGCCTCCTTGCTGCATCCCCATGTGGGGCATGCTCCCCTGCTGCATGCCTCCTTGCATCATACCACCTTGCTGCATGCCACCTTGGGGCATACCACCTTGCTGCATGCCTCCCTGCGGCATGCCACCTCCCTGCTGCGGCATGACTGGAGTGGCAGCAGCACCACCGCCTGCAGCAGCAGCGGCCTCCGAGGACCTGGCCTCCTCGATGACACTCTGCATCTCTGACTTGCTGCTCAGGTACAGGTGCACAGCTGTTCCATTGATGGGGGCCATGTTTCTCATCATGGCCTGCCGAGCATCTTCATCGGAACTGAAAGCAATGAAAGCATCGCCACGGTCCCCGCCAATAATGTGAACGCCTCCAGCAGGAATGGTGAGTCCTTTGAAGAAATGCCGAATGTCCAGGGCGCTGGCAGACCAGGGCAAGCCCTGGAGGCGAATGATGACAGACATTTTCAACAGCTCGCTCCTGGAACCAGATGATGGTTTGGAAGTCATCAGCAGGGTGTCTTACGCAGGCGTACAGTACAAATCGCAGACTAGGCAGAAGAGAACTGAGAAGCTAGCATGCACAGTTTTAAGGACAGTCGCTTGTGAGCCTCAGTCACTTAGCTGGGATTGACAGGTCGTTAGGCGGCCCGTTCATCCGAAATGAGCTGTCATGTCCTGTAAGAATGTTAGGAATTACTGTTGAAATCATAAAACAGATAACAGATGATAGACTTAAAGGAGAGAGAGAGAGAGAGAGAGAGAGAGAGAGAGAGAGAGAGAGAATTGTAAAAGTTGTTAGTAATAAAGCATTTAACAGTTATGGTAGAGAGAGGCATGGTTTTCTGTGTTACTAGCTAAGCATTAGTCAAGCTGTAATCTACACACAATAGTAAAGCTAACACAGCGTTCGGAAAAGCTTGGGGTGAGAAACAAACTTTGTTCTGGTCAGTAACTTTTGCCATACATGTGCATCTGACAGTATGTAAATGTGGTGGATGTGAAGGAAGTCGTGAAAACACTGTTAATCATCGTTCACACGTGCCGTGCCCAGGCACGTAAATTATACATGTGCTGCGATTGGGATTCTAAGTTTGTTCCTGTGCCAATCTTTCCCTAAGGCATCATCTGCTATTACTATTAGTCCAAGATGACGATTAGTACAATATTAGTGATAATCTAAAGTATATCTATTTGCTACATCATACAAACGTCATTGCCGAAGTCATGCGTTTTCTTAATTAGCGTCTATCTCAAACCACAATCTACGTAAACCACATGCCGTCACAAAAGCTTCCCTTCACGTTGAACGATCTTTCATCGTACTGGAAGACCGTGAACTGTAAGCTATTTGCAGTTCTGAGGAGGTACACCAGGCCAGCCTGGGGTGGGGGAGGGGTGGGTAAGGTAAGGTAATGTTGCTTATAGCCAAGCCGACCGCAAGGGCCATTTCAGTTCTGTCACTACGTTCAAATCGACTCAAGTCATAAAAAAAGAGAAAAACCCGCCTTTCACACATCTCTTTAAAATACACCTAAAAATGTACCAGAAACTTCGTTAAAATCTTTCTTCCGTAAAATCTTAGATCAGATGAAAAATATTCATCTCTTTCAGAAACACAAAGATCACGTCAGGTGGGACATATCTGAACAAGGGTGGGGCGGCTAAAGTCCAGACACAAATGTCCTTCAGACCGATCAGGCTTTGAAAGCGACCCGCTTCTGTTCAGATCTTCATTGGCTACGTGACACCTACATGCTCACTCTCTGAACTAGGTCAACAATTAAACGTAATCAGTTAACTGGACCGTCATGCCATGGGCAGTTTCCTGGCTGAAACAAATGGTAAAATTCACCGAGGACCATTCCAGTCCGTCAGAGTAACTAATGTCACAACAGGGTACAGAACGGCATATCTTGTATTACTCTGGAACTTCATCTGGGAATCTCTCTGGGCTTTTACGTTCCGTTCTGGGTCTCTTCATTCTCCTGATGGAGGAAGAACATTTTGTCACTGTGCTCAACGATCTTCTTCTTCTTCTTCCTTGTCTAGAGCCGGGCCAAACTGGCGTTGAAGGCTCTGCTGTTTAGCCGAGTGCCAGCTGGTTGGATGGCTTTTAGGGTAAAACAGGATTTAAACTATATACATGTACAAATCTAGTGTGGATTTCCACTAGTGGCCAGCCTTGGGGGGCTGCAGGTCACTGGAGCTGCAGCGCAGGCGGCTGAAGAATGCCACTACTGTTGGAGCTGTAGTGGTCTCACTAGAAAGTTTGTTCCACTCCCTCACTGTTCCTTGAATTTTTTCCCCCCAAATAGGGAGTAGGGTAGAAGGCGGGCATCTCGCATCTTTCTCACCTTTGAAAACTGACAAATCTTCATGACTGCACTCGATTCTGTATCGTAATCTCTGCAATAACGTCAACGAACAGACTGATTCTGCAAGTACACGAACGATTTATATTATCGGTTTGTAAAGGATGATTTGGATGGGGTATGCTTACAGAACGTGGTGGAATGTCACAAATACATGACAGAATCAGCAATGGAAACCATGAACAAGACTTTGAACTCGATGAAAGGGTGATTACATCTATATTCTTAAAATCAAATGTCAGAAATGAAAAGCAGTAGCGGTTGTAAGCGACAGACTGCTGAAGGTGCGTGCCTCAGGACTCGGTGACGTTTTGCCGAATCTTCAATCGATTTATAAAGGAATTATCTATCCAAAGTATCGGGAAAAACTCCTCGTCTGTCCAATTCCGAAGAAAAGGAAGTGTTAACTGCTTTAATTTCAACGATTACCGCCCCCTTCCTCTTGATTCCTAGAGTCATGCTGAGAGAAAAGCTTTGAGGGAAAAACTTTGTTCTGCGTCCGTTTCTCTCTCACCTAGAGTAAGTCAGCACCTCGATCCCTATAAACTCACTCCCAAACCCCGCATGGGCATTAATAACATTTCTTTGACCCTCCCTCATAATGGCTTCCTCGACAAACAACCATGATTCTTTCCTTCGTTTTCATTCCATCGATTTGTCCTCTGCTTGTAACACAATACAACCTTCTCTTTGAACTTGTTCCGCGGTGTGCGCTGTGCGGATTGCCAATTTTCTCGACACTTTATCCTATACTGGGGCACTTCAAGGTACAGTTCTCTCTTCTGTTCTTTTAATTTTGTAAAGCAATGACTGTAGAGACATAAATAAAACTCCCATCGTTAAATACATTTACGATTCGACGATTGAAGATCTTTCCAACTCTACTTTAATGGGGAAAAAAGTTCCGTTCAGGGAACTAAGACAGTTATCTTGATCTAAAGTTTTATAAACTGTTGACAGGGTGGACGAATACAAATATCTAAGTACAGTTTGATCAATAAATTGGTGTTTGACAAGAATGTTGCCAATATACATTTTTTTAAAATGTCAACCAAGAATATTTCATCCGCAGAAACCGAGATATGTTGTAGTCATTTTGAAGGGGGGCACTCGATAGATCCCCGTCTCGATAGATCCCCGTCTCGATGGATCCCCATCTCGATAGATCCCCGTCTCGATGGATCCCCATCTTGATAGATCCCCGTCTCGACAGATCCCCATCTCGATGGATTCCCGTTACTTTTTTTTGATCTACCGAGACGGGGATCTATCGAGATGGGGATCTACCGAGATAGGGATCTATCGAGACGGAAATACGTCCACATGTAGTGGGGGATCTACCAAGATAGGGATCTACCGAGACGGGGATCTACCGAGACGGAAATTCGTCCACATGTAGTGGGGGATCTATCGAGACCGGGATCTACCGAGATGGGGATCTGCCGAGACGGGGATCTATCGAGATGTACCCGTCATTGAATATACAAACTTGTTGTCCTTGTTGCCCTGAATCCTTGCTTACAGTTTCACTGAAATGCTGGTGTGGGTGTGCAAAAGCAAGCGAGTTTTGAGTGGCGTGGTGAAAGTGTACAGAAAAGGTGCGGGCGCAAGGCATGTTGATCTGCTAGACTTGTATGAGAAACAAGTCGTACGGAAGACAAGATAAAACTGCAAGTGATGACAGACAGACAGAGATATGCGTTTGTCTTGCCTGAAGAAGACCGAAAAGGTTAAAACGTGTCGTGTTTGTCTTTTTTTTTTTTTTTCGTTCGACGGCGTAGTGATTTTTCTGTTCAGTTGCCGCCTGTAGTCAATTCACTTTGAAACCTTCTTTCCTAGATAAAATATGGACAGCACCTAATAGCCTACAAAATGGCGAATCATGATCAAAGACTTCAGGTCAAATAAACTTTCTTCATCACCAAATACATTCCAGGGATCTGAATCGTATGCATATGTCGACGATTTTCTTTGCTGTATAATTCTGTAAATGCCGCATTTACTTATTTGTTAATGAAACAATCAAATAGCTCCTAGCCACCTTCATAGCCCGCAAGCGTCCCAACAGCCAATAGGAAGAAGATCCTTCTGTACGTCACACGACCGCAAGGTCGGTTTACGCACGCTTCCACATAGGCCTACCGGAGGCGATGGAAGAACAATATGTGACGTCATCAATCACAGGCGGGAAACGTACCGACAACGCGCCCATCTGAGAGCAGTTTATCTGTTATTGGCAGTACTCTGATCACGTCACATGCGCATTCGTTCAATGTCAACCTATACTCTATATCTCCTTCATCAGTACTGTTTTATCAGCCGTATCTAGTGCAGGTCAGTCCAGTGTAGTCTTAGTGACTCGAGTCTAACGTTGGCTATTACACGTCTTTCGGACCAGTCTCGTTTAGTTTTGCTTGATCCGTCTTTGACTGCCATGTACCCTATTTGCGAGTCAAGCGCGCGCGCGAACTTGTGTGTGTGTGTGCGTGTGCGCGCACGCGCGCGCCCCCGCGCGTGCGTGCGTGCGTGTGTACAGTTCCTTTCGTCACAAGTCGTTGGTTACACAAATCCAGTGCTTGTCTGATCTGTTTTAAATCTGGTATGGCGCCCCATATTACGCACATCGACAGCCATCCACTTTGCGCTAGTAGGCTAATTCATATTTTCAATGCAGCATACAGCGAAGCTCAGCAACATCGCCAAGGAATCCAAGACGGTCAATAACTCCTGACCGTTGGCGTTCAGGGAGAGGTAAGGTAATGTTGCTCATAACCCAGCCGACCGCAAAGGGCTATATCAGGGTCGTCACCGCGTTAAAATCAACTCACAAGTCATTAAAAAAAATTAAATAAAAAAAAAAATCACGCATCTCTTTTAAAATACATCTTTTAAAAATGCACCAGAAACTTCGTTAAAAACCTTTCTTCCCCAAAATCTTAGATCCGACGAAAAATGCTAATCTCTACCAGAAACTCGAAGATCGCATCACGTGGGACACCTCTAAACAGGGTTTTTATCATGGAGTCTGCTGCAATGTGTTTATGTCTGTCGTAACTGAAGGTCTACTTGAGATCGTAGCTGGAGGTCTACTACAGACCACAGCTGAAGGTCTACTACTGCTTTCCGATTCGACCCCTGATTCAAGCATCTCTTATTTCATTATTTCCAGTTTTTCCTCGTGTTGTTCGAAGCGGTTCTATGGTAGAGAGTGGAAAGAAAGAGAGGGAAAGGGTGATAGGGGAATAAGAGAAGAGATATGGGAAGGGGTAGGAGGGGGATGTGACGGTGGCGGGGGTGGGAGTGCTGGGCAAAGGCCCTGGGGGACAAAGGGGGGAGAAGTGGGGGGCAAGGGAAGACGTGAGGTGGAGGATGAAGGGGTGGGAAAAGGAGGAGTGACCGGGGAAAAGGGGAGGAGGGGTGGGGGTAGGGGCTGGAAGGGAAGGAGGCGGCGGCGGCAGCGGGGAAGGGATGTCGGAGGAAAGAGGGACGGCTGGGGAGAGAGAGAGAGGGTGAGTGTGTGTAGGCTATCCGTCTGTCTGCCTCTTTGTGTGTGTGTGTGCGCGCGCGTGCATGTGCGTTTTTATAAAAAGAATACCTAGCGAAATAGACCTACTGTTCAATTAATGAAACATGATTCGGACGCATCTTCAGAAATCCCTTCTTCTTTTACTCTAAACCACTCACCAGAAAAGAATTCAGAAAAAAACACACAAAAAAACATCGTCATACGACGTGGAATGGACTACTGACAACTGAAATAGAGTCGCGCACGCGCACACAGACACTTGTGTGCCGGTGTACGTGTTCGACTGAAATTGATCGTCAGGCCAACCGCTGACCCTGATATAGCTTTCGAACAACGGTAAAACCGATTTCAACGATCTTTATCCCACGCTAGACTTGCTCCTATCGTTCAGCTGACAAGACCGCTGACAGAGCCACCATTCTGTTGCTGCCTTAGGGGCAAAATCTCACGCGAGCTAAGCAACATGACGTGTCGGTGCGTCTTTCAAGCCGCCGCTATGTGGCTCGGAGGAACTGTCAGTAGCAGGGGAAAATATTTTCCCTTGTAGGCCTATGGCTGTTCACAGTTTATCCGACTCACTTCGTAGTTCTCTCGAATAGACCCAAGGCTAAGCCTTGTAGCCTGATTATTTGCCTAGCCTCGCTCTAACGGCGAAAGAAATGAAAGGTTGCTGGTGTGCCTCATTGGCCTTACCCAGTTCTGCATTGATCTTTTGCTTTGCGTCGTGTGTGCGTGCGCGTGTTTGTGTGTGTGTGTGTGTATTATATATATATATAATATATATATATATATATATATATATAATATATTTACTTAGCGCCATTAAACGCACGGGTCGAAGAACAAAATACTCGACAGAGGTAATCAGTTAGGGATGAAAACTTTAATGTTGTGTTTGCGATTATGAACGCAAATGTCAGCACATGTTGTCCATGCGCACTTCTTTTTGTTCATGACTTTGTCATTCAACATTAAAGTTTTCATACCCTAACTGATTTACTCTGTCGAGTTATTTTGTTTTCTGACCCGTGCGTTTTTAATGGCGCTAAGTATATATATAAATATAAATATATATATAATAAATTGTGTGTGTGTGTGTGTGTGTGTGTGTTGTGTGCTCGTGCGCATGCATACGTGCGTGCAGTAGGTAAGCGTGCAAAAATCAATCACGTTTATCTTTATAAATGGGAAATCAGAATACACGTTTCGCTCCAATTGTGTGTGTGTGTGTGTGTGTGTTGTGTGTGTGTGTGTGTGTGTGTGTGTGCGTGCGTACGAGCGTGTCAGCGAGTGCGTGCGTCGTATGTGTCAGTGCGTGCGTGTATGTGCGCCCGCGCACACACATCGGTGTGTGTATGCGCGCGCGCACACACACATCGTGTGTGTGTGTGTGTGTGTGTGTGCAAGCGCGCATGCGTAGCCTACGTCAGTGTCGATGTGACCAGCCGGCTAAAATCAATTGTTTGCATGTTTCCGTTCAACAATCAAAGGCTAAAATTAACATAATTATGCTTCGTTTACAAAGCGCTCGAATGGTGCGTGCGTGCGTGTGCGTGCGTGCGTGCGTGTGTGTGTGTGTGTGTGTGCGTGCGTGCGTGCGCGCGCGTTCAGTGTGAGTGGGGGGTTGGGGGAGGGGGTAGCGCTGTTGACTGTCTCTGTGTGTAGCCTATGTGTCTGTCTCTGTGTGTATGACTGTATGCGTACGTGCGTGTGTGTGTGCGTGTAGGGGAGGAGGGGATGAGCGGGGGACGTAGCTTAATGCGTAGCTTGCCAGTTACGCCACCAGTCTGCACTATCACAACGACCGTGTTGGTTTCTATGGTTCACGACCGTACACACACAAGTAAAGTAGAAGCCGCTGTGGAATGCCAATGTCGTCCGGTTAGACATCAATAGCGTTCACTTGTCATCGGGGGTTCTAGACAAACCAAACGGTAACTCAGACCTTTCAAATAATAAAGAAAGAAAGAAAGAATAAAAAGAGGAGAGGGGGTGGGGGAGCTACGTAAAATGGTAAATAAAGGGCTACAAAGGCCCAGAAAACAAGAACAAAATATCAGTCCGATATTCAGCTTCACTTGTTTGCGAGGACTTGCATTATGGCAATGTACAGCTCACACAGTTGCAATGGCTGCAAGCAGTTATAAAGACTAAAGAAATGAAGTTGTTTTCAAACTAGGGCAATGTTACAGCGGAAAGGGATGGGGGGGGGGGGGGGGGAGCATAATGTATGCTAGTCCTGTGTGTCCCTTTGTCCATCGAAAGCAAAATTGCAGCAAACCTGTGGTCCTTTGTTGTCCTTGAACCAACGCATTGTTTATTAAAATAGAAAATCTTCAAGAAACTAATGAATGAGACATGTTGAAGCTGAACTTCGTCCTGCACCACGTAAGGGATCACGTCCGTTGTTGGGCAAGTCCCGTTGACTTCCAGTCTGGTGGAGTGCAAAGTGGGTAAAAGCAGGGGGGGGGGGGGGGGGGGGGGGGGGGGGGGGGGGTAGGGAGGAGAGCGGCATTAGAAATGAAGAGGTGGTCACAGGCAAACAGAGAAGTCGGAATACAGGAGCAGAAGAAAGAAGAGGATGACAGACTCTACTCAGCTAGGCCAAGGTCAAAGGTTTAACTTTTCCACAGCCTGTTAGCCGTTAGAGGCATTGAACTGTCAGAAGTTCACCGCATGTAAGCATGGCATGATCATCAAAGGCTGCCCATCCCTCTCCTTCGCTGCCTTTTACCTTCCTGCACTGAATCAGGTACCCAACCAAAACAAAACATCCGACCCAACGAATGGGTTCGTGAACACGACTATCAGCTCACAGGCACACGCACTAACCATGTGACCACGGGACAATGGACTGCATGGGAAAACGCACTCTGAAGATGTCTCACTCACGACCGATGGAGCGACATACGGTACATGTCACCCCCCAGGATCAGCTTCAGTCCTCAGATCTGCATACGACCACAGGCCTTCGACTTCAAACCAGGGATATCAGTCACTCTCCGTGTCCACTCTGCCAGAGCGAATATCAGTGAAACACGTCCTGAGTTCGAGCAAAGTAGAGCTAGCCTAGGGGAAATACTCAGTTGACAACCAGATGGCAGCGGCTCTACAAGATCGCAATGGGTTAGTGCTGCCACAGGAAACGCACGTACGGGAGCCCGGCATCGGCGTTCTACACGAAGGGGCACATGATCTGGAACAGTGTGACATCAAGAGCATGGCAGTGGATCACTGAATGGAGTGGACTACGGGGGGCAAAGCGCACCTTCCAAATGGGATAAATATCCAAGATCAGGAACAGTAGCATGGACATAATATTATAATGAATTATTCTATAGCGCAATCCTAAATGCTCTACGGCTTTACAATACAAGGACTAACGAAACACGCACACGCACGCGCACACGACACAGGCGGGAGCGCGCAGCCACGGCCCACGAACGCACACACACACACACGCAGCGCGCTAGAGAGAGGCGGCACACAAACAGCATCTAGCAGGGCGAGAAGCAGAGTACGCACAGACACACGGGCAAGAGCAAACGAAACCTTTTCACGCACCGTCGCACAACAGCACCCAATTAACTGCATTGTGTATGACGGACTTGAATTATCAGCGCCCAACAGCACTGCAAAAAGATGGCTTTTAGTTTCGTTTAAAGACTGGTAAAACAAGTCAAAGCTGATGTCGTGGAAGAAGGTTCCAGTTTAGGAGCCAGGAAGCAGAAGGAACGATCCCCCTTTTTTGCATTTGAATCTGGGAGGACCAGGAGAAACGAGTCGAAGACGAGCGTCAAGGGTCTAGCGCTGGCAGATAGTTATGAACCCAGGATCAGCTTCAGCCGATGTGAGTTCCAGATTTACTTGCAATTGAACAGGGCATCGATTTTCTATGTCACCTGGCTATCTGACACGGCAACGTGAAGTCTGCATAATAATAGTTGAGGGTGTTCTAGTTGAAACGGGCTTTGAGGATTATCAGAGCCACAGTTTGCGTGCTGAATGCTTTTTTGGTGAGGTAGTCGGGAAGGCCTGCTAGTGAGAATTACGTAATCGAGACGGGACACAAGAGATGGATGAGAGTTTAGGTGGCAGTGGTAAGGAGTGTCGGATGAGGACTTACGTTAATTTCCAAGAACATTCATTTTACAGAACATGGTTCACCGTAGCTTCATACATCCCATATTGTAACCTCAGGTTCATTAAACAACTGGTTCTGAAAGCAAGAGTGAAGAATGTTCACATTTACGAAACTGAGCGGTATGCCAGGCAAGCCAGCGGCTTGAGGGAATCTGGCTTACAGGTTAAGGTCTTCATCACTGAGACTGGAACAAGGGGGACTGGAGGCTTACCAGCCTATGTTCTCATGAAACAGTTTGCGATTTCTATGTATGAGAACTACAATCCAAAAAGCAATGGCAGAGGTAACCACGCAGTAGGGAGTGCTTGTCGAGGATGAACAAAAATGAACTTCATAAGGCAGATATGTCCTGTACCAAAAGGCATCACATCAGTCTAAACAGGGAACGCCCGGAAATGCCCACCCATCCTGATGTTGCTGGTTTGAGCTTGGCAGCGCCAGGGTGAAAAAACATCTGACAGCAGAAGTGTTTCCTAGAGTCATGGCCTAGATGCGGCCAGCCCCTTAGAGAGTGCGGAGTTCACGACCGGAACACATGCACTGGGGGTGAAGGGGGGAGGGGGTCTTTTCTGAAGATCTGCTGCTGTCAGGCTTTCTCTGAAGATATTCCCTAAAAATCATTGGAATTCGAGCTGAATCAGTGTCAACGTTACCGACTTTGACCTCGACGTCACTCAGTGGGACCATCTAGTCAGCGAGCGCACGGATATTTTTCCATACATCAACGACCACTTCCGATGCTGTGTGGGTTTATACACTAATGGGAGTGGTGAAGTTCAAAAGCTCTCCCAATGATTGAACAATATGAACTTTAGCGTGGTTCAAGGTCACTATCCAGAACACCACTTTCACATTTTCGTTTTTCTTAGAATTTGATTACTTCCTAAATATATTTAAAAGAAATGTACACGTTTGTTAGGTTCAGTTTTAATTCATGTTCTTTGCAGCCCAACAGACTTCAGGAGGCCGTATCAGGGCTGTTTTTCCCAACGGTCACACTTAGAATAACGTTTCTCTTTACATCTCATGATCCTTATGATCTATGCAGCCTGTGGGGTCATGCCGCTGTTCCCAGGTTCTTTGTTCCCCAGTCTCTATATTCCCCAGTCCGGTGTTCCCCTCAAGAAAAAATCGAAATTCAGTCCCCAAGTTCCCCAGTTTCGTTGTTCCCCACCCTGTGGCGATCCCGCTGTTCCCCATTCCCGCAAATCCCGGTCCCGGTGTTCCCCAGTCCCGGTGTTCCCCAAGTTTTTGCCGTTGGTGGTGTTGGTGGGTTTTGCTGACTTAAACGTTGTTACTGTTGTTTTCATTGCTATAGGCGAGGCAGTGGGAGGGCGGGGTGGGAGGGTCGGGGTATTGGGGGTGGAGCGGGAGGGCCGTAGAAGAGGGGTTTCATGTCGACTGGACAGCGCTGGAACCAGCAGGTCAGCACTTGCATGACCCCATCAGGTCTGTGTAGACAGTCTAAAAGTAAAATGGCCGTTGCGAAAGAAAAGGTGTAGCTCACGCAAAGTGTGATATAAAGGGATAGGAGTTCAAAGCGTAAAAAGAAGCACATCACTGTCAAAACCCTTTTCTGGCGTCACAAATTCATGCTTTCCGTTCTAGAATCATACACGATCGAAATATTCCGTTTTTCTTACTGATTTGACCAAGCAACTCACAGCGAAATTGCCCCCCCCCTCCCCTCCCCCCACCGCCCTCACCCCCTATCCGTTGGAACGGTGCCGGGCAATGCGCCCTGGGGGCCACGCCAAGTGACACGCTTCGCAGACAGAAGCGCGATGACACTTCCAATGTCGTGGTTGAAATGGGAACAACCTGAGTTGACACGCGTGGGGCACGTGCAACTCTCTCTCTCTCTCTCGGTGGGGGAGGGGAGGGGGGTGGGCATGTACATTTTTTTTTCCTATTATTTTGTTTACCTTGGGATGTGCCCGGCGCAACCTCTCCTTGTACAGTAGGGCCCGTACTGGCGCTAACGTGCATTGAAATCGGTTTGGGGAACAGCGTTACTGGGGAACAGAGAACCTGGGGAACACCGGTACGGGAACAGCGGCACGCTTTTTCGGTCGGGGAACATCGACACTGGGGAACAGAGACACGGGGAACAGCGCTACTGGGGAACATAGAACCCGGGGAACACCGGCACGCTCCCCAGCCTGTCACGGAGCCTTCCAAGGGCTGGATTGGGCATCTCACTGCCACCACGCAGATTGAGCACGTTAAATTTCATACAGTGGGTACGTTGTTGCAGTTAAAGCGCAGTGTCTTCGGTCTTGAGCAAGAGGATAAGTATTACAAGTGTGCCAATACTTGCCATAGATTACTCGGTGTTCAAGAGCCTGTTGGTCATTTAATACTCACGGTATCGAGTCGGTTCCATGATGCGACATGTACGTGCAATCCTGAAGTCATCTAGGTTAAGTTTAGATCTAAAAAATTTGAAAAGCTTTCTAGACTTAACCATTTTATTCAGCGTTACAATGCAAGATGTTAAATCTTTCTCTACCGATCCTTCCATTTGACGTCAACATCTCTAAGCATGCAGTCCACACACACACACAGCCTCGGAGATCCGACCTCTTCCACGGGCCAGAGTAATCGGTCTTAAGGTTGTTTTTACAGCAAGTCATGTCAAGTCTGTTAAGCATCCAACCCGTACTGATATATCCACTGATAAAGATTCGTATTTGAAGTCTGTAGGCTTCTACATGCCGTGATCAGAATCTGACAATGATGCACGACCACGAACTAACCTGGAACCTGAAGAACAGAAGTTCTAGTGTGCTTTCAGACCTGTTATGAAAAGTTCATTGCTGCACTCTGCTTCCACATGCTGCCATTCATGTTATTTGAAGTCAGCCGATCATGAAGGTAATGTACAATTTCGCCGACGTTCAAATCAGACGGGCCTGAAGACAAGGTACCTTGGAGGAAGGGGGATTCAACTGCAATGTATCATCTCTGTTCGATGTGTTTTGATGCAGCGAGCGAGTCGGCACTTTTTGGCTAGTGTGTGTGGCCTGAACGCTCTCTGGGTCGGGTCTGGTGCTGGTCGGTTCACCCTTCTTTAATGACAGGAGGCGAGGTCCTTTATTCTTTGAGAGGGAAGGAGGGAGGGGGCCAAGGTGCGAGTATATACGTGTGCGCGAATGTGTGTGTGTGTGTGTGTGTGTGTGTG
Organism: Conus ventricosus; assembly: GCA_018398815.1. Taxonomy (NCBI): domain Eukaryota; kingdom Metazoa; phylum Mollusca; class Gastropoda; order Neogastropoda; family Conidae; genus Conus; species Conus ventricosus. Next base: position 17,301,695 of record CM031609.1, on the reverse strand, counting down.
CGCGCGCATGCGAGAATGAGGAGTGTGCGAGTGAACGCGTATGTGTTCGTTTCAATTTGCGCACGTGCGTGTTAGCGTGCGCGTTTGTGCATGTGTGTATGTGCATAGCGGGAATACACAGTTTGTGCATGTGTGGTGTGGGGATGGGAGAGTGGGGAGAGGGGTGGTAGATCACCATCACATAAAAACTGTAGTGGTCAGGAATTGAAAAGACGAGGAGAGAGGAGAAATGGTGGGGGGAAGGAGGGTGGGAGGATGTTTCTTGCAAAGTACAAGTAGGCTACACGGACATTTTGTTTGTTTTTTTTAATTTTGCTTTTTCCCTGATACGGTTTTTCATTCTAAAATGGACCTGGGTTGAGTACGGGAGGGGTGATAATAGGTTGAAGGGTTCTGGAAAGTTTGTATCTGCCCATTCCCCTCTCCCATTCCGCCCCTGGAATCACTGGCCTAAAACGGAAATCGCGTATTCACAAGTCACGTCTCCGATATAAAAATGGAAGGCCCTCACTTGCTTGTCGAACAGCCCTCGCCGTTGACAGGCAGACTTACCGCCCCGAGAAACGTCCATTTGATGAAACTCTACGGTCGACAGACGCTGTGTCTAAACAGAGCAACAAGGAATGGTGACGATGATGGAGTGGAAATGAGAATAGTGACACAGGCTCAGACAGAACTTTCAGAAAACAGTCTCGCGCGATTCGAGATATTTAGTTCCTCTCGTTTTCCCAGGCCGGCGGAAACCTTCAGTTTTGCTTTGCTGTCGTCGATCTGGTTTTAAGTTAACTGTCCTGCATGACGCGCGTTCTTTGTACGGCGTCTCCCTCAAGAAACACAGTATATCGTGTCAAGAAAAGGTAAAGCTAGCTGCTTCAGTCACGGCGGCAACTAAGTTTCTCAGAGAGAGAGAGAGAAAGAGCATGTGTGAACGTGTGAGCGCACGCGTGACAAGTTTTACGCAAGGCCTCGGTGCGTCTGCCTAACGGCATGTGATCGTGGCAGCATTGGTGATCGAAGAGGCTGGGAGTTTCTAGTCTACCCGGCTTGCATTTAACGTCCGCGAGTATTGTGATCGAGTGTAAAATATCTTCAATACATAAGGACACAGACTGCCGCTAGCAACTGCAGACAGTTCAGCCAGTGTCATGCATTTCGAGTTTCATTCGGCCCGCTTTTCTACCCGCAGCCTTCATACCCTCCACTATTCCTCCGACTACCTCTTACGTCTTTCTGGCCCGTTTACCGCAGTAGCAACAAATCGGAAACGCCCCCTGCACTTGTCTCCATACGCCCGCCCTATCGACACAATGTCCCTCAGCTGTTGCTCCTCCTAACCTCGTTGTCGAGTTCCGCGGGCCCGCTTCACGACTCGGCCAGTCAGTGTGAAGTCAGTCGGTCACACGTTCGCTAGGTGATCTCTGGCTGATACAGGAACAATCTGACCAGTCATGAACCTACGGTCAAGGAGTCTCGTGCTCACGCTGTCCAACGGACAGGTACGGAAGGCGGAGTGGAGTTGGGGTGGGCCGGGAACACAGACGAAGGTAGTCACGAAAAGCATGCCGTGGTGCGAACAGGATAAACTGAACAGTTGTACCTGGGCCTCGCGAGAGGGACAAGAAGTGGGAGAGCGGGAGGGCGAAGTAGTTCCGGGGTTTCTGGAACTCCCGCCCTGCCTGACTGGCAAAAGTTGCATTCTTAGCACTCTTGTTTCTGGCGGCGAGCATGCGTTGTGCGTGCTGTAAGCCAGTTCGCGTGTGTGCGTTCACCGAGGCGCGTGCGTATAGGCATGGGTTTGTCCGTTATCTGTGTCAATGGCGGTGGGGGAACGGGAGGGGGGGGGGGGGGGGGGGGCAGCAACCTGGGAACTATAAATGTTACACTGTCGGGTTGTACACGTGTTGAGCTCGGGATCAGAGGTTTGGGGACTATAAATGTTGCACAGTTTCTGTCGGGTTGTACTCGTGTTGAGGTCGGGATCAGAGGCTTTTTGGACTATAAATGTTGAGTTTCTGTCGGGTTATACATGTGTTGAGCACCAGAGGCTTTTTGGACTATAACTGTTACATTGTTTCTGTCGGGTTGTACATGTGTTGAGCTCTGGATCAGAGACCTTTTTGACAATAAATGTTAGTTTCTGTCAGGTTATATGTGTTGAGCAGAGGCCTTTTGGACCATCAATGTTACACCGTTTCTGTCTGGTCATACACGTGTTGCCTTTTGGATTATGAATGTTATACGTTTCTGTCGGGTCATACATTAACATATGCTGAGCCCTGGATCAGGTCTTTTGGACTATGAATGTTATCTGTTTCTGTCGGGTCATACATGTGTTGAGCTCTGGATCAGAGGCCTTTTGGGCTATGAATGTTATACTGTTCTGTCTGGTCATACACGTGTTGAGCTCTGGATCAGAGGCTTTTTGGACTATAAATGTTACACCGTTTCTGTCGGGTCATACACGTGTTCAGCACCAGCAGCCTTTTGGACTATAAATTATACATAGTTTCTGTCGGGTCAAACATGTGATGAGCTCTGGATCAGAGGCCTTTTGGATTATGAATGTTATACTGCTTCTGTCGGCTCATGCACGTGTTGAGCTCTGGATCAGAGGCCTTTTGGACTATAAATGTTACACTGCTTCTGTCGGTTTATACACGTTCAGGCGTCAGAGGACTTTAGGTTAAATCTGACAAAATGTCCAAGAATCGCAAACACTGACGAGTCCGAAAGGGAAGGGCAGGTTCCATTGCTGACGAGGCGTTTCGATTTGCACTATGCAGGCCTGCTGTTATTTTTAACTCATGAAGCAGTGGTGCACTGCAATAACCATTTTCTTTCAATAGACCCCCTCCTCTATGTGTCATGTCTTTCAATTAAAGGGTAACAAAACTTTCTGTTGTGAAACAAAGTTGTGAGGGCAGCCTATAGACAACTAGCATCCTCGATCCACTGACGTCGGAGTCGACGCTTTACGCCAGAATAGATGTCTCCAACAGCATTGAGTGCCAACTATCATCAGCAAGCAGAGAAGACTTGGAAGATGTCTCCAACAGCAAAGAGTGCCAACTATCATCAGCAAGCAGATAAGACTTGGAACCATGCTTTATAGAACTGACAGTCTCGTTTTGATTCTGAAAAGAGCGGGTGATCGATCGTGTGTGGACTACAATGGGCCTAGACCTCTAACGTTACACAGTGGACCGTGAGATTGTGAAGACGTAACCGTGATTGTTAAACCGATAGTCACCAAGGTCGTTGACCTCGGTCTGTCGTCATGTCATGGTCACTAAAGGGTTATCAAAATGTTTACCCATGTCGGTCATTTTCGGATCAAACGACGATCACTGAATCATTGATACCACTCCTATTTAACTCAAAGAAGGACGCTAGAATTCCCCGCCAGCGCATTCTAGTGATACAGTTTAAACGTTTCCAAGATAATGCAGTATGCCGCAGTGTGTGCGTGTGTGTGTGTGTGCGTGTGCGCGCGCGCGCGCTTTGCATTCTGGAACGAACGAGGTCATCTGCTCGGTTGTAGGCCTACGTGCGACCTTGTGATCTAATTTAGAAAATTGACGTGCCGTTACATACAAGTCCGCTCTATGTGTCACAGGGCCTTTGTGTCATAGGGCCGTTGTGTCACAGGGCCGTTGTGTCATAGGGCCGTTGTGTCACAGGGCCGTGTTGTCTAGGCCGTTGTGTCACAGGGCCGGGTTTTAAGTATTAACCAGTTTTGTAACTAAAGTCCTATAAAAGGGTCAGGCTTTGAGCGGTGACAGAACGGCCCTGTGACACAACGACCCTATGGCACAAACGGCCCTGGACACAACGGCCCTATGACACAAAGGCCCTGTGACACAACGGCCTATGACACAACGGCCCTGTGACACAGCGACCTTACAGGTGTGCCGGGTGACACAACGGCCCTATGACACAACGGCCCTGTGACACATAGAACCGGAACCGTTACATGACAGTAGTGGCAAATGCCGAAAGTAGATCCCCCCCTGCACCCACTCTCCACCCCCTTCAGCCCAGCCCCACTCCATCCTCCGACTGTTGGTTGAGCATCATCACTCTCCACATTTCCAAGTCCCACTGAAGTCCATCATTCATGGTGCCCCTCACACACACGCGCGCGCGCACACACAGCCACACGCAGAACATGCCCTCGCCGTCTGTCAGTCTCTTTACACCGAATCTATTATACACGCACGTGTGTAGTCATCAAGAAACACGTTAATGCCAAATGCTCGTGCACAGTGCGTGTGTGTGTGTTCACTGCAATTGGCAGGTCTTCTGCGTTTAAGCTTGAAAAAGATTTAGATTAAACCGAAAAATTGCAATTTAAACAGTGATTATTTTTACTATCCAATGTGCGTGTGTGTGTGTGTGTGTGTGTGTGTGCGCGCGCTTGCTTTAGAAGGTGGACGAGGTGGGGACGGAGAAGATGAGGAACCGCGGACAGGTTGGCGAACACCGCTCACAGTCAGCGTGCATGCACAACCGTGTGTGTGCGTGTGTGTGTGTGTGTGTGTGAGAGAGAGAGAGAGGAAAGAGAGAGAGAGAGAGAGAGTGTGTGTGTGTGTGTGTGTGTTACTCAACAGAGGCTATACTGCGAAGCCCGTTTGGAATGCCATCATCATAGGCCTACATGTTCACAAAATTCCACAACGGCGAGTCTTCAAGCTGCCCATTCGTAGAGCCCCAATGACACTAGAGCACTTCCTGCAGGACTGTTCCACACATACAAAACTAAGGGCAGAGACCTGGCCTGCCAGCACACCGACGAGGGAAAAGCCGGTCGTTTATAGAGTACGAATCGCGCACAACTGGTAACCAACAAGAGAACGCTGCTGTTTATTATGCTTTGGGGAAGGAAGAGGGGCGGAAGGAGAGATTATGGCGGCATCTGAAGACATTAAAATTTAAATAGAAAAAAAAAACACCTTTAAACTTATATTCATTTTGTTTGTGTTCGGGATTCATTAAAAATGCAAGAAGCCAAGTCAACGTGCGCACATGTGTGTGCGTGTGTGCGTGTGCGCATGCGAGAAAGAATGACCGAGTGTGTGCGTGTGTGTTTGGTGTATTGCATTGAAGCGTGCGTGTGCGTGTGTGTGTGTGAGTGAAAGCGCGTGCGTGCGTGCGCCGTTTTTTTCCCTTCCACAGTAAGGTTACTATTCAATAGCATGTGTCCGACTGTACCATATTTGGTACAGTTCATAATGCTCGACTCATTTCACCACACATTTGCGAGACTGTGTTCACTACGGAATTAAAACGGGAGGCGAAGGGAAGGTGGGGGTGTGGTGGAGCCAAGTCTTCATCGGTAGGCCTATGTAGGCTACAACCGTGAACAGCGACAGCATGTACCCCACCTGTGCCGGTGCGCGAGTGGATGAGATTGTTGAACGGCCACAATCATTGGAGGATGCGTTTCTCTGGCTGCAGACCGATCTTGGCAACGGGCAGCGCGAATGCTTGAAACGTTCAGAGCAGCAGCGCAGCCCTCACAGGTTGTTGGCTATGGTAATCAAAGAGGGTGGCACTGAAAACGTATTTATATTAGAGTGTGAATTTCAGGCTTTAAATCGTGTGCTGCAACATTAACGGACTAGTCGCCGCCATCAGCAATTGGACACTGCAAGAAATTAAATTGCATTATGAGTATCTTTAGACTTTTTTTCCTTTAATTTTTTTTTGTTTTTTGTTGTTTTTTTTTAAGCGCAGTTTTAGCCTCAAGTAGCTTCAATCTTTCTTGACGTGCATGATCTCCGTTTGGATCATAATTATTATGGTCATAGATTGTTCAGTTCAGCAAAGAAAAAAAAAGGATGATCGCTAACCGACAGCATGCGAGTTAGGTATATCTCGCTCGACAGAGCTTTGCGGCCATGACAGAGAAAGAGTTTGGGGAAGTCACGAGTAACCCGCGGCAGGTCTGCGCCCAAGACTATGCACTACATAACTTAAATAAAATTAGCACACAAAAGAAGGGTGGGATAGGATGACGTGTGTGGATGAGGGCAGGAGTTTCACTTCGAGTTTGTCGTCATGGTCGGTTTTCCTTTGAAACCATACTCAAAAAAACTATGTGCTGATCGACACCAATGCACTTGCAGACAGTTCAGGCGCGCGCCCCCTTGCATGTTCATGCACATGGGCGGTATACGTCATTGCCATAAACGTTTCATAAGTTACGGTAACATTAAGCAGGCTTAAACTCCACACCCCCCATCAGTGGTAAATGGGGGTACCATCCAGGGCCCGAGGTGGTGGCAAGAGTGTGTGTGCGCGCGCGCGGCGCGCGTTGTGTGTGTGTGCGAGGGGAGAGAGGGGCAGGGCGTCGTGGGGAAGGGACCTATCTAAACTGATGCAAAAAACACCACGTCGAGAGTGTCCCGTTATGTCGTACACGTTTGCGTGTTTGTAGCCTAGATGTTTGTGAATAATCTTTGTCGGCATGTATGCGTGTTTGTGCTTTGTTTGTGAATAATCTGTACTAGTGGTGACGTCTGGAGGCCAGTTTGTCAGAGTAGCCTCCGTCCCTAGGATGATAACCCAATCTGAAATACCTTTCACTGGTGGGTATGGACGTTAGAGCGGGAATGCGTGTGGGCAGTGCTTTGGCAAGCCTTTTTATTGTCCTGAAACCGGACGCTCCCGCCCTCACTCCGCTACAACTCGCGGATTGATGGGCGCGCGCGTCTTGACTGGCACACGGATAAAAGGAAAAATTCGGAATTCCAATGCCTGTTCCGACCGTTTCTCCAGTTCCCATCCATTTTTTTTCTTGAGCGGGAAGAACCTTTCTCCCACCTCCCAATTTTGGTACCAGACTTCACTCTGGGTGTTCGCTCGCCACTGGACAGGGCTGGGGAGAGCTCTTCATCATGTCCCTTGGCCGATCTGCCTCGGAGACCGATATCCGAACAACAAAACTAAACTTGCCGATACTCTGAACAAAAATTAGGGAAATTGCTGTGGACGCACCCAACAGGTCAGAAGGCGGGGGTGGTGGGGAATGAGAAGGCCCTCCAAACCGAGTCCCTGAATGTTACTGATCAGGCAGACAGGGATTCAAAATTTTGGGTCTCTTTTCCCTTTTGAAGGCCATTCTGGCTGTTTATAACGGCCAGCCAGCTCGCTGTCTAATCGACAGGAGATGCTTAAAAACAGTTTCAACATATACTGGGCGTTTGAACGTGTGCGTCGTAGCCTACGCGTGTTGGTGTTCGTGTTACTTCCCGCGCGTAATGCGAACTTTTCACTGACAAGGGTTAGTGTACGGATGAAGGTGGCAGCATGTGGTTTTGATACAGTGTTAGCGATGTGTGTAGACTCTGTCTGAATTTTTGCACGGCACGTGCTTCCTTTCGTTCATGCACGCAACATTTCTAGACCCAGATCAGTTTGTATGGGCTACGTCGGGGTAAAAAGATTTTTGTTTTGGGGAGCGAAAATCTCAGTTGACTTTTGGAAATATTTCAAAATGGAGTGACTGAAGGCGAGCGACGAAGCAAGATTAGGAATAGGTTTTTTAGAACTTACCGCCAATGGGCAATGCAAACAAAGCACAAGACAAGGGCACGATGCATTTCAACCACTTGGGTCTTCATCAGGCGAAAAATAAATCACATTTAACATGTGGGACAGTACAAACTACGAAAAACAAAAAAAAGAGAATGAAAAAAAAGACTCATCCGTTAATGTCCATGAAGGCGGAAAATGACATGAGGCCAGGGGGATTATGGGAGAGGAAACAGAGGGGGGGGGGGGGGGGGGGGGGGGGGGGGGGGGGGGTTGGTCAGGGGACGCGGAGGGTGTGTGTGTGTGATTGTAGGGGTTGTGTGTCTAGTTTTAGGATGGTATATCTTTTTGGGTTGTGGTAATGGTGGTAGATAAAAAAAAAAAAAAAAAAGGAGAAGGTGTTTTTGTGTGTGTGGGGTGTGTGTTTTGGGGGGGGGGGGGGGGGGGGGATTTGGGGGGGGGGGATCAAAACACAATTAGATTTGAAAAGAGGAGGGTTGCTGTTACTACTTGTATGAAGTGAGTGAAGGGGATGTGGTGGGGGGTGTATGTAAGTGGTGTGTATGTGTGTGTGTATGTGTGTGTGTTGGTGGGGATTTGCAACTGATGTGGAGGGTGGGTATGTGTGTTTGGTTTTGTTGGATATGGGGGGCATGGGGGTGGTGTGCCCAGTTTGAATGAGATGGGATTCTTGAGTTTGTGCGTTCAAAGCTGCAAATCTGTGACTGCAGAGTGCCATAACTTTGACATGGTCGATGTTGTGTTGGGTGTGGTTGAAGTGTAGGGCGACGGGTTTGGGTCGGTGGTGGCGGATATCAGCAGGTGTTCAGCGTTGCGTGTTTCCAAGTGTGCGTGGAGTTTCCCCTATGTAGATCTTGCCACACAGCTGGCAGTGGATGGCATATATATTGTTGCGGCTCTGACATGAGAATGTGCGTTTGACTGTGAAGGAGTTTTTGGGGCCTGTAGATGGTGTCTGGTTTGGTGAGGGGGCAGATTTTGCAGTTGGGTTTGGACAACCCAACTGCAAAATCTGCCCCTCACCCAAACCAGACACCATCTTACAGGGCCCAAAAAACTCTTCACAGTCAAACGCACATTCTCATGTCAGAGCCGCAACTTTATATATGCCATCCACTGCCAGCTGTGTGGCAAGATCTACATAGGGGAAACGTCACGCACACTTGAAACACGCATCGCTGAACACCTGGCTGATATCCGCCACCACAGACCCAAACCCGTCGCCCTACACTTCAACCACACCCAACACAACATCGACCATGTCAAAGTTATGGCACTCTGGAGCCACCACTGAGTGACTGCTTTGAACGCACAACTCAAGAATCCCATCTCATTTCCAAACTGGGCACACTACACCCCCAAGGCATCAATATCCAACAATAACCAAACACACATACCACCTCTTCCACATCAGTTGGCAATATCCCTACCAACACACACACATATACACACACACATACACACACACACCACCACACATCCCCTTCACTCACTTCATACAGTAGTTACAGCAACCCTCCATCTATCTAATCTTAATTTGTGTTTTGATACTTCCCCTTAATTAATCCCCCCCCCCCCCCCCCCCCCCCCCCCCCCCCCCCCCCCCCCCCCCCCCCCCCCCCCCCCCCCCCCACACACACACACCTTTCTTCCCCCCTTTTTTTTTTTTTTGTTTTTTTATCTATCCACCATTACCACAACCATCACAAGATATCATACCATCCTAATAAACTAGACACACAACCCTATCATATCACACACACACACCTCCGCGTCCCCTGACGAAACCCCCCCCCCCCCCCCCCTGTTTCCTCTCCCATAATCCCCCTGGCTCATGTCATTTCCGCCTTCATGGACATTAACGGATGAGTCATTTTTCATTCTCTTTTTTTGTTTTTCGTAGTTTGTACTGTCCCACATGTTAATGTGATTTATTTTTTCGCCTGATGAAGACCCAAGTGGTTGAATTGCATGTGTCTTGTCTTGTGCTTTGTTTGTCATTGTCATTGGCGGTAAGTTCTAAAAACTCTATTCCTAATTTTGGAAATATGTTCGCATTAAAAATACATACGTAGGCCTGCATAAAAATTGCGAGTTGCATGCATTTGCCCACCAATTACAAGTTATGATGCAACCCAAATACCCTATCCATAGCCTAGCTCTTTTAAAACCACGATTTGTCAATGGCCTAGATGACCTCATCAGTTGGGGCCTGCACAACAGATCCTGACCAATCGGCGAACGCTATTGTTTACAATCCTGCGCCTGGGGAAAAAATGGCAAGGGCGGCAAGTTACACAAGACTTAAATGATGGGGCGGACCGTTGAATAACAAGACTTTTGTTTATTTTGTCTGTAGTCCATACAGACACAAGGCCCATCTTGCCTGCATGGAAGACGCTATCTTAACAGGAATAAGCTTAAATCGAGACTGGATTGCTGGAGCTTAATCTCATACAGGCCTTCCGGAATCAATGGACATACAACGCCTAAACCGCCCAGCGTCTGCGGTCGGCTGGAGTTTGTTAAAATCAGGCAATAGGTTTAGATCGATATATCTTTCAATTATCTGACCGATGCACTGCAGTGCGTTTACTACCAATTTCTGTAATAGTTATTGTGGTTCCCCCATGCCCACCCCACCCCCTTTCCTTCACAGGCCGGCATGCCTAAGTTTTCCACCTGCGTGTCAGTGCGAGTACATGTTCGGAGAAATGGCTTTTGGGCGTTGTCGGTTGAAAGTGGCATGTGGTCCGTCCATAAAATTTCAGTATGCCAGTGTACAACTTTAATGCGATGTATGGGGTGGACGTTGTTCATTTTTTGAATATTCCAATAGTTATGGTTGTGCACATGTGTAAATAAAAGAAATGGGGGGGGGGGGACGTGATTATTACAAGTGAATTAAGGGCAACGCAAGACTGGTTTTCAATTCGGTTATTGTCTCTGGTTGGCTACGTTATCTGCCTAGAACAAAACTGTTATACGTTATAAAAATTAAAAAAAAGTAATGGTACAGACTTGTCGCATGCAGATTCGCCTAAGCATGGGATGTAGGCCCTACTGTAAACAAATGTGTAAAACTAAGCGTGTCATTGCTTGGAGTGGAGTGTTTGGAGTAAGACTTTCAACTCAAATTTCTACTAGAGTTTACCCCTGCAAGTCCTATAACCTACGTGATCCGTTGCCGGCAGGGCTGTGAACTAATTAATTCTGCTTAGTGAAAAATAAATCAATCTATCGAACAAAAAGATGGGCCAATACTATGCCGGGCTGTGGATCTGCCTGGAGTAGACTATACTATAAGCCTCATCGCGATTCAGACGGTGAAACCCTGTTTAGGCAGTTGGGGCTGGGATCTATAAACCGTTCCGACGAAACAGATCTTGATACAGAACGTTGGTCTGGACAAGTGCGTTCTGATAAGTTGTTTCGAACTGCTGGTGCATTTCCCTCTCACTACCGATTTTATCATCTACAACTATTGCAAGTCTCAAGTCTTGTCTGCGGCCTTGTATACAATCCAACACAGTAATGCATGTGCAATCCGTCGACGTCGCTCCCCGTCCAATCCGTCATCGTCCGTCCGGCGAGACCCAAGTCCTCTCGTCTCCCTGGTCGGATTGTCAAGTCAGTCTAAGTCACCATGTCCGAGAGTGTGCACACACACACAACACACACCACACACACACACATATACACACAGATTCACATACACACACATACATACATGCGGGAAGGGACGGGGGGGGGGGGGGGGGGGGGGGGGGCGGCAATGTGACAGTGCCGGTGTGCCCAATGTCAACTTGAATGCAACGCAAGCGTTATCACCGTGTGTGTGTGTGTGTGTGTGTGTGTGTGTGTGTGTGTGTGTGTGTGTAAACATACAGCATGACCATTTTGCTCAATATGTGTCGACCCAGAAAGCTGCGACTGAAGTCCATAGACGGCACCGAAAAATCACTCCACTCCTCTGGACCTTGCGTGAACTACGTCGTGCTGTCGTTGGTGACCAACAAGGTAGCGATGCTTGATCGCCTGTGCTGCACGAGTCATGGTGCGGCCTGGAGTCTGCTTGGCAATAATCTACCGGTGGGCCAGCAAGTGATGATGCAAATCCTTGTGTAAACAGCAGAAGTTCACCCTGATGAGTAGGCCTATTCTACAATACATACACGGAATTAGCCAACTGCTGTATCAAACATAGGCCTAGTATCGCCTCTGTAACACCAGAGCTGATGGAGACGACGGAGGCCTACACTGGTGGGCTAAATCAGTTTTCCAAATGACAAATGCCAACTTGTGAAGCGTCGCCTCCTGTATATGATGTCCTTGACACTGTGTCCGCCGGTGCATCCCAAATGACGCACGCGGGTGAAATCTTGGCTGTGATGATGACACATTGCTGGGCATTCCAGCGTGAAGAGAATAGACACCGACGAAGATGGCGTCCCCTGAAGGTCCACGACACTGCTGCAGATAACAAAATGCAACTGACATGGCAGCCGCTGTGAACTCTTTATCACAGGCTATAGCAGTCATGAAATAGTTCCAGTATCAAGTCCCTTGGCCGTCAACGCCCTCCTCCATCCCGCGCCCTTGCACTTAAACGTGTAAAACCTGTAATCTAAACAGGCTTGTAGAAAAATAAAAATTCAAGATCTTGTCAAACATAAAACAAACTTATTTGTTAAAAGTGAAAACTATAAACCCAATGAATAACGGAAATCAAAACAAACGGACAAATGAATGGATAACGGAAATCAAAACAAACGGACAAATGAATGAACACCAAAGTGAAAAAGAAACAAGACCCGAGACAGAAACCTCATCCGCCAAACCTCGACATGACACAGACCACCATTTTGCCGCAGTTCAAGACCAGTCACACGCGTGCGCAACAACAGTCGCGCGCGCACACACACATTCTTTCATCCATTCAATACTTTATAAAAACACAACAAAAAAAATATAAATTAAAAGGATGAAATATCAGACGACGACAAATGGCGAAACGACTGAAAATTGAGAGACGATGGATGATATTAAAGCAAAACGTAGGGAATGATGTCCATGAATTGAAAGACAAGTTGCTTCCCAGCCAGATGTCATCAGTCTCAGTCAATGAACAGAACAGTCGAGAGATGTGTGGTTGGTTCGACTTGCAGTCGCCTGCCAGTGCCGGTTCCATTTCGTTGATGTAGTGGCGTCCGGCGCCAGGAGACGACGTAATGACGGCAGTGCAGCTGGTAATAGTTATGGAATGGGGAGTAAGTAGTGTGTTGACAACACGAGTAGCTGTACGTCGACACAACACGTAGGCCTATGGACTGATATTCAGTCAGGATTAGGGTGGGGTCACGGTGTTTGGGGGGAGGAAAAAAAAAGGTTTAGTTAATATTTAGACTTCAGGCAGCAGCAGCACCTGTGACGAAACCATGCGAACGTGATCTCACACACCACACGAAAGGATGCCGAAGCACTCACATCTACGCATACGTTTCACCCACACGCACATCGCTTTTCGAACACATACAACTTGAAAACGCACGCTAACAACAGGCTTGATCACTCAAACACTCAAGGGCAATACGCTCAAGACAGCTGCAACCCATACAGTAAATGTGCAGATTGTAAACTGGGCCTTTACTGAAGGCCGTTGAATTCCACTTCCTCCCGTGATAGGAAGACCTGCACACAATCATTAGGTGGTAGCCTATACGTCCACTTGATAGCAAGGATGGACCAGAACAATAGCCCACTTCACTGACGAGCCAGTGTTTTCAAGACAGACTTGGATTCCTACTTGCCGCAAGTGAGCGGATTAGAATTGCATTTTAGCATCCTTTTCTTCATTCTCTGTCTGTCTCACCTCCTCCCTCCCAAATCCTTCTCAAGTCACCGTTACGGAGGAATTTTGTCAGTTTGCTTTCCCTTGTTACTTATTTGCCGAGTTCAGCACGCGCGCGCTCTCGCCCACACACAGGTTCTGTATATTATACAGAGATTGCGTCTCTCTCACACACACACCTAGCTCGATATATTACGCACTGAAAGGTTGCTTTCGAAACATACCCACGCGCGCGCACACACACACACACCACACACACACGTGCACGCATGCGACTACCGTCCTCGCACAGGTGTAGGCCTACAACATAACAGGTGTAGAAAATTCTATAAAAGTCAGAGTAAGGAGGGGGGGGGGGGGGGGGGGGTGAGGGCAATAAGAGGCGAGAAGGGGGGGGGGGGGGGGGGGGGGTCTCTGTAGAGAAGAGAACGAGCTATCCCTTATCCCTCATCCCAAGGTCCGTCTCCTCTGTCTTTGTCGATGTCACGCTCCTCCTCTTCCCGTCTCCGTGTTCCTTCCAGGTCTCCTTTTCCTAAATGTCTATGTTACCCCAATATCTCCGTTTACGTAGGTCTTTTCGCCTCCTCTCTCTATCTACATGACCTCAAGTAAGTCAGCTGACCAAGATCAAAGCTACGCCCATCAGATTTTATGACACGGATCCAAGTCGACTCGGAGTGCGTCTTGGTGACGAACCACAACGACCCAGACTGTTGCAGTGACCTAGAGCGGGTTACAGAAAGCCTAGACCTAGTCAGAGGTCAAGTGGCACATGACTTGACATTTCTTACCCTTCGACAGGAAGAATACAACGGGCTTGCCTGCTTTTATTTCTTTATATCCCTGTGCTGGTCTTCAAGGACAGGGCACCTGGGCGAGTGAAATGAAACAAAACACTGCGTTACTTGGACAGTCAGGGTTTCCGCGACACACTTTGGGGCACTTGAAATTTGACGTCGTTCTGGGCCACTGCAACCCATACTGAACCACATGGCCCTTAAAATCAGCCTGGGTCAATATGACCTGGGCTGGATCACCTGACCTTAAGCCTGGACCAACTGATCCATTATGAGTCATTTAACATTCAACCTCTATATCGGTTACATTATGAACATTCCGAGTCACTTGACCTTCAACTTGAATCTGGATCTCCGTCATTCCATTCTCCATGGCACACAGTCCTGGAGACCTGGATAACATACATCGGGTGTGGGTGAGGTGGGAGGGGGGTCCGAGGAGGGGCGGTAATGTATACGTGGATAAAACACTCAAAGCTGAAGAGGGTAATAGAATGGTTAGTGGGAGCACAGATCTTGGCAAAACAACCCCACGGAAACAGACCCGGGGGACGGAGGGGGTCCCAACGTCGGGCTCGACACAAGATTTTGTACAGGAAAACGAGGACATACGGACGGGGGAGGGGGGAGGGTGTGGAGAGGAGGGATGGCTTGATCAGTGAGTAAAGGAGTAATTGTTTAACGCGTAACAAAAGCGTCCACAACCTGGTTCTCGCCTCTTCTTGTGTTTTGTGTGCGCTCTTCTACTGGCTTTACGATGACACCATTCCTAACTTGATTCAGATGTAAATGTTCAAATGATGCCCAGTCGTTCCACCTCACCATGACTGTATTTGTAAATGCAGTTACGCTCCGTAACTCACAAAGGCCTACATCTGCAAGAAAATTTGACGTCAAATCAAGGGTTAGGGTGGGGGTGGGGGAAGGAAAGTGTCAGCAGGATTTGAACTCCATTTTTTTTTTTAATTTTAATCTTTATGTGTAGTGATGTTTCACGGTTGAAATGAAACACTGAATACTATCCACACAAATGCACACTGACAAAAGTCCACAACTGTGTCGAAGAGCCGTTGTCCTGCAAGTGGTCACACATTACATCGATAGTCCCGGGCGCTGCGTCGCAGTCTCCGTCCAACTGGCCGACAGCAATGTATCAGAACTAGACAACCCTCTCTCTCTCTCCATCTCTTTCACACACACACGCACACACATACCGATGCGCACTCCGTTTCCCCAGTCGTGCACATTGTGTCGTACACAAGCCGGATACGCACGCTCACCCATTGTAGACACACACGCACGCACGCGCGCGCCACACACACAGATACGCTCTGTTTCTCCAGTCGCGCACATCGTGTCGTACACAAGCAAGATACAAGCGCTCAGTCATCGTAACCGCAAACACATACACACGCACGCACGGACACACCGATAAGCACTCACGTTCAGGCCTACCCAGTCGCCCACATCGTGTTGTACACACGCAAGATACACGCACTCGGTCGTTGTAACCACACACACACTCGCACGCATGCGCTCTTTCATCGTAACCACTCTCTCTCTCTCTCTCTCTCTCTCAAACGCCGATGCGCACTCAATTTCCCCACGTCGCGCACATCGCGTAGAACACACGCATGATACACGCGCTCAGTCATTGTAACCACACACACACGCACGCACACAGGAACGCGCGCACAACACAGCACATACTGACGCACATTCAGTTTCCCCAGTGGCGCACACTGTCTCGTAAACATGTTAGGTACACGCGCTCAGTTATTGCAGGGACCGTTAGACACTCCTACACATCAAGGTCACATTCACTGTGACAGACGGGGGCGGGGGGGGGGGGGGGGGGGGGGGGGGGGACGAAACAACCAACCGTCACGACACAGGACCGTAAATAAAATTACTCTTTTGATAAATCAAAACCCACACGGTGCCCTTCTTTGATAACAAATTCACCCGCGCAACGACGTGCTAAGCCTAACGAAAGAGAGAGAGAGAGAGAGAGAGAGCAGAAGATGACAGTGTGTGGGTGGGTGGGTGGGGAGGAGGGGGGGTAGTGGGTAGGTCGGTTGGTCTTCAACACCCTTCACAACAAGAAAGATCGACATTAGACGAGAAAAGTTTGTTTGAAAGAGCGACGGAAGCCGCGTGCGTGGGCCAAGTGTACCGGACGATTGTACAAATGAATGCACGCGCATGCGCGCGCGAGAGAGAGACAGCGAGAAAGAGAAGGTGAGGGGCAGAGATTTTGTGCCTGCGGGTGGATGTGCATAAAGAGAGAGAGAGAGAGAGAGAGAGAGGAGTGTGTGTGTGTGTGTGTGCTCGCGCGCGTGCGCACGTGTGTGTGTGTAGGGGGGGGGGGGGGGGGTAGAGTGAGAAGCGGAGAGAGAGAGAGAGAGAGAGAGAGTGCTTGCGCGCGTGCGCACGTGTGTGTGTGTGTGTGTGGGGGGGGGGGGGGGGGGGGGGGGCAGAGTGAGAAGCGTGTTTGTAAGTGCAACACCAATGTCGCCGACTCAGAAGACTGTAAAGTGCCCCCCCCCCCCCCCCCCCATCCCCCATCAGAGAATAGTTCTGCTGAGAGAGAGAGAGAGGGAGGGAGAGAGGAGAGTACGCGCGCCGAATCAGTAGGCCTACGCCTGTGTGTGCGTGTGTGTGTGTGCGCACGCGTGTGTGTTGTGTGTGTGTGTGTGTGTGTAAGAGAGAAAGAGAGAGAGAGAGAGAGAGAGACGAGCGCGCTTTATCCCGGTGGTGCGCATCAGGCTGCTTAACTGGCAAAGTAGTCTAACAATAATAATGATCCGCAAAGTAGCCTAGGAGTTCCAAATCAGCACTCGAATCTTAACGACGTCACCGTAACTTCGAGCCAGTCAATTGTCTTGTCTAAAGAATCGATTGTCTGGTAAAATTCCAGCATGCACACATACACAAAGCGCACTCCCGCACGCACACGGCAGGCGAACACAGACATACATCCCATGTCTGACCGTCACCTGGGAATGTCAACCGAGTCGTCGGTCAGTGTGACCTGACGTCTATCAAACCTGTTCCCGTTTCAGTGCAGCAGAAAATCAAAGAAAACTAAGGATCAATTGCAACGCGAGGACAATGACTGGCAAACCAACAGGATCTAGACTCTATTGCAACGTGAGGACAATGATTGGCAAACTAACTGTCACTATGACAGTGATCATGGGGTCACCTAAAGGGTCTTATGGCGCATCTGCCTGCGAACAATATGATTAAGCTCTATTTACACCCCTAATCAAACGGTGTCACTAAAAATCAAAGCTCGGTTTGAGGCGAAAGTGAAACGTGCAGTCTTAAACTACTTCTGGTTCTGGTTTCTATAGTCTGTCTGGAGAATGAGTGTAGAAGTAGTAGTAGGCCTACGGCCTATGAAAGTCATGCCGTCCTCGATTCGATTAAATTTGAGCGAGGCTTGATTTCCGGTAGGCAGTGTTTTAATATTCGCCCTGGGGACACCAGGCGTCTGTCAAAATAACTAATGTGTTGTGCAATAGGTCTGTTCAGCGAGGTTCACCATAATAATTGTTCACCTGCCGCGACAAGCGGCCTTCTTGACTGCTGTGTTTTGTTTTGTTGTCTGTGGAAAACCGACTCCACAGATGATTTAAAATCAAGTCTTCAAACACGCTCACTTTAGGTCTGTGATGACTTAAAATCAAGTCTTCAAACACGCTCACTTCAGGCATGTCGGTCTTCGAATGAGCACCAACAGAAGCTTCTACACGGAAACACTCTGAATTCCACCGCTTTTAGTCCACACCAATTCGAGAGATGCGATGAAACTTACCTCCTCTTCGAACACCATTCTTCACCACCCACTGTTGTCGATGCTATAATACTGACTACAGAGTGATAAAAACGCGTCAACAGATCGAGACCTACCTGCATGTAACTGGCAGGCTAACCGGGGAAAGGCGAGGTCGCCCGTCGAGTGATCAATAACAATCTCGGTGCCTGCTCTTTCTTAAGTTCAAACAATCGTATGCTTCGTCAGTGCCGCTCCTTGTCAATAAATTTATTGATGGGAGCTCAGCGACGATGTAAGCCAACAGAAGATGCGTTCCTGCAACTGGTTGCATCTACGTTTACAGCTGCCCTGGCAGCTTCTCACCTGCCCGGTTCCCAGGCAGCACTTGGCATTCAACTGTCATGGTTTCCTTGGTTTGAATGTCGGGATGATCAATATGTAGCTCTCCGGCACAGCGTTAGCTGCACGCCGTGTAAGAAAGCGATGCAGGTCCATGCACCATGTCACTTCAACCTGAAGACGAGCAACGAGACTCCGTACATTTATACCCGGAGATGTGCTGAATCACGGGGAAGCTGCGTCATATCTGCACCGGCTGATAGGAGAGAGAGAGGAGGGGGGGGGGGGGGGGGGGGGGAAGTATTAAAAAAAAAAACAGAGAAAAACGAACTTTGGGATAAAGAAAACCAACTTAAATGATCTTACTAACAAATCAAAACACCCGTTAGGAAATCCGTAGAGAGATGCACGACTGATTTTTGATGGGCGTGTTTATAATGTCTAGACAAAACAGGTGTTCTCAGGTTCACACGGCCACACATACTAACCTCCCACCCCCCTCCCCAATCTCCGGCCCCGCCTCCTCTCTCCCTCCTGGCCATCCATATGCCGAACACGTAAGCTGTCAAGATTGAAACCGAAATCGGGCATTTATTGTCATGGCCCAGGTTTAAAACACGTTTCATCTACTGTCAAACTATTAGTTACGAAAAACGAATCCTACAAACGCGTGCGTCTCTCCATCCTACTTGCACGCACATAGGCTACTGTCTGTCTCCATATCACACACACACACACCAGACTAACAGCGTTGGTGTCACCTGCTTAAATAATGTGCTCGCGCCAACACACTCCTTTTTCACTCACGCGCGCGTAGGTCTATACCGATGTACGCACAATATTCAACGCGTATAAAATACATCCTCATTCTCAAGTTCTCACTCCACGCCCTTCAAACTACTTCACTACAAACTCTCACGGATGCGCACGGATGCATATATACTATACGCGCGCGCGCGCACACACACACACACACACACAACACACACACACACACGAGGTCTCACCTCTTGTACACAAAAACCACGCCCAACGCATGCTTTTAACGAACCTCAGGCACAACAGTAAAGTGAATGAAACTAGAATTTGTTTCCTTTGATCCATGGTATTTGAAAATATTCAGTTAAAGTGAACGGTCGGCACGATTTACTTTATTGTTGTTGTTGTTCTTGTATTGCTGTTTTTTTCTCCTTTGAAATGTGATCTCAAAAGATTTTTTCCCACCTGGTTACATTTCCCTACAGCATTTCTTCATGCATGCCCATGCACTCTTACATTCATGCGCACTTATACACACACACACACAGGGCTCGCCTATTCACTGCCAGATTCATACGGTCAGTACTGCCCTGCTGTCAAAGTGCCAATTCGGAGGTACAAATTTTCGCTTTACTTCTGTTATACTAGTTCTTACAAGTCACATGCATACTTTCATGAATGAATGAAACAACAGATATAGACAAAAGAGAAAAAAAAAGACTATGAAATGTAAAAGTCTATGTTGGACTGGTAAGAAGTACGAAAACACATAAAACAAACAAAACAAAAACAAATGACAAGAATAGTTTGACAGAAAAGGAAAAGAAACTAATACAAACATGGAGCCTCTTTATGCTGCTGCTAACTTGACATACTGTAGCAGTTTTGACAAAAACTATCTAAACTTAATTCCTTTCCTGGAGCATCTCCCCAGTTCTGAAGAGTCCACTCATCTCCAAGTTTTCATTAAATCTAAAACAGTGATAAGATGTTAGTGACTGTGGCAAAATGTTAGAAAAAAATATTCCAGCAGTCTTCCTTATTTCATCTTAAGGAATGGGGAGGAAAGCGGAGTCAGGGGAAGGCGGAGGATGGTAGTGTGGTGGAGGGAGGGAGGGAGGGAGAGACAGACAGACAGACAAATAGAATGTAAGGGAAGCAGGGTGGGAGTTTGGAGAACTTATTTTAGACAAATAGAATGTAAGGGAAGCAGGGTGGGAGTTTGGAGAACTTATTTTGTCTTCTGGTCCCCATGTGAAAACTATTGTATTTAACCAAAATTTGGTGTCATACAGAATTTTCAGAACATTTCTGAAAGAGTGACTACTGCACATAAATAGGCTGCAATAGCTACATAGTCTCCCAGAATCTACATCATAGTAAAAAATACCAAAAAGTTTATAAAATGAGGTACAGTTAACACACACAATTTGATGAAGCACAAATCTACATCACAATTCAAATTATCAATCACTAAAAAGATTATCATATAGTCATTAAAAAAAAAAAACACCACTATATTTCATGATAAATTTACGACAAAACAGTTCACACTATGAATTTCCCAATCACAAGCTATCATTAGCAAAACACCTACGCACTCTTACTCATTCTCACTATGCATCCCTGCCCCTCATTTAACTGGGTGGGGTTTTTTTCCCTGACAAACCCAACTTTTCAAAATAACAGTTAGTGA
Organism: Conus ventricosus; assembly: GCA_018398815.1. Lineage (NCBI taxonomy): Eukaryota > Metazoa > Mollusca > Gastropoda > Neogastropoda > Conidae > Conus > Conus ventricosus. The sequence continues at coordinate 17,280,912 of CM031609.1, read as the reverse complement.
CCTGTTTGTTAAGTATATTAGAATATAACTTCAGTTTCAAACTGATCTTCCAATTTTGGCATCATATTACTCTAGATACTGCATCCAACTCTTGCATGATATGGCACATTTGCTACTTTTCTTGATCTTACCTATGATAGTTGGCACTGTATGCTACTTTTCTTGATCTTACCTATGAGAGTTGGCACTGTATATTTTCAGATGCCCAAGGATCAGTTTGAACATAAAACATGTACGTTCTTTACCTAATGTAACATATCCTGCTCCTTTTGGTGGATCAGCAGGTTCAGATTAGTCTTTTTTGACCTGCCAATCTATCCAAGGCCCTCCACATATACAAATAATAGGCTGAAATCATTGAATGGTCAATCTCTGTACGCATATCCACTATGCAAACGTGTGTGTGTGTGTGTGTGTGTGTGTGTGTGTGTGCGCGCGCGCGCACGCATGAATGAATAAGTGAGCGATTCCATGAAAAGCAAGTTGCTTTGCCACACTATGATTTCAAATCAATGTGATTTTCAGACATTCTTCATAAATCAAGCACTATCACAGCATCAATGTCACAGACAGCAAGTCAAAAAGTGTTAATTTCTGGGGAGTAATCCCAACTGAAGTAACCACATGTCTGCTGTACATCACTGTGTCTCTGGATTAAATCCTCCACTCTTGGAAACATCAACTGATTGTTTTCCATGTCACCATTAGTATAATTCTAATCCATTTTTCATCATTTCAAACAATGCTCCTCTTGTTTCCACACTTGTACTCCTTTATCATTATGTTTCCAGACTTCTCTGTGTGTGCGTGTGCGTGTGTGTGTGTGTGCTTGTGTGTGTGTGTGTGTGTGTGTGTGTGTGTGTGTGTGTATGTGTGTATGTGTGTGTGCGTGTGCGTGTGCGCATGCGCGCGCATGCATGCAAGTGCATGAGTGCCTTAGTCGTCGAGCGAGCAATTGCGCGAGCATGTGTGTGTGTGCAACAATGGGTTTGTGCACGAGTATACATCACGTGTTAGCAAGTATGTACACACGTCTCACATTGTATGTTTGTACAAGACTGTTTGATTTTGACTGCACATTCATGTAACTGTGAGCCAGCGTCGGCTTCTGCAGGCATGTGTGCATACATGTGTAACCACATGTGCCAAGTAAAAATATTGTAATAATGTATGTTTAGTGTTGGTAATACGTAAATGATGCTACTTTCAGTATATTTCATGCTGCCTATTATTGCCGACTCTTCCAGACATAATTATATGACAACGCTATATTTGTACATGTATTTACACATGCCTATTATTGCTGACTCTGGCACAGTTTTGTTCGCAATCGCATACATGATAATGCTACATTAGTACATGAGTTGCATGTCTAAACTTATTGCCAACACTGGCATTTATGCACATATGCATCCCGAGACTTGATGCAGAGATATCTGGGACAAGCGGTTCAAGGAGGATGAAGAGAGAAACCAAGACAAGACACGCAAAGAGACAGAATAAGAGCTAGTGTGAGAGGTGAGAAGGGGAAAAAACACTGAAAATCTTACACACAGGCACAAACATGGAAGTTGCAGGAACCCGGATAAACAATTTTGCCTTGATATGAACTTCACACGTGCTTAACTGGCCAAGCTGTGCAAATCCAGATAAAATGCAGAACACTGTGTAGGTGAAAAAGTTAATGATAACATGATCTGCATCATGCAGACAGTGAAGTTTTAAACATTGAACGACAAAGGTTACCGAAGTTAAAACACTTCCATTTTTAAGTAAAACAACAACAACAACAAACGCCGAAGTTCTTGAAAACCAGATGACAAACATTTCAACTGACTTCACATAATCATCTTGTTATAACATTGTTAACCAATGTTCCCCACCCAAAACTGATGTTATGCCATTTTTCCCTACAGTTTCCGTGGTACAAGTCAGGCCACACAGAAAATAGCTATATAATTCCATAGAAGACATGGAGCATTAAAAAAGTTATGAAAAGGAGAATACCTACACTAGGACTGGGGTTTTTTTTGTCGTCTACTTTTAAAACCATATATATGTAACCATTTGCACCTGTGCATACAAGCATGTTCTTGCCAGGTGACCCCATCTGTTGTACATATTCAACTGCATTTTCTCTCTCAACCAGCACACCCACAGACCTTAACCGATACCTTTCTGTGTCAATATCGTTACATCAGTTCGCTTGGCAATGTGTGTAACATTGTTTTCCCTCACTAAGGTCCTATAGTGCAAGGTCAAAAATGCTTTGGTCTCAATAGGCGAGTTGCCAGTTCCACCAGCCTTGAGAACTCTTCAGTGCACCAGCCAAGGACGCAGATTTCGATGTAGGCAGTTTGGTCCAGAAAAAACCAACGCATAAGCGGAGCACTTGCAAATGCTGTGATCGGCCAAGCCAGTGCATGTTTCCGTTTTTTACACTGGAGAATCAGATTGGATTGAAAAATGAACTTAGGTTACATTTTAATCTTAGGAAGCAATGTATCTCTCTCAGTCTCTCTGTCTATTCGTCTGTCACACTCTCTCTCTCAACTACACACCACACACACACACTGAGGCAATCCACCTGAAGTGTAGAGAGTGAGAACGTGTGTGTGTGTGTGTGTGTGTGTGTGTGTGTGTGTGTGTGTGCAAAAGAAAGAGAGAGAGAGAGTGAGTGTAAGTTGCTGTTGCTTGCCCTCTTAATAAAGTAAGCAAAAAGGCGAAATCAATGGCCAAATCATTATTTAGCAACGCAACACGCACACACACACACACACACACACTGATACACACATACACAAGACAAAGGACACCGTCATTTTGTTGGCACAAAACGCACACAGACCAGCCAATTACATGAGCCATGGATTAAGTATTCAAATGCCTGTAAGTAGGAAATCTCATACGTAAAATTATTTTGCCAGTAGTCTAACACTACCTCTGCATCATCATGGATACACTATCTTCAAAACGTGATCTAGACAAATAAACAAACAAACATCACAAACGGCCATGTGCAACCATGATATAAAACCTTTAAACTACAAATAAAGACAACATTTAAAATAACTTCTTTTTTGGACTGCAACGTACACACACTTCAAAAGTTTCCATTACAATAAATTATCACAGAATAATGCCAGAAAAAGACTAACCTACAAAGTAACTAACTACCCTACGAGCAGCTAACCACCTAGCCAACCATCCACCCATCAACATAACCAGCTGATTTTTGAACAGACAACAGACATGCAATCAAACAAGAAACACAGAGATAATAATTAAATTAATTGATACATAAACAAACAGATGAGCCAATCCATCTATTAGGAACAGTGAGGAGTGGACTCTCGACAATGAATCGGGCAAGCAGGTGGAGAGCAATGTAGGGGGTCGATGAGAGAATAGGGAGAAAGATGACTCGATGAGAGAGCAAGTCTCTCTCCCCCTCTCTTAGTCTCACTCACTCACTCACACACACTCACACACACACACACGCACGCACGCACACACACACACACACAGAGTGTGTGCCACACACACATTTATATCACCCGTATATACGCATACACACACACACACACACACACCACACACAGAGCTGATGCACCAATGCGCACAGTGTGTTATGCAGGCACCTTTTGCCTAGCAACTTCTTGTTGGGCTCAGGCCGAGGAGACTGCCAGAAGTTCTCAGATCTTGCACGGCAACACAGCTTCATGCTGAAGATCTGCATGATTTTCAATGGTGTCTTCTAACTGGCAACTTACCAACTGGGAAGACTGACACTACAGTGCAGCCACCATCAGTTTGTAACAAAAGAGACTAAACGTCTATCAGCATTATCAAGATTACCATACCAAAATTTCAGTCAGCATCTCCAAACCATAGTTGAAGCCATAATCTTATTTCTTGACAGTTTAAAGTATTACATCCTCACAAACCGTCTTTCTCACCCAACACTCGCGTGATAGCAAATCATCAATTGATTCAGAACCACACACACACACACACACACACACACACATCAAGCAGCCACTTTGTGGATGCAGAATTTTGAAGTCTTTAAAACTTAGGTGGACCACAAGCTCTTTGTTGTTTTTTCTCAAGACTTTCATTGATTGTAACGCTGTGTGAACTTGAGCATATTTTCAATTGCAAATTTTGGTTCAGTATCATGTGGTAAAGTCAGCGAGTTAAATTTGTTCCCAGTATCCTACCTACCTGACAAGCAGATGACTAGATCTTTTTCCACCAATTCTATCTTTTTTTCCCCCTTCTTTTAATAACAAAAACAAAAAACAAAACAAAACATGGGCACCGGAACTACTAACATCTCTACGACTCTAGAGATACACTTTAAAAATTGATTTAGAGTTTTTGGCGTAATGCACAAACAACAGTGTAACTGGTCTCACAGAGCATCACAGCCTACAACGATATTTACTTACTTACTTAATCCTCTTCGCTCCATCGGGAGCATAGGGCCTTCACTGCAGATTTCCAGCGTGTGCGGTCTTGGGCTGCCCGCTTTGCCTCACCCCAGGACAGCTTGATGGAACTCAGCTCGCTGTTCAGCGTCCTACGCCAAGTTGTCACTGGGCGGCCTCGCTTTCTCTTTCCTTGCGGGTTCCAATCCAGTGCCTGCCGTGCGATGTTGTCCGGGCCTCGGCGTAGGATGTGTCCGATCCACTTCCACTTTCGGATTCTGATGGTGTCTCCGATTGGTCTCTGATCTGTCTGGCGCCATAGCTCCTCATTTGCAATTCTGTCAGGCCACCTGATGCGGAGGATCCGCCGCAGGCATGTGTTGATGAAGACCTGCAACTTGCGCTCCAGCCCTTTGGTGAGTCTCCAGGTCTCCGAGCCATACAGCAGCACAGGTCTTACATTGGTGTTAAACAGTCTCAGTTTGGTGTGAAGACGGACGTTTGCGCTCCTCCAGATGGGCAACGATATAGTAGAGACCAAATCAAGTGCTAAGAGACCAAATCAAGTGCTAACAAATCAGTGAAATACTTCATTTGCCGCAGCCTGCTGTGAAGTTGTTGTTTTTTAAACGTAACTTCATGTTAAGATAGATTAAGAATGTACATTTTCAAATGTTCAAATTTACAGGAAACTTGTAAGTCATTCTGCAACAAAAATACTTCTATCCTCTTCTTTGAAAGACACGGTTAGAGACAGTCTAGCAAATATTATCTCTCTCTCTCTCTCTGTTGCCTAATAGTTGGTTATTTATTCTTACACTAGTCAGATGATTCCCCCCCCTGTATAATTTGGAGAATGCTCCATCAACATGCCATCCAAAGGTTCAAACTAATAAGTGTTGACAAGGGTCATGACTGCAGAACACAGCGACTTGCTTGCAATTTAAAATTCTGCAGTCATGACCCTTGTCAACACTTAGTAGTTTCATCACCGGCAATGGCCTCTGCAAACTTGAAGTTTTCCAGAGGAAAGCTAAGGCAACTGAGCAGACGTGTAAATTAGATATCAACCGATGATAAACGGCTTCACGATTTATCACTGATAAATGGTATGCTGAAATGTATACTTCATCAATGCTTAGAATCGTACAGGCAGACAACCATAATCGAATGATGCGAGAGGAAAGATCTCTAAAATAAAAGAAGAAAGTTGGGGGTTACCGAAGTGGCCAAACCTTTTCATGTGATTCTTTTCCTCACCAAGAGATTTTTTGTTTTTGTTTTGTTCATTTACTGAGCTCCAGAATCTGCCCAACAGCATGACGGCCAACTGTATGACAGCCTAGTGCACGATTGCCCACCGAGTACAACTATAATCTTCTCTGTGTGTGTGTGTGTGTGTGTGTGTGTGTGTGTGTGTGTGTGTGTGTGTGGACAATGAATCTGTGAAAAGTAGTATGCGTGTACACGCATGTGCATTTAAGCACATCCATGGCCATGTGCACTTGTGTTTCTGCCCTTGTGGAGCAGACTGTTGGTATGTCTGTTTTTGCAGTCTTTCTCTGTGCTCCCATCTCTCTTGTCCCCTCTCACTTTTCCTCTCTCTTTTCTCTGTCTCATCATGTCATGCATGCACACAAACACCCATGCAAAAATACACGCACGTGAACACACACAGACGCACACACCCGCATACACACACAGACGCACACACACACACCAGAGAAGAGAGCACACAGAGATCACGCAGTAGCCACCACGCAGCAGGTCCTCATGCTGTGGGCACCAAACTGAGCTCCTTATTATACATGTACTTTAGTATGGCACACTCAAAGCACCCTGCATCACTTACACACTCCTACAACTATACTTTGTACGTGCACACACACACACACATGCACACACAAAGCACAGTTTACATAAACATGAACTCAGAAAACAAACATACTTATCATGAGATCTGTTTCCTCAGGATTCAACCACAATGACTTTTGCTTTGTTAAACATTTAAACGACTAAAGACGGTCATTATGTTAAAGTGAAAACATGTAGTTTAGCCTCCTGATTGCCATAGGGCTACTATTTCCCATCAAATTCTTTCCTGTGTATGCAGAAACACCCAAGGCCTGATAAATCCATCCTCGTCACTGCATGTATTATCCTTACTCTTTCTCTTCTGGTAAGGAATTCCAATACACACTAATAGGAAAGCTTGACAAATATCTGAATTAGTCAGGAGCAGCAAGATCCAAATTCACTGCAAATGGTCAGTCCATGGTGACGCTGAAATCAATATCGATATGTCTCTCCCATTTCAATACTATCTAGCCGAGAGATCTCAATATCAATATGTCTCTCTTATTTCAATACAACTGCACCGAGAGATCTCAATATCAATATGTCTCTCCCATTTCAATACCATCTAGCCGCGAGCGGCGCATACAGCACAATTCCCTGCTGCCGCACGCTCGCACATGGCGCTCGGTCCCTGTCGACGCGCATATTTCACCACTTTTTAATTTATTCTTACTGTAGCTAGACAACTGAGTGTTGTGTTAGGTATCATAGGAAAGAACAAACACTCAACTAATCGAACATAGTAATTTCGAATCATTTACTTTTAATGTGCAGACACGACTGTGCATTGAAAAACATGTCTGACAAGTAAAACAATTCTTTGTTTACATTCTATTCTGTTCTTTTACAACTCCAAATCAGAAGATGAAGGGATGGCTGCATCTTCAAACAATTCACTTTCCTTTTTCATAGTTTTCTATCTCTATATCACCCCCTGATCACCAGATCCACTTTGTAATATGATTTCAAGCGCTTCCTTCATCTGACCGACATTTTTTTGTGCGCACTTAGCAGCAAAGCCCGGTGCTGTCGGTTCCTTTGTTTCAAAGCTGCTGGGGTCAGCCAAGTTCATGACAGAGCACTGAAAGTAAGGTCTACAACTTGCTACATATCCCCAAGATAAGTTACAGAGCTTATCTCCCTTGGATCGTTTTATGGAAAGTGTAGGAATTTTTTACATTCCGTCACCTGATAGTGGGCGACACGGCAGAATCTACTGTCTGTCCGTCTAATGTCTGTCCGTCACCTAGCCTTGGGTGATGCGGCTCAAGGGAAAGAAATACCATAACCCACTATTGGATGACACAGCTGGTAAAGGTTAAACAAATCTTCAGAATGGCAGGAAACAAAACACAGGCTGGACACTGATATAAAATGAAAAGCTGTAATGAAACACTTTCAACGTTCTTGTTAAAACTGATGTAAAGGAGATCTCCAAACTACTGTCAATGATTCTGGCACTTTGTGTCTCTGATTTTGCCCAAAGATTCACTGATGAGGAGGAGGGTTGAATCCAACAGACCTGTAGGTTATTGCAGAAAACTGGTGTTAACATACTCATTGCTTGTTATGATGTAAACAGACAGGAGAGCACAGGCTGCAAGAGAAGGGGGAAGGAGGGTTAGGGGTGTCTTAGAGTGATGTCTGGGTTAAGCAAACTTGCACTCTAACAATGGGCCTACTTGAGAAATATAATTAAACCTCTCTGTCACAATGCACTACGCAGCTTCCTTGTTTACATAACATTTTTTGAATGAAATCTAGTTAGTAATGACTGAAACGACTGAGCATGACATGGGTATAACTCTGTGTGTGTGTGTATGTGTGTGTGTGTTTTGCGTTGCATTTGCTTCTATATATATAAATGTTTAAAACCAATCAACCAACTAATAAATGTTTTAAACCAGTCAACAAACCAACCTGAGGAGGTGCAGGGAGGTGGGAGGAGAGGGATGTATGAAACTTGTTTACTTTGGCTATGAAAAAAAAAGGGGGAGAAATAAATCGTGCCTAAGAGCTAAATGTATGAGAATTTCAGAGAATGAGAACATGATATACACTTAAGTGACACTTCTTTTTCTTTTGTGGCAGGGCTTAGGGTGGGGGTTGGGGTCTGTTATATCCATGTCAAATCACGCATATAACATTCAATTTACTGTTTGTACATTTTTGGCAAAATTGTAAAATGTTTGTATAATTATCATTAAAATTAGGTGTAGGTTGATTTTCCCTTCATCAAAACAGAAGATATACAGTTTACCAGTAAGCTTTGTGTGGGGTGTGTGTGTGTGTGTGTGTGTGTGTGTGTGTGTGTGTGTGTGTGTGTGTGTGTGTGGGTGCGTGCCTGTGTGTGTGCGAGTGAGCGTGCATGCATGCGTGTTGTAGTAGTACCATTGTCAAAGACCACAAATCCCCTGGTACCTGCCGCTGTACTGTGGCTTTCCAATTTGTGGTCTGGGGTTTGGGTTCAAACCCCACAGAGGCATTTTACTCGTGGAATTTTTTGTGTGCTCAATTTCTATCCACAGTTTAGAGTATGGTGGGCTCGAAGTATCTGTGGCATTAACCACAGAACATCTGGTAAGACTGAGCACAATCTGCAAGAGTGTGACATGATATAGTCTGTGTCTAGGAAGACTGGAACCAGTCAAGCTTTATACACTGAATTGGCCTGTTCAGTGCACTGGGTAAATGTAAAGAACAGACATCACATACATGTCACTAAGATCCACCCATTTTCTCCTTCTTTTGCAGCTGCTGTCGTTTTTTGTTTTGTTTTTGTTCATTCATTCAAGCTGAAAATTCCATGGGATACTAATTTCATGGTTTAGCAGACATATACACATCCATATACAGACAGAAACACACACACACACACACACACACATACTCACACACACACACCACTGGAAAGAGAAAGTGAGAGCTACATATCCCTGCAGAGTTGGTTTCAGTTTCATCAAGGTGTTAAATGCAAGCAGATCAATCTGCATGAGTCAATCTGCATGAAGTCAACACCTTGATGACACGGAAACCAACTTTACAGACCTGTATAAAATTAGATCTGTATATCCCAAGCCTGGTTGACACTGTCATAATCTCATATATATATATATATATATATATATATAAATGTAGTATACAACAAGCCTGGTTGACACTGTCATAATCTCATTATATATTATATATATATATATATAATATATATATATATATATATATATATTATATATATATATAAAGTATACAACAGTCTTCTATTGCCTCTGAGCAGAATGCCAATCCGATGCATGATTTGCATCACCATATCCTCATAAATATTTTTTTTTTTAAATAACAAAAAAATTCTGAGGTCTTACATGCCCTGCACTCTTTGATTTCCCTCCAAGTATATCCATATATCTATAGCCAATTCCACTTACTGTCATTCATTTGGGCAAGTCATGGGGACCGTTTCGGGGTGCAAGAACAGGCACCCCTCCAGAGAGGGATACTCCTCATGCTGGCTCCACAACTTTAAAATTACTGTCGTCAAAATGGGTCTGACAGGCTTGTACGGCACATGCAGAGCTTCAGATTGTTGGCGCGCCCGCGCCATTGGCGCATATTTTATCAGAATGACGCGTAACAGTCAGTGTGTATGCGCCAGCCTGGCGCATCATAAAAATCGCCAACTTGTCTCGATCCTCGGTCTCCAATCAGCGAACATCTATCAGTTTTACCTTGCAAAGGCGAAATCGCCTGGGTCCAGAAATCGTCTGACTTTTCAACACGTGTGGAATCGAGTCATCGTTCTGCTAAAGACAAGATGCCACCGAAGAAAAGCTCAAACAAAGTTAAAACCAGCGGCAGCTAACTTTGTCAGCAATGTTTTCAAAGGATAAAACAAGTGGTAAGTGTTTAGTTTTTATTCTTAGCTGAAAATTGAAGCCATCATTGTTTTTCTCTCCCTTCTAGTCTCTCTCAGCCAGCCGGCACGTGTGTTTCCCCACTCCCCTTTCGGCTTTCCACTCCTTCCTCCGCACTCCATTGTCTTCTCTCCTTTCCCTTGTATCTTATCTCAGCAAGGCGGCATGTGTATCCCCCCTCCCTCCCCTCGCCCCACCCACCCCCCTCCTCAGCGTTTAGTGGGTCAGTCATCCAGCAAACTGCCACCGCTAAAAATAGCTAAGTGCCATGAACATATCGCGAGGAAGATGGGGTGGGAAAAGGAGAGAGAGAGACCGAGCGGAGAAGAAGAAAAAAGAGGGAGGGGGGTGCTGGCTATGAGGCCGATTTCATTTGTTGACAAGAACAAGTTGGATGACTGGGGCATGGAACAAATGGAGAAACTTCTTCAACAGTTTGCTGACGAGAAGACACACACCTGGGAGGGTCAGAAGAGCACCAGCACTGAGCCTTTTATCAACAGAGAAGAGACCATGGATGAGTGGAGACTTCTGAAGAGAACAGTCCTGAGTGAGCAGTTCCCTAGAGACGACTTTGTGACTCTGTGGCAGGTCATCTGCAAGTTCTACGCTGAGGACTTTCCAAACCTTAAGAAGCTGACAGCCTGTGCTCTGACCTTGCCTGTCCACGCAGCAGATTGTGAAAGGTCCTTCTCGGTGCAGAACTACATTCACACCCAGAGGAGAAGTGCCCTCACAAACACACATTGTGACCAGCTGATGAGGGTGTGCATTGATGGACCTAGCTTCCAGGACATGCCCTTTATGAGTGCAGTGCAGGTGTGGGCGGAAAAACGCAGGCGGTACCTGTTCAAGGACTAGGTGAACATACCTTTGATTGTCAATGACCCATCTTTTTCAAAATTGACCCATCATTTTGCAATGGCCATGGGTCATTGGGCCCATGATGTCTGAAAACAATCTGAAGCTCTGCACATGTATGAAAAAAAAAGTCTTAACTGAAAACTACTTGGTGACTCTATGGCAATGTCTCCTTTGGTGGGGTTGTCTGATAACTTGCGTTATATTAATGCTCACTGTGAACTTGCTGAGCTAGGAAAATGCAAGAAAATGGGATGTGAATATGGCTGGGCATGAGGATTAAGAATTCACAGGGTGGGAGTAATGCCACTGTCAGGGCAAAAGCATACAACTGCTTAAAAAAAAAAAATGGATAGAAGTTATCACTGAATAACTGAGCATTAAATGGGGCTACACAAGCGAAGGGGATATGGCAAACATAGTATTACCAACACTATGTCAGTTTCAAATAAATTGCTCATAAAAAGATTAAAAGTGTAGAAAAATCAATTGAAAGTGAACTAATGCAGTAAGCAGTCCTGCGCGCATTGTACAAGTGTCTAAGAGTACTATGGTGTGGTGATTCAGAGAACGAGCCAGAGAAACACACACACACACACACACAGTGCACACAATTCCCCATTATTCCAATTCACAATTTCAAAGGGAAAAGTTTACCACACTTCATAGTCTGTGTGAAAAAAAACCCCAAAAACCCAGCAATGATAGAGTCCACTTTTCAGATGACAGATGCAACGAAAGTTTCGTTCACCAGGGCAAAATATTTGAGTGAATGGGTAAACGAGGAAAGAGGAGGCACCCAAAGGCCTGACTACACCAGTGAAAATTTCTCAAGAGAGGCCATGGAAGTTACCAACAGCTGCATTATTCTGATGAGCATTCATCACTGACTTCTATTTTCTCTCCATAAAAATGTGAGCAGATCCAGGTGCCTTCTGTTGTTTTATCATCCCAGGGAATCCACGGCATTATCAGACAGTCGCTTCTATATTTACTCTGCTTATTTCAAGTCTGCTGTTGGTACTTTTACACATGTTCACATATGCACTCACACTCATGCGAGTATGTACGCGCGCGCATGCACACACATACACACACGCTCCCCAAAAACCTATACACCCTTTTTAAAATTATAGTCATCACTATGTTTGAAAATGAGGGTTATCAGTACAGATCCTAGATCAACATGGGATCATCTTAAGCCTCAATGTCAAAAATTCTGATCAATTTCGTCTTTCTTTAATGTCATGAAAGTAACTGAATTCATGAATATTTTTTTCAGCACCTCTTAAAAAAATTTTTTTTTTTAAACAGAAAAGAACAGTCAGAAAAGATAGTGTATCTGTATGGTGGTGAATCCACAACAAAAGCACCAGAATTGGAGTCTCTCTCTCTCTGTCTCTCACACACACACAAATGTATACACACTCACACTCTCTCTCGCTCGCTCGCTCTTTCTCATGCCCTCTGCTGTAAGTGAAACACTCTTACATTTACACCAATCTAAAACTTAGGCACAAAAACAAAAAATGTTGTGGCTATGGTAACATACAAATAGGGGGTCTAGATGAAGGTTGGCTAAACAAATCTTAAATAAATGTTAGCGAACCGCCCAGAGAACGTGGACAAACGAGTCACAAGACAAAACACAACGCGTTTCGACCTCTTGGGTCTTCTTCAGGTGAGACATAAACGCATATAACAACGAAAATTCACTTAGCTTTGATCGCTTCAGATCACTTCACAGAGTTCAGCGCAACGCCTTCTTCCTTGCGCTGAACTCTGTGAAGTGATCTGAAGCGATCAAAGCTAAGTGAATTTTCGTTGTTTTATTCTTTGTCTCACCTGAAGAAGACCTAAGAGGTCGAAACTGTTGTGTTTTGTCTTGTGACTCGTTTGTCCACGTTCTCTGGGCAGTTCGCAAACATTTATTTAAGATTTGTTTAGATTTCCGCCTGCAGTCGTCTCACTTTGCAACTTGAAGGTTGGCTGTTAATTTTTTTTTTTTCCCCCTTTATAACACAGCTCCCACTTTTTCTGAGATTTTGCATGCATCAGACAGGGTGAGGTTTTTTAGTTGTTTTTTTTTTTTTCTTCGGTTCCGCTTTTTTCCCTTTCTCATCTGGAAAATTGGTTAAAAGTCGACAGAAAAAAAATCATTGCATGAACTAGCTCTGAATTTGAGAATTTATCAACACATACACACACAGACCCGTTCACTTTCAAATTGCTATTGGTGTACTTCGGTGTGCATTTCCTTTAAAATGTGTACATATCTTCTGGATTTTCTTTAAAAATAAAAGAGGGGGAGGGGAAGAGGGGAGATGGAAGGAGGGAGAGGGGGGATGGACGGAGCGTATCACCTTTAAATGTTTTGTAAAAGGGGGCAAAAGAGCAAGGGGTTCAATCCATACAAATCATTTTCAAACCTGGTTCTTCAGCATACTCTGGTATTTCATTTATGCTCTCTCACCACTTTTATGGGCATTTTGTGGCTTGCAGTCGTTACCCTTTGTTGTTGAAGAAGCTCAAAGAGCTAGATGCTATTTCATGGACGAATTACACAAGTTATCATCCTTAGGTCAAAATACCAAACTGGCACACCAAAACATTGTGGTTTTTTGTGTGTGTTTTTTAAAGTGCAATTACAGCTCCATAACTTTGCCTTTCCTTTTCTCTTTTTTTCTTTTTGAAAATGCCCTATTCATCATGTTGTATGCGCATGCATACAAAATATGGCGAAATAGCATGGGTAAACAGGTCTGCATACACACGCCCAGATAGATGAAAAATTATCAAAAAGGTTTAACATTAACAGTTCAGACCCCTTCCAAGTTCATGAGAAGCGGAAATTGACTGGATTTTAAACTGAAACACTCACATGACATTCTCCTTTCTTTCTCTCTCTCTCTCTCTCCCTCTCACAGACATGCACGTGCACACGCGCACACACACATACACACTCATTCACCCTCACACACACACACACATTCACACACACACTCTTGCACTCACGCACGCACACACACTCAATCACTCCCTCACACACACACACACACACACACTCAATCACACAGCCATTGAAGTCGAAAGAGTCGATCAATTCCAAAGTGGCCATAGGCATGATCACCGTGCTGATAATAATTAACAAAGCAAAATATTTTTCTGCCAGATTCAAGTTCTGATGCGAGAAGAGCACCTCTTGTGAGGTTAACCGGTATTCCAGTCACTGGACTTCAATAAATGTGTTCTACTATTTAGGAAGAGTGGAAAATGTCATTGTAAATATATTTTTAGATTCTCAAGGGCATGATTTGGCACAAGTTCTCTCCCATTTACGTGTGTGCATGCACTCTAAAACACACACTACTACTGCCACAATCTTTAGACAGGTAGCATTGCAACACACATGCACTCTAACTTTTACTCACTCTCGCACACACGCGCACACACACACACACACACACACACACACACACAAACTACACACCACCACCACCTTTTTGCATAATCATATGCATACTACCCTTGTCACCACGAATAAGAAAACAAGATAGATTCTGTGGATAACATTTGTAACTAATTTGCAACCTTTTTAGGTCATCACTATCAGTATCACCCCTTACAAGTTCATCACGATACTCAAAAAAAAAAAAAAAAAATCAAGCCGGCGACATGAAGTTCCAAGTCCTGTTAAAAAAAAACCTCTGTCTATTTTCAACTGGTGAAGATTATTCTGGCATGGTATTAAACCAAACATGAAAACTAGAGCTGGTGGTTCAATGTCACCAAGTTTAATATCAGCCCACTGCCTCCGACTCAAGTGGGCTGATATTAAACTTGGTGACATTGAACCACCAGCTCTAGTTTTCATGTTTGGTTTAATACCATGCCAGACTCAACAGCCCTGATGTGGCCCTTTGCGGTCGGCTGGGCTATAAGCAATATTATCTTATCTCCCCCTCCGACTCAAGTCCAGTCTATAACCTTTTAAATATAACCTTTTATCTGTGAGCCATAAATGCTAATTCAGCCCTTGAACTGAGCCTTTTTCATAGTATTGACCACTAAAAAGCTTCCATAATTTCACTGTTGTCACTTTTTGTACTTTGTTTTTTTAACTTGTAATTTTTTGTAGTTCTTGTTGTTTTAATGATGTACTCTTTAATGAATGGTTATGCACAATAATTGGACTCAGATATAAATTTTCTGTAAGAGTTAAGCAAATAACTGAACTTTTAAAACAAATTAAAAGCAACACTATTATCTGACAGAAGTGAATTTGTTCTATGGGCAATTTCTTACGCGCAACATATGCCAATAAAATACAACTGGAACATTTTTCTTATATTAGCTAAAAACAATTCCAACATTTAATCCAAACTCAAAATAAATGCTTCATTTCATTAATGGAGACTAGTCACAACAAATCCCATGTTTGTCGTTTGAGGCTTGAATCATAGTCCACACATTATTTCCGCTTCACTGACTATAGGACATTATAAGCATATCAGCAAAAATAATAACAGTAATAATAATAATAATTATAATCAAAATCATAACAATAGTAACAATAATAAAAATAACAACAATAATAATATAACTAGATAAACAAATACATAAAAATAAAAGAATAAATACTTTTTAGCTGTTGCAAAATTAAAAAGAATAAAAATCATACCTATACAGTACTTATATCAAAATATTTGAACAATAGCAACTAACTCTCACTGCATTAAAATCGGTCCATCAGATGTCACAACTTGCGTAATTTCAGATTTTCATTTTAATCACCAAATACCACAATCAATTAAATAAAATCTCTTGAATCAAACAAATTTAGAACTAAAACAATTTTCAAAGTATTCTTGTCACTTTTTTTTAATAACAAATTTGAAGCAATAGCTATAAAAACAATGGTTGGACAAAAACCATGAACTGATTGAGTTTATCACTTCCTACTTTACCCCTTGATATATGACCTTATCCTTTAAAAACAAACTTATTTTGCAAAAGTTAAAAACAAAATTAGGAATTCAACATCAAAAGAGTAAATTTTGAGCAGCTGACTATCTTAGAAAGGCGTTAACTTTCGAAGTCTGAGACAAAACCAAAAAGAAAAACAGATTCAAATGCAAAATTGATAACTCCATACTGAAAATTATTTCATTAAACAAACTGAAAAGAGCGACTTGAAAGTTTTCAATATTCCTGCTAGAAATTTGATTGAAAAAAAAAAAAAAAGATAAATAAAAGACCGCAGTCATCAGGGGCTGCTACTGAGGAAATACACAATATCACTGCAATTCAAGAGGGATGGACTGTGAGGAAGGAGGGTTGGGAAAGTGGTAGGTGGGCAGGAGAAGGGTTGAAGGGTAAAAAGAATTAACTTGCTTAAAAAAATTGTGCAACTTAAAGTAAATCTGGGCACAAGGTGGTGCATCAACCACTTTTTGGTTCAATAAAATGATCAGGACCAATTTTTCATACAGCTTTTGTTTCTTTCACACTCTTGTTGCATCTTACTGAAACATGACATCAGAGAGACATGATTTCGCCAAACGGTCAGACAAAATTACAGCTCCCCACTTTCAAGAATGAACACAGCTTTCCAACATTAAAGTCAACTACTTACATACCAAAAAAAGCAACAAAGTATATGGCTTCCACTGCCACTTTTTTCTTGTCTCCTAGTATTTTTTTACCCTGAATATTTTTTTCACGCAGTTTATCATCTTTCATTTCAGCAAAATCAATTGTGGCATTTCAGACCTATAACTTGGATAACTTACATTACATCAAATACCAATGTACTCATGAGACAATGTAAACAAAATGATTTCGTCTGACCTTGGTGTTGAAGGCCACGATACACAATACCACAAATGTTTTAACATCAGTTCTGGTAACATTTGAAACTTTTGTGCAGACCATGATTCAAACCTGAAGTTAAAGGCGCTGTGTGAGTTCAACTCATAGAACAAAAAAGCCACTTCATATTCTTGTTCAAATTTATTACAGTAGTAATCAAAACCTAGAAAAAGTATTGACTCACACTTACAAGTATTTCCAGCATTTAAAGAGAAGATTTTTTTTTCCATGGGGAAAAAAAACTGCTGAATAAGGAACTGTCATTTCCAACTTTCTAGTGTGATGTTGCCTTCAACTTGAATGAATAATTAAACTGTTTACATGATGTCACAGAAAATTTACTTCAGTTTCCAACAATATACAATCATAACCAAAGTTTCAAAATGGAGTGACTGAGGGCGGATAATGAAGCAAAATTTAGAACCAGAAGGGGTTAGTTACCGCCAGGGACATTGACAAACACTGTCCTGTGCTTTGTTTGTCAATGTCCTTGGCGGTAACTAACCCCCTCTCTATTTTTTTTTTAAACATAACCATTCACAAAAAGCAAAGCACCACATTTTCTTCTCAAAACCTTGAAGAGTCAGCGACAGGCTCTCATGAAAAGTTTTCACAGGAAATTTGACTGGCTCCCTCACTGCCAAACCATAAGCTTGATACACTACCCTATCAAAAATGTTAGCCAGATAAAGTGGTATGTGCCCTTTAAATGATCATCCTGGGTTGCAACATCCCTTAGGCCTACTTTGTGTGTGGTCCACCTGTGTGTGCGAGCATTTATGGAACGTACACTTGTAGGTTGGTGGTTTTGTGGGTTTTTTTTCCTTTGTCATTTACATTTTCTAACCAGTACTTCAAAATCAAGACCGATTACCTTTCAGTATTTTGGTCAAAATCTTTACTGCAAGGATAACTCTTTTCCCCGGAAAAAAAGGACGGCAGAGAACCCCCTGTGGTTCAACTTCTCGCAACCTGCTCTCGCCCGTTTACCCAACAGGCCTACAAGCCCACTGATAAGCCCGCATGGTCACATGATTTTATGTCACTGGCAAAATCCGTTAGATGGCAGCACGTGTCACAGTCACTGTAGAGGAAAATACAGATGAGCTACTGTTTGTTTACTTCGAATGCGATTGTAATCTTACGTTGCATACTTACATATGCAAAATGTTATTTCAAATCGCAACGCATAGAGCATGCAGCTTTCCTTAGCAATTACGACAAGCAATAGCGTTCGTTCAAGGATTTAACAAACCGCAAAATATGGCAGCCATTTTCTCGGTTTTTCCTGGCCCCGTTAGAAAACCCAATTTCGTACATTCTATCATACACAATCGACACAATCCCCCCAATACACACGCAATATGTTAATACGTTTAACAAGATACCTGAAGCGCCAATCCCTGATTTCTTCTTCCGACAGATTTCTCTGAGTTGCTGCAAACCCCTTCTCCTGTCGTTGACTTTTCCACAAATCGTCTTGTAATTTATGCAAATGTCAGCCTTCAGTCTTTTCAGGCAAAACAAAACAAAAATGTCTTTTTAACCAAAAAGCAATAATAGAAAGAAAAAAAAAAGAGGGCCCTCGCGGGCGGAGGAGAATGTTAATCCTTTTATCTGATCTTATATCCACCACTCATTCATCTCACAGCACCAACATACATCCTTTTTCTGAATGTTTGCTCGCTTGAAACAAAAACTAGCATTGTATTGTTCAAGATGAAATAAAATGGTTACAGTTACGAATAATACACATAATTTGCAACGTCGTGCAACAAAGACACTGAGCCATCTCAAAGACAAACCTTACCCTGATAGATTGAAAATTTTGAAGCTTCCGAGTCTTGAGCACCGCCGTCTTCGGGGTGATATGATTGAAACTTATAAGTACCTCAATGGAATGTACAATACCCATGAACTTATGTTTGAAAAGGACAATAAAAGCCAGTTAAGAGGAAATTCAATGAAGCTGAAGAAAAGCAGAAGTAAATTAGCAGTTAGAGCAAATTTTTTCTCGAATAGGATCAACAATACTTGGAACAATCTCCCAGAGTCAGTGGTTTCTGCGCCATCAGTGGATGCTTTCAAGAGAAGACTGGATGAACATTGGAAAAATCTACCATCATTGTACAACCCTATTTGCCAAGAATAACTTCTGGAAAACTGAGCTTGCACGCAATGCTAGAAATCAAAGTTAGAATTAGATAGACGAATAGGCTCTTTAAAAGTAGAGCCTCAATCGCTCTTATTACTATACTATACTATACTACTATATCTTACATTGAATAGTGATGGATGTACTTTCTGTAGCTTAGTGAAGGATAGCATTACATGCATGATTTGGCTCTGTGTGATCATTCAACGTTTTTTGAAAACACTGGTATATTTCATGAACGAAGAACGACATCATCCATGGTAACCGCCAGCACTCCATGCTTTCCCCACACTCCTGATTTCAGGTTCCAGTTTGTGTGTGCGAGCGTGCATGAATGTTTTTAATTGTATATGCATCTGCATGGCCATCGGTTAAATTCTTACGAATGGTAGCAGCTTGTGTTTGAGTGAGTGTGTATTTGTAAGGGGGGGCGGGGGGATAAAGTGCGTGTCAAAGTCAAAGTCAAAGTCAACAATATATTTAGAGATGGAAACATTGAATAAGCAGCATATCTGCTTTTTTTTTTTTTTTTTTTTTTACATCAAGCCATCTATTGAAAAAGAAAGAAAGAAAGAAAGAAATCAAATCGTGTACAATGCCTTTCATAAAATTTTTTTTTAAAAAAAACAACAAAAAAAAACAGTAAACATACCGTCTTATCCCCTCCCATCTCCTCTCCTTTATCCACTCACTTGCATTCACGTAAAAGGTACCAATGCTCATTGCCACCCCTATGGTTACATTCACGAAGTGTATATCTTTACCACTGTATTTCTTTTCTGCACAAGATGGACATTTTTTCAGTATGATATGTGGTTAACGATTCATGAGATAATCTTTCAATTTTTTCTTAAATGTGTTTTTATTTTTTGTATTTTTAAGGGTTTGTGAGTTTATTCCACAGATTTCCACCTGAATATATATATATATATATATAATATATATATATATATATATATATATATATATATATATATATATATATACGACAAAAAAGCAGAAGAGCACACAAAACAAAGTGTGAAGTAACGACAATTTATTGAAACGACACAAAACAGGACAAGAATATTTTCGGCAAAATGCCTTCCTCAGCGACAAACAAAAAAAAAGTACAGACATAAACATGCACAATACTTCCCTTGTGAAGTCAAAGTCTACTTCACTCACCACTTTGACTTCACAAGGGAAGTATTGTGCATGTTTATGTCTGTACTTTTTTTTTTTTTTGTCGCTGAGGAAGACATTTGCCGAAAATTTCTTGTCCTGTTTTGTGTCGTGCAATAAATTGTCGTTACTTCACACTTTGTTTTGTGTGCTCTTCTGCTTTTTTGTCGTGTTTCAGTAACGCCGCAGTTTGTTTCATTTGCCGTATATATATATATATATATATATATATATATATATATATATATATATATATATACTGGATTTGTATAAATTGTTGCGTGGTCTGGAATGGACAATAAATGATTATGTCTATGGCAATTGACTCTAAATGTTTCTGTAATCTTTTGGGGAGCTGTTCCATTAATAACATTATGCATACTGAAGCAACACAAACTTCGTATGATAAAGTTTCATTTGTTTAATGAACAACTGTCTGCTTTGCAGCCCATGGGGTCAACTCAACTGTTGACGATATAAGACGTTATAACAATAAGAATGCTACAATACAAAGGGCTTTATTGAAAAAGAGTCTGTTTGGGAAGGTTAATATTTTGAGTTGTTTGTAATCTTCATCAGTTAGGGAGCTCGATTTTAACAATACTAATTTCAATGCTCGTTTGTACAGACGATGAATTAATTTTAAATTATGTTTTCTTTCTTCCAGATGGGGATGTTTAACCTGCCCCGTGCTCGCAGTCTTGAAGTAGACTATTATGGCACACAGGTTGCATGCATTGTGTATTTTCGTGTAGCCGGTACTCACCCGTCTTAGGACATGAGCATCGGGATCTTTAGAGTCCGTGTATGATCTTTAGTGCATGTGACACAGACTAGACCTCGGTTTATAGTCCCATCCGAACGACTATATGGGGGATGGAGTCAGAACCAATGTTAACTCCGAGGGAAAAATCCCCTAAACCGAAATTCGAACCCGCAACCTCAGGATCACGAGTCCGGCGCTCTACCAACTGAGCTATCGGCCCCCAGTACAGTTGTCCCAAAGGGTTGATGCATAATCAATGAATGACAAAATATGTGCACAGAAAAAGTTTTCAAGAATGGCCATCGAGAAAATTTTTTGTCCGAGCCAACTGAAATTTTTTTTTTGAAAGGCGTTTTGCTAAGAATGTTATATGTTCATGCCAAGATAAATCTTTGTCAATAATGACACCTGGTGTTTTGTGTAAACCGACTTCCTCAACTTTATTTTGGATATGAGTAAAGGCTGAAAATTTGATTTCATTTTTTGTCGTTTTTGTCTTGTCGACACGTACATGCACTTTGTTTTAATAGCATTTAAAGACATAATGGTTTTAGTTGTGTCCACTCAGTAAGTTTATCGATATCTGCTTGAAGCTTAATTGTTAATTCATAGGCATCAGAGTCGTTTTCGTGAAGAGATGTATCATCTGCAAACATTTCGCATTTACATTCAACAAATAAGGCAAATCATTAACGTAAACAGTAAACAAAAGAGGTCCTAACACAGAGCCTTGTGGAACACCATATTTGACAGGCATAAATGTTGACAATTTGTCAGCTACAGCTACTAATTGTTTTCGGTCACATAAACAAGATGAAATAAGACTTATGAATTCTGGAGTCAGTTTGTCAAGTTCAAGTGTATGGCACAACAAAGAATGGTTGATGACATCAAAAGCTTTTTCAAAATCTATGAAGAGAAAACCTGCAAATTTATTCTCGTTTATGCTGCAAAGAAGACTGTCCATAAGCTGTATGAGGGCTGTGTGGCAAGAATGATGTTTTCGAAAGCCCGACTGACTTCATGGAGAAGTTTGTTATCAGCGAAATAAGAGTACAGAGACTTATGCATGTGTTTTTCGATCGGTTTTGCAATGGCTGATAAAATGGATATCAGTCTGTAATTTGATGGGTTTGAAGAATCCCCGGTTTTATACAGAGGAATAACTTTAGCTTCCTTAAATTTTAGAGGAAAAGTTTGTTTATCTATGCATAAATTGTATAAATATGTCAAAGTATCTGTGATAACAGGACATGACAACTTAAGTATTTTTGTCTCGATACCATCTAAATCACGAGTATTTGATTGGGTTGAAGTAGACAAGGCTTTACTAACATCTACAACGGTCATGGGTTTCAGACTAAATGGAACACGAATATCCTTAGAATAGATGTATTGTTCTAAAAAATTGAGATCATGTTCACTAGATTTATCATTTAATATGATTCTATCTGCTATGGTTGCAAAATGATTATTTAGTTGATCTGCAGATATGTCTGAGCTCATTTGTTGAGTTTTTGACACATGTTTATTAAAAAATTGGAAATTAAATGAGGCAGGGAACAGTAAACAATAAACAGTAAACAAGTGGGGTAACTTTTGCTCCACAAGAAAACCTAACAGAGAGTAACTTTTATTCAAGACTGGCACAGCCTTTTAAACCCGAACAAAGTCAGACAAATACGTAGACGAACAATCTAATAGTGGGGGAAAAAAACAAGCGCAGGCCAACAACTGAACTGTCTTCGACTTGGCAAAGATTTGGACTGACTCTCTCTCTCTCTCTCTCTCTCTCACTCTCTCTCTCTCTCTCTCTTCTCCCTCTCTCTCTCTCTCTCTCTCACCAGTGGTGAAGGTCAATGAATTTAATCCCCATTGCTGAATAGGCCTCCTGAAGGTGGTCGTTGCTGGAGCGGATGATGGTTTAAAGAGGGTGCCGTCCCCTTGCCGAGATAATCGAAGAGGTCTGAAGCTGTGCTTTGGGGAAGACTGTGACAATGGGCAATGAGCTATCACCAACACTGCGTTGTAATTGCACCAGCTGGCTGTGATGCTATGGCTGGTATGCTAAGAGCTCGTTGCAGTCACCAACCCCCACATGGAAGGTAGTCTGCAAAACGATGTGGGTTGCCGTCTGCTTGGCAAGCTACAGAGTCAGGCTGGTGACCATCAGATCGTAGGCACACTCTACTTGAGCGCTGGCCCTTGGGATATGAATACCTTTCAGGGAGCAGTCGATCAGCCACTGTTGTGGTCCGTGTTGCAATGGAGACCTTTTGAAGAGGGCGGGAATGGACACGTTGGGGGACACTTTTTTATGGAGAGGGTCTTTTCCAAAGGGGGGGGGGAGGAGTGGGGGGGGGGGTGGGGGGGGTGTCTGTATTTTGACACTATGCGTTGTGTTAGAAGGGCTGAATGGGGGATGTGCATTCTGTATGCAGTGTGCAATGAGAGAAAGAGGGGGTGGAGGGACTTTGTGAGTGGGGAGAATAGGGAGGCTGCTTCTGTTGGTGTGCAGAGGGGTGAAAATGTGATTTGAAATGTGATTTTTTGTTGGCTGCTATGCTGTTGTGGGAGGAAGTTTTGTCACTGGCAGCTGCAGACATGTGACTAAACTGTGTAGAGAGGGCGTCAATTTTTCATTTTGAAAAAAAAAACTGTCTGGTTTCCTGTAGGCTGATCTAAGGGAAGAGATTTCGTCACGGAGGAACTGCATGATCCTGAAGAATTCTACCACAGGCACACAGACGTCATGACTACAGCTACAAGTTGGGAGTCTCTTCGTCAGTTTTGATGTCAGTCCCTTTCACTGAGCTGTCACAGTCGTCTGTGTTGTTTGACGCAGTAAGTGTGTTCGTGTTGTTTGTTGTCACACAGGTTTTGCTCAAGGGGTTATTGGTCTCTGTCAACCTCGGTGATGTCGATGGAGGAAGGACTAGCGCACAGCCCAAACACACTCACAGCTTGCTTACGATCTCATTCATATATCATGCATTCGTCACATCAAACCACTAGTAAAGTCTATAACTTTATACACATGTTCATAGAACGAACCATCAATGCATATGGAATCAAACAAAATAAAACATTCTCTCTTTCCTGAACTTCACAAAATCATTTGTCTAAAACATCATTAACTAACCCGGGTATAAATAGATTTCTACTTTACCTGGCCAGGTGATCTTAACTATTCACGAATCACTGTCTTTTCTTTTCTTTTTTTTTCTTCTTTCTTTTCACTGTCACTTTCACAAGCACGACACAACTGCTGGCACTGGTCTTGGTCTGCTGGCGCCTGGTCAGGTGAGACTGTTGGCACTGGTGTTGGTCTGTCGATGAAAGTGGCGCTGGCCAAGTATGAGGTCGAACCCAGTGAAGATAGAACAGTGACTATCAACATCGATCTGTTCTCCTTTCTTTCTTCCTGCATTAACGCATTGGCACTCTCTCTCTCTCTCTTCTAGTCTGCTTTTATCAAATGGACATGGTTGCTTTTCTTTTCTTTTTTCTTTTCTTTCTTTTCCTCTTCATTAGTTAGCAACTCTCTCTCTCTCCACATCTCTCCTCAGTCCTTCCTCTGCAGACTATCTCATGCTAATCTCTCAACTTGGTTCTCTTCTCTCCTCCCCTCACCCTCTGCTTTTCTCTCCTCAGAGGTTACACTCAGACCTCTCTCTCTCTGTCTCTCTCGTTCTCCCCCTCGTTCTCACTCACGCATTACTTTATGCCCTAACCCCGTGTCCAAGGGCCAGTACATTGGTCGTATTTTTACCGCTTCGGACCTGAAGTTATCTCCCTCTAATTTCCCATTGGATATTCAAATCATGGACAGTCACGCCTACACGCCTTACTCTCTGTGGTGGTCAGTTGGTCATTTAATTGATTAGCTTGATTTCGCCCCCACCACACACTCCCTTTCCCCCCCTTTCCTACTTAACTGGCGCCGTGTGGCTTAACTCGTGGACACTGGTCACTCTAAATTGGCTAGATGAGTCTGGGTAGGCGCCACGACGTCTGACCAAACCTTACCGAGACCTGTCGGTCCAGCCACTCAGACTGTCTGCTGTCTCCTTGCTGTGCTTAAATTGGCCAGATGAGACGCATGGGAGCCGTCTTCGTGGCGCAAGATGTCTGCGTTTGGGACTTATGTCCAGTTGAAGGGGCCCGGCGACGGACCACACTTTGGTTGTGTTGAATTTTGACCGTGACAATTTCCCCCTTGCAAAAGACTATGCACCGCATTGTCTCAAAACAACGGTACAAAAAAGACAACAACCGAATTTGCTGAACCACAGCTACACGTGCAAAGTTTGAAAAAACTTTACAACCAACGGTTTATAAATTATAAAATATATCATTAGTGGATACCACTCCAATGAGTTATCATTGACGTGCGCTCTTGCGTTATTTAAAACTCATTTTATAACGACCTCTGTGCGCACTTATGCAATCCCCCTACCTGCGGATTTGCCACATCTTCTCTTCACAATTTCTATGAAAGCCCAATATAATATGCTCACGATCCATGACACTTCACTGAGGAATCTCCATCCTCACTTATTGCAAATAATGCATCACTACACAAGCGACTGTATGCTCAAGCATAACTACATTTACATGAACAAATCTCACACAAAAATATGAACCATAGCCAATGGGAATGAACCCATATCCAATCAACATAACTGTCATCACACATATTATCAACAAAGCACCCCGGATATGACTGACTTCCTCTGAGTTGCAGCTTGCTAGACTACACGGCTTAAATAGTCAGCTCGACATTCTGTCGACCTGGAATGTACTGCATCGATACCTGTAGGGCTGCAATGCCATTGCCCAACGCAGAACCCTGCTGTTTTTCAGCTGTGCTCCTGCAGGAATTTGAGTGGTTGATGATCCGTCTCTATCACGAACTCTTTCCCATACAAGTATTTGTGGAACTTCTGCACGGCCCACACGACAGCTAAACACTCCTTCTCTACAGTTGCGTACCCTTCT
This sequence comes from Conus ventricosus, assembly GCA_018398815.1. NCBI lineage: Eukaryota > Metazoa > Mollusca > Gastropoda > Neogastropoda > Conidae > Conus > Conus ventricosus. The sequence continues at coordinate 17,254,896 of CM031609.1, read as the reverse complement.
TCACACTTTGTCAACTTCCTGCTCGCATACCTCACAGAAACTCGACCTCTTCATACTCCTGCAACAATACTGCACCTATCCCACCACCTGATGCATCTGTCCGCAACAAAAATGGTTTGGACATATCTGGTAGCTTCAAGATGGGACGGGAACCTAGTCTTTCCAACACCGTCTGCAGTGCTTGCTCTGCAGCGTCTGACCATTCGACCACTGCCGGTTTCCCTGCCTTGACCAAATCACTGAGAGGACTCGTGATTGCTGCGAAATTTGGAACAAACCCCCTATAGAAGCCAAAAAAAAACCTAGCAGACTCCTGACTTCTGTTTTGGTCTTTGGTCTCTCTGAATTCATCATCTTCTCCACCTTTCCTCTTTCCGGCTGCTTTGTGTCGCCTCCGACAACAAAACCTAGGAACTCCTACTGTCTAGCCTTCATACAGTGACACATCCCTGTATGAACTCTTCTGGAAACTTAGGCAACAAAATTCTCCTTCTTCTGCTGGGTCTCTTTCACCTCATCGATGATTGCTGCTGCGCCTATGTGCTGAGTCTCACGCTGAATATATTTTCGGAGGAAATTTGCATGGAAAAGTTTTGGTTTCCCATTCACATCAATTCGGTAATCCCCATCGACCTTTTCAGTGATGGTGAATGGTCCTTTCCAATGCATTCAGCAGCTTGTTGTGACCCGTGGGAAGCAGTACCAGGACTTGATCTCCCACCTGGAGGGATTGCTTCCTCACCTTCCTGTCATATTGCTTCTTCTGACCGACCCTAGCCTCCTGCAAACCTTCCCCTTTCAACCTTACATGTCTCATACCTGTGCCCACCTTTGGAACAGGGCGAGATAGGGCCAATCAAATCAACAGCCACTCTCCTGAATTGTGTGTCAATTAAAGGGGATGTTTAAGAGGCGCTTCCTCTTCACCCTCTTGTGGCTGACCTTTGACACACGTCACATGACATGCAGAAACGCTTGATGTCTGCCATTGCCCCTGGCCAGTGAAAATCATCAAAGATTCGGTCAGCCGTTTGCTGGTGCCGAGATGACCCGCCATGAGCGACTCGTGACCACTGACATGACAGTGTCACGATAACCTGCTGGTACCTCTAACTGAGTGGTCACCTACCTGTCTTCCCCTTGGTGAACACTCGGGACAACAGCCCGCCTTTCACAAGAAATTCTGTCTCACCTCCTCTAACCTCCTGTTTCTCTCCACCTCTTGCCAACTCCCAAGACTTCACGAGCGAAGGGTCTTGTTCCTGCGCTGCCCTAAACTCATCAGGCGACACATCTATGCCTGACTTCCTTGCTGGAACGACTAACGGTTTATCAACCTTTTCCTCTTCTTGCTCCGTGTTTGAACTGCTGCCCCTGTAGCAGTCAACAACTCAGGATCCCCCGGATCCCTTGCCCTGGAATATTTCCAATGATCAAATCGTGAAGGGGTTTCTCCATCACCAACGCAGACAACTCGCCCGAGAAGTAAGGGGTACGTACTTCTATCTTAGCAACTGGAAACTCCCTCACAGTGCCATCGATTAGAGTACAGGTCTGGATTTGCCTGTCAAATCCCCTTTCTCGACCCGCGTTGTTCGTATACCCCGCATGAACAACAGTGTCTCGTAACACTTTCACCCTCTGCTGGCCAATCCACCCTTCTTCCACTGGTAACGAACCATCAGCCTAGTGCCCTCCATCCCTGACACTGACTGCTGTCCAGTGCTAGCCATAGGCTGCACTCCACCCTCTTCAGACTGAATCCCTTTTGGTTCCACTGCAGGTCGTTTCCCTTGACGACCCTTATCCACCTCTTGCAAGGCTCCTGCCTTCTGGAACCTCATGCGACAATCCCCCGCCACATGTCCCTTCTTGTGACAAATGAAACACCTAATGTCCCTTTGCCCTTCCTTCTGCCCCACCACTGGGTTTGCAGACTTTGCAGAAAACTCCCCTGGTCTCCTTGCACTCTTCTCACCTGTGCCTAGCACCTGTTTCTCCTGCACCTTCGTGCCCAAACGTGCCTCTCTTACACCTCTGCGAACTTCAGCAACTCTCCTGCTGTCTCTGGCTGTTCTCTTTCAAATGTATGGTTAACTCAGGGCCGCACCTGACAAAATCTGTTCCTTCATAACTAGCTCTTTCAACTCAGCGAACTCCTTCTTCGTACCGCTCAACTCTAACCACTTCTCAAAATAGTGATCTAAACGTGCACCAAACTGAGTGTACGTCTCACCTGCTTGTAATTTAGCTGAACGAAATTTCTTTCTGAATCCTTCCTCTGTGAGGTCAAATCCTTCATAAATGATTCCTTCACAGCGCCGAAATCAGACTGTTGTTCTGCTGGTAATGCAGTGAAAATTTGTAATGCCTTACCCGTCAGTAACGCCGACAAAATGACTGCCCACTCTTCTGGAGGCCAACCCTGACTGGTCGCAAACGTTTCGAAACGACTGATGTATGCATCAATCGAATCGGTTCCTTCCGAGAATTTTGGCAACTTGGGTCGGGGGGCACAGCTGCGCACAGAGTCACTGGAAACTGAACTCCCATCCTCGGTGGTCTCCTTTGTATTCTCACTTTCTCTAACTCTAGTTGAACCTTTAGTCTTTCTGTTTCCTGCGTTTCCCTAGCTTTAATCCTTTCTGTTTCCTGCTTCATTCTTTCTGTTTCCTGCGCTTCCCTTATTCTTTCTGTTTCCTGCTTCATTCTTTCTGTTTCCTGCGTTTTCGCTAGCTTAATCCTTTCCTGCTCTGCTATTTCTACAGCGACACGTCGTCTTTCCGCTCGTTCATCTCTTTCCATCTTTTGTTGGTTTTCAACGAATGCACGCAACTCTCTCCCGAATAGCCCAAATCACGAGCGACGCTCACAAGTTGTTCAATAGGGGTGTTCTTTTCGTCCGCCATTATATCTCTTTTTTTTTTTTTTTGAACAAGATTTTTTTTTTTTTTTTTCTACGACAGCCAAACTGGTGGTTACCGACACGAGTGACGTAATAGCACAATCCTATGAATGATAATATTAGCTTGGGACAACGTAATTAGTTTTTTAAGACGCCCAGCGCCTGACCCAACTATGAGAGCGAATTATAGGCAATCTGTGCGAAATGAGTACTCTGGGGCTGAAATGCCAAGCCTAGTATTAACTATCTTGGAAGCAATGCCAAGCCTAGTATTTAACTATCTTGGGAACATACAGTAAGACAACCCCTTGTCTTAGGATTACAATACTTGAATCCCACCCAGCTTCCTCTCTGAGAAGTTGAACAATTATAATAAATGGGCCAGAATATCCTGGCAGGCTCGCCAATAAATTGTCAACCTCGGGTGATGTCGATGGAGGAAGGACTAGCGCACAGCCCAAACACACTCACAGCTTGCTTACGATCTCATTCATATATCATGCATTCGTCACATCAAACCACTAGTAAAGTCTATAACTTTACTACACATGTTCATAGAACGAACCATCAATGCATATGGAATCAAACAAAATAAAACATTCTCTCTTTCCTGAACTTCACAAAATCATTTGTCTAAACATCATTAACTAACCCGGGTATAAATAGATTTCTACTTTACCTGGCCAGGTGATCTTAACTATTCACGAATCACTGTCTTTTCTTTTCTTTTTTTTTTTCTTTCTTTCACTGTCACTTTCACAAGCACGACACAACTGCTGGCACTGGTCTTGGTCTGCTGGCGCCTGGTCAGGTGAGACTGTTGGCACGGGCGTTGGTCTGTCGATGAAGTGGCGCTGGCCAAGTATGAGGTCGAACCCCAGTGAAGATAGAACAGTGACTATCAACATCGATCTGTTCTCCTTTCTTTCTTCCTGCATTAACGCATTGCACTCTCTCTCTCTCTCTTCTAGTCTGCTTTTATCAAATGGACATGGTTGCTTTTCTTTTCTTTTTTCTTTTCTTTCTTTTCCTCTTCATTAGTTAGCAACTCTCTCTCTCTCCACATCTCTCCTCAGTCCTTCCTCTGCAGACTATCTCATGCTAATCTCTCAACTTGGTTCTCTTCTCTCCTCCCTCATCTCTCTGCTTTTCTCTCCTCAGAGGTTACACTCAGACCTCTCTCTCTCTGTCCTCCTCTCGTTCTCCCCCTCGTTCTCACTCACGCATTACTTTATGCCCTAACCCCGTGTCCAAGGGCCAGTACCATTGGTCAGTATTTTTACCGCTTCGGACCGAAGTTATCTCCCTCTAATTCCATTGGATATTCAAATCATGACAGTCACGCCTACACGCCTTACTCTCTGTGGTGGTCAGTTGGTCATTTAATTGATTAGCTTGATTTCGCCCCCACCACACACTACCTTCCCCCTTTCCTACTTAACTGGCGCCGTGTGGCTTAACTCGTGGACACTGGTCACTCTAAATTGGCTAGATGAGTCTGGGTAGGCGCCACGACGTCTGACCAAACCTACCGAGACCTGTCGGTCCAGCCACTCAGACTGCTGTCTCCTTGCTGTGCTTAAATTGGCCAGATGAGACGCATGGAGCCGTCTTCGTGGCGCCAAGATGTCTGCGTTTGGACTTATGTCCAGTTGAAGTGGCCGGCGACGGACCACACTTTGGTTGTGTTGAATTTTGACCGTGACAGTCTCTAATGTGTTGTCTGAGTCAGTTGCTGAGTGGTTGTCATCAGCTGTCACTGACTTGTTGTCGTCTGTCCTTGTGTCAGTCTTTGTAGTTGACGTGCTAACTTCAGATCAATCGTCAATGTTATCTCCTAAGGCTGCACCATCTGTTGTCACGGTGAAACAGGTTCTATTGCTTGTATTCTCTAAATCTGGTCTATTGTCACAAAAGGCAAAAAGGGACGGAGTTGATGTCCTTGTCTATCTCGAGGATGGATGGTGTCACAGGTCAGTTCAAGGTCATGGACGGAAGGTACAGAAAGGAGGGACGGGGTGTGTGGGATGGATAGGGGAGCACAACACAGGCGCTGGAAGAACTGCAGGGCATGGAGAGGGAAGAATACATTCCTGCTACTGAAGAAGAGGACGGCTCATACCCCAGAATCATCGGGTGCTGAGTTGCAGGCATGTCTGTATGAGTGGAAAGCAAAACACTGGACTTCTGCAGGCGTTCGGTACACACTGTAGCGATGGGGAGGGCTGCGGAGACTGTCTGGTCGTGTGTTGAGGCCGGCGCTGCGGTCAGCTTGTGTACAATCGCCCGCAGTGTTATGAACTCCTCGTTGACCCAGTCTTGGCAAGCCCGGCCCTGAACCAGGATTTCGTAAGCTGTGTATCAAATATGTATCTTCAGAAATTTTTTGTTTGGTTTTGTTCTTAGCCGTAATTCTAGGGTTGACTAGAATAGGTCTGTTGCAGTTAGTTGGTACACTTTTGTAGTAAATCATGTGATCAGATGTGTAGTCAATTCATAAGCTGTTGATGCCAGTATTGTTATGTGTATGTGTGTGTGCGCACGAGTGTGCGCGTGCACTTATATGCTGTATTTAATGGTCTTGTTCTTGTTCCTAAGTCATCTTCTGGGCATTCACGCATGCAGTCACAACACACACACACACACACACACACACACACACACACACACACACACACACACACACACACACACATACACGCGCGCACGCACTCACACACACACACACACATACGAGCGTGTGCGCGTACGTTCGCTCGCTCTTACCCACACATATATACACATGTGTGCATGTGCACGTCCACACCGACACATGCGCGCACACACACGCATACTCATAGGCGCACAAATGCACACACACACACACACACACACACACACGCACACGCGCACATACAAAGGCACACACATGCACACAGATATGTACACAAATAGCCTATATGCAGATGAGTGTGCTCACACAAACCCACAAATTACACACACACACATATGCACACGCACACACACACACACAAACAAACGCGCACACACACACACACACACACACACACATGCGCCCACGCACACACATGGGCCCATGCCCACACATCATACACACGCATCATACACACACGTGTACATCCACTACACACACACACACAAAAGAAAAAATGGTAGGCAGGCACTCAAGGTCTGACCAGCGCGTTGGGCAAATGCGTAGGTCAGACATCCGCTGAGTCGTAGCCCCGAGACTCTCTTCTTCAATTGTCTCATCTTTATTGTTAATTCATTTATCCATCAGCTTCAAATCATGCGTAGTGTGGTCTCAAAACTTAGCAGATGTGGTGTAGCGTATAATGACTAGTCCGCACGCAGTGACGCCTCCTTGATGAAACTGAAACTGTCTGTAAGCACCAACGTAATAATGAAATAAGGTAATTCTCCACCGCAGCGTGGATTATGAATTTGTATTAAATGTTTTTTGGGTGGGGGTCCATGATTTGAGTGATACCCTCGAGTAAATGTTGCCCGAATGTCACACATCTGTCTGGAGTCATGCTGGATCGGGTGATGGGACCCATGACTGCAACTGTATTAGTTGCCAAGCAAACCATGGTCACCATGCACCCCCCCCCCCCCCCCAGGACTGAACCTAAGTGGATCCATAATGTACCTTAGGGACCACTGAACACGTTTCTGGTTGTTCCCAAACAAGAGGGGTTGAAAGCAAAAGAATCACAGAATGCTTGGACAACTGAACCTGCATCCAAGTTTGAACGTGAAGGATGGAGCACAGTTCTTGAAGTTTCTGAGCACAAAAAAGACGAGAAACTATGTGCAGAATCAGATTTGACCTGTTTGCCTGTGAAGCACAGTATTACCCTTCCTGTCGAAAGAAGTATGCCAGAGATCCTGCAGCATGGCAGAGTAAAGACGGTGCGTCAAAGAGATATCAGGAAAACCTGGAAAAGTCACATAAGACAGCATTTGACAGAGTCTGTTTAAGAATTGAAAGAGAGGTGCTTCAGCAGCAGAAGATTTTGAGATTGTCAGACCTGTGTGATACATATACCTCTGCCTTGAACGAGACAGACCACCCAAAATACCCCATTATAGGGCTGAAAAGCGAAGGCGGAAGTTGGAGAAGAGTGAGACATACGGACACAGATTGTCGTTTGCTTCACTCACAGAAAAGATGGGGAGTTTCAGTCTTTGCTTGTGTACAGTTCAGAAATGAAAACTGACAGAGCTGTCATTCTAGCGTACATGCCTGGCTCAAATGACATGCTGAAAGATGTTGCCTTGTATCTACGGACAGTAATAACAGAGGCATTTGAGAAATCAGAAAGTTTGCCATGGCCACCAACAGATGAATTTCTACAGCAACGTGATATCCTACCACACGATCTTCAGAGTTTTTCTTAACTATCTCTGGCTGGCCAAACACAAGATCACACTTCAAAAGTACAAAGACTCGTTACTTCACTTGGCCAGGACATCCTCAGAGCCATCACTAAGGGTCACTGAAAGCTGCCAAAACACACTCTTTTGTGCATGACATTGCGTCAGTCACCTATTCAGAAGTGAGCAGCTCTTAACCATGATTAGCAGGTGGACAGGTGACAGAGGAGACAGATGACCTGCTCGTTTTCTGCCAGAGGTTCTTTAACCCAACCATCTTAAGACAGGCACACACATGGTCACGAGCTACTCACTTCTGAATAGGTGATGCAATGTCATGCACAAAAGTATGTGTTTTGGCAGCTTCCAGTGACCCTTTGTGACGGTTGTGAGGATGTCCTGGCCAAGTGAAGTGACGAATCTTTGTACTTTTGAAGTGTGATCTTGTGTTTGGCCAGCCAAGCGATAGTTAAAATCTCTGAAGATGTGTGGTAGGATATCACGTTGCTGTAGAAATTCATCTGTTGGTGGCCATGGCAAACATTCTGATTTCTCGAAGGCCTCTGTTATTACTGTCCGTAGATACAAGGCAACATCTTTCAGCATGTCGGTTGAGCCAGGCTTGTACGCTAGAATGACAGCTCTGTCAGTTTTCATTTCTGAACTGTTCACAAGCAAAGACTGAAACTCCCATCTTTCTGTGAGGTGAAGCAAACGACAATCTGTCCCCGAAATGTCTCACTCTTCTCCAACTTCCGCCTTCGCTTTTCAGCCCTATAATGTGTATTTGGGTGGTCTGTCTAGCTTTTCAGCCCTATAATGTGTATTTGGGTGGTCTGTCTAGCTTTTCAGCCCTATAATGTGTATTTGGGTGGTCTGTCTAGCTTTTCAGCCCTATAATGTGTATTTGGGTGGTCTGTCTAGCTTTTCAGCCCTATAATGTGTATTTGGGTGGTCTGTCTCGTTCAAGGCATAGGTATAGGTATCACACAGGTCTGACAGTCTCAAAATCTTCTGCTGCTGAAGCACCTCTCTTTCAATTCTTAAACAGACTCTGTCAAATGCTGTCTTATGTGACTTTTCCAGGTTTTCCTGATATCTCTTTGACACACCGTCTTTACTCTGTCATGCTGCAGGATCTCTGGCATACGTCTTTCGACAGGAAGGGTAATACTGTGCTTCACAGAAAAACAGGTCAAATCCTCTGATTCTGCACAATAGTTTCTCGTCATTTTGTGCTCAGAAACTTCAAGAACTGTGGTCCATCCTTCATGTTCAAACTCGGATGTACGTTCAGTTGTCCAAGCATTCTGTGATTCTTTTGCTTTCAACCCCTCTTTGTTACAAAATATGCAGTCTGGTTTGAAGATAATTGTTTCCACTGAGCCAGAAGAACGCCCAGACTGTCTTTGTTCTAGAGTTATTGTTTGTGATTCTGAAGATGATTCCAATCTATCAAGGTTTTTACTGAACCTTTGGTAACAGTCACGATGGCAGCCGTATTCTGGTCGTAAGTCATCTGGAACGCAGTTGCAAGCCTCTTCCATCCAATATGGAGAATCCAGTTGGCTGCAATAGTCTTTTCTTGCAAATGCTTTGAAGTTTTATCAGTCTATTCTGAGGTCATTTGCAGTTAGAGAGGTGAACAAATGATCTCTTGTTAGAATCGCTGAAATGAATGACACACACTTCACCAGCTGGGCTGTCTTCACGTTTTTGCTTTCTTACCGCCATGTTCAGTTTATCATTACACCAGAGGATTCATTCACTGCACTCCAAAAAAAAAAAAAGAACAACAAAGAACATTAGTAATACAAATCAAACCATTTTTTGGTTAAGATGCATGCGATTTCCAAGTAGTAGTGTTATTATTATACATGTACAAATGAAATGTAGAAATTCGTTATTTATTAAAGATAATCACAACATCTAGAACAACAAATTATATTGTATTACTGTTGTATTTCACTACAATATATTCATTTTATTTACAGCGATGCTTGTTGCAAATAACAACAGTTTTGTTCTGTCTAAAGCATGTTGTGTCGTTTTTGTCGAAATCGCAGATTTAGGGGGTATAGGAGATATATTTAATTTTGTACCTATAAAGAACGGAACTAGGAAGCCCTAATTGGTCCTGAATGACCCAAAGCTAAAGGCATTGTTGTGTATGAAAACAAACCCCAAAAGCCCTGCTTTCTATCTTTTTAAATTGTATTGCAGATGACATACAGTCCATATTGTGAAAATGACGGTTGCGCATGTATCAAGATGGCCGGCTTTTTTGTTGAGCGCTGAAATTTTCTAAAGAAAATATTAGGAAAATTTATAGCTGGTCGTCGATGTTTTGTGATTTAGAGTTAGAAATAACACATATTGGTGTACAGCAAAAATTGTCACTGCTTTGTGCCTATTTTTTCCATAGGAAGACAGGAAATTCTTGAAATTTTGATTCATTAAGTTGACTCATCTTTCTCTTCGAAATCATTCACTGGTTTTTCGTTTTTGTGCACGAGTTCGGAGCACTTTTCATTTTTCTTAATCTTGTCATTAATCCTTGTCATTAATCCTTGTTACCTTCAGGTGTTTGAGGAAAGGTAAGTTCACGTTCATTTCTTTTCACTGATGCATTGAATGATTGATGTTTTTGAAACATGGCAGAGAAAAGGAAAGCTGTGAAAAAAATGATAGTACTAGCAGTACTGTCGGTGACAGGAAATTGAACAGCTCAAGAAACACGATTGCTTCTTCGGGAAAGTCGAGTCTCGGTACTCCAGGTACATATGAGAAGCAAAGGTCTAGCTGTAAACAGAACAAATCCATGTCTGTGTGGCAGTGCGTATATTGTGAGAGTGCTGTGGAGGAGGAGGAAGATTGCATCGAATGCTTTGTTTGCAAAAACTGGAGTCATTTGAGTTGCACCGGAATGTCCAAAGATACCTTCGACACGCTCTCTGACCCTTTGCAGCATAACTTGCAATGGGTCTGCCAACCTTGCATGGAAGAGCAAAGGAAATTCAGTCTAAGCAAGATGCCAGGTTGGACAAACTCTTAGACCTTATTCCACTGGTACACTCACTTAGTGTCAGGATGGAGAAGATGGAGCAAAGCAGGGGAGATAAACTGGAAGAGAAGATTAAAGGGGTGGTAGACAGAAAACTGGAAGAGATAGTGGAAGAAAAAATGGAGATTGAGAAAAGGAAGAAGAACTTGGTGATTGTCAACCTGAAAGAGAGTGTGAAAACAAACATTGAGGAGAAAAGGAAAGTGACCTGAAGGCAGCCAAAACGCTTATAAGCAAACTTGTGGATCTGGATGAAGATGAGCTGGGAGAACCCATAAGGTTGGGAAGAGAGGGTGGACATAGACCAAGAATGCTTAGGGTGACAGTGAAAAGGAAGAGAAGAAGAGGGAAATAATGAGAAAAGCGCCTGAACTGAATAGAAACAAAGCTCCAGGGGACACAAGGGTTTACATAAATCAAGATCTAACAAGGAACCAACGTGACAAACATAAAGTACTAAGAGAGGAGTTGCGACAGAGACTCAGGCAGGAGAACAAAACCTGGCCATAAGAAAACTGGAAGATAGTGGAACTTAGACAGGGTCCAAAAACCAACCTCACTCTGGCGGAGGGTCTGAGGACACCCAAGGAACAGTTTCTTCTAGAAATTGACTCAAAAGAGAATGTGTACATAGTGTAAATAACAAATGTTCAGATTTTTTCTATGTACTTTATTCTAACATTGATGGTTTTTGAACAAAAGAGAAGAGTTGCTTTCCAGGATAGATGATATCCCATCCATGTGTAATTGCAGTGACCGAATTGATACCAAAGAATTTACAAAATTTCAGTGAGAAAGAGTTTTGCATTCCTGATTATGATATGTTCATTAATAGAAACACCAACGTGGGGTAGCTTTATATATGAGTAGTTATTTAAATGCTAGAGAGTGTAATGATTTCGATGAATACGAGTATCAAGAAAGTTTTTTGGTGTACATTTGATAGTGAGTGTAAGGGTAAAGTGTTGATTGGTTGTGTGTATAGAAGCCCCAATAGTAGTACAGAAGAAAAAATAATAAATTATTTGAAATACTAAAATCTGATAAAATGTTAAAGTATGACAAAATATGCATATGGGGGATTTTAATTATCCGAAAGTTTATTGGGATGGGGGATGGTCAGGGGTTAAGGGAAACGAGATCATAAGACAGGTGCATGATGCATTTTAATCCAAAAAGTGACCAAACCAACAAGAAGAAGACTAGGGCAGAACCCAACCCTTGATGATTGGATATTGGTTAATGATGATGGTTTTATTTCAGAAGTTGTTCATCTTGATCCGCTGGGTAAAAGCGACCATGATGTTTTATCATTTCAATTGAATTTGGAAAAGCTTAATGATGCAGTTCAAGAAGAATTTATGTATAAAATTGAACCAGGGGGACTATCAAAAATTTAGAAATATTATGGCCAATCATGATTGGAAAGGGATATCAGACATGGATATAGATGAATCCTGGAGGTATATCAAGAATACTATACATGAGGGAATGGATAAGTGTATTCCCAAAATAAAGAAAATGCAAAAAGGAAATTCACTCCAGTCTGGATGAATAAAAAAGCTATGAGAAGTATTAAAAAGAAGTATAAATTATTTAAAAAATACCTAAGTACTAAATCAGGAATAAATTGCATGAAGTACACACGGGAAAGGAATAAATGTTGCAAGTTATTAAAGTAACTAAAAGGGAATATGAAAAAATGGTTGCAAAAAATAGTAAAGATAATCCTAAATTATTTTGGAAGTATGTTCAAAATAGATTAAAAGTTAATACAAGTATTGGTGCCCTAAATAAACCAGATGGTTCCTTGGCAGTAAGTGATAAAGAAAAAGCGGACACATTAAATGATTTCTTTGCTAGTGTTTTTACACATGAAGATTTAACAAATATACCATTATTGGATGAATGTGCATATTCAAGTGGGGTATCCTTGTCAGAGGTAAGAGTTACCCCAAAAGCAGTGAGAGATAGGGCTGGTCAAATTAAACCCAAATAAAGCACAAGGACCTGATCAGATCCCCTCAAAAGTTTTAAAAGAATTAGGAAATGAATTATCTGTCCACTATGTTCATTATTCAAAAAAACATTAGAATCGGGTACCTTACCCCAAGACTGGAAGACAGCTGAATAACAGCCTTGTTTAAAAAAGGGGTCAAAAGCAGATCCAGGTAACTATAGACCAGTCAGCCCGACTTGCGTAATATGTAAAGTGTTAGAAAGCATAATTAGAGATTCAATTGTAGAACATTTTACAGATAATAATTTATATGCCCAAAATGTCCAGCATGGGTTCCGTAAAAAACGTTCTTGTGTTACTCAGTTGCTTGAAGTTGTAGAAGGTATGACAAATTATTGGATGATGGTCACAGTGTCGATGTTATATACTTAGATTTTTAAGAAGGCTTTGATACTGTGCCACATGAAAGGCTACTTGTTAAACTATCTACTTATGGTATATCTGGCAAACTATTTAAATGGATACAAGGATTTCTGACAAATCGGGTACAGCGTGTAAGAGTAGGTAGTGAAAGATCTAATAAAGCCAAGGTTCTAAGTGGTATACCTCAGGGTAGCATCTTGGGCCCAATATTATTCACAGTGTTTATAAACGACCTGCATTATCATTAAAAAGCACCTGTAAAATATTTGCTGATGATACAAAACTGTACGATAAAACTTTGCAATTCTCAGATTTACAAAACGATATTTATAAACTCCAAAATTGGTCTGATGTATGGAATCTGTACTTCAATATCTCTAAAGTGTGTGTGCTACATATTGGAAAGAACAACCAGGAACATGCTTATTATATGAGACATAATGGCAGCTTACAGAAGATAAAGACCTTAAAAGAAGAAAAAGATTTGGGAGTAACTTTCGATAGCATGTTGTCTTTGATCTACATATTGGCAGAATAGTTAATAAGCCAATCAAATGTTTTGGGTGTCATAAGGAGAAGTTTCTCTTACTTAGATAAGGAGGGATTCCTAAAACTTTATAAATCTTTTGTGCGACCCCCATTTGGAATATGCTAATGTGATTTGGTGCCCATACTTGAAAAGACAGTCATCACAAATAGAAAGAGTTCAAAGACGTGCTACAAAGTTATTAAAAGAATGCAAAGATAACTCTATGCAGAAAGATTACAATATTTTGAATCTACATTCACTAAAAGGCAGAAGGACAAGAGGTGATCTTATACAGACTTATAAAATTATTTAATGGATTTGACAATGTTTGTGTTGACTCACTCTTTTCTCTTTCAAAACATAACATCACAAGAAATGCAGAAGGAAAGATATTTATTCAGCACTGCCGTACTAACAGAAGAAAATTTTCCTTTTCACACAGAGTAGCCCTTTATGGAATGAACTCCCAACTAATATAAAATTTGCAGAAGACACTAACAAGTTCAAGAATCTCTTGGATGTAATTCCAAAGTATAAGGAACTTTTTAACCAATTTGATGATTAAAATGCCATATTAGGCATTGAGTAACAAAATGACAATTGCGTTTCAACACCTATAATAAAAAGTATTGACCAAAGGGGGGGACGTACATAGGCCGCGAGGCAAAGGCTTTCGAGCCAGTCCCTACTACTACTACAGTAGATAGCGCACACCTGAAGCCAAGATATTCTATATTGGACTACACAAAAGGCTTTTTTAAGACGGCAAGTCATTGATTTAGTTACAAAAGTAACAGAAATGTGAATTTCTGGTCATTCACATGAGCTACATTTGACTTAAATTGATGATTGTGGTCAGCCTAAAAGGGGGGTACCCTTAAATCAAGGGCCATAACTCCCAGTCCGAATGAGTTATTTTCTTGGGAACAACCAGAAACGTGTTCAGTGGTCCCTAAAGTACATTATGGATTCACTTAGGTTCAGTCCCTGGGGGGAAGGGGGGTACATGGTGATCATGGTTTGCTTGGCAACTATATTCAGTTGCACGGCAGTTGGCTGAAAAGGAACTAGGTCATGATGCCGGCTTGTTTAACCCCACGCTACATGGTTGAGGTACACAATCCACTTGAATCGTCGAATGTATACACAATCACATCACGCACTGGTTTAGGAATGACAGAAATAAAGATGTACAGTCAGCATACCGTCTCGTTTTTCTTGTGTGGCCACTTCGAACATGAAAAATTTTTCAGTAGAAGTAGTAGTAATAGTAGTTAGTAATAGTAGTTGTAGTAGTGGTGGTGGTGGTAGGGCTGATTTCAGTCGAGGCTGTACTGCCTATATACAGGCCTACCCCATCATTTTATGTAATAGTTTTAACTGGTATATTTTGAACAGTAAACAAGTGGGGTATGTTTTGCTCCCATAAGGAAACCTAACACAGAGTAACTTTTATTCAAGACTGGCACAGCCTTTTAAACTTGAATAAAGTCAGACAAATACATAGACGAACAATCTATAGTGGGGGAAAAACAAGCGCAGGCCAACAACTGAACTGTCTGGCAAAGATTTGGACTTGAGGGGAGGGGGGACGGGAGTTTGTAAGATGGAGAAACTGGGAAAATGAAATTAAAAAAAAAAAAAAAAAAAACATTACAGATATGAAAACTCTTCACTATCTGCATAAGGGAATCCCTTTTGAAGGCAGATATATTTGTATTGCCTGCTCCGAGGCCTTTCGCCCGCTGGATCGGGACTCATCAGGGAGACACGGCTGGTTGTGTCTGCGCTCCCGGCGTCAAATAGAGACACACCACAGTCCATAATACTGTGGTGATCTCACCACCATGGGTGCAAAAAAGAATCCAATAGCACCCCCAGAGCAGCCAGCGAAGAGTAGTTTAAAAGCAACCAAACGAAAGTGTGGGGAGGAAAAAAAGTTGCTGTAAAACTAAAGACATTATGCAAATAATATAAAATGTAGGGGACAGTCTTTGAGCCTACGCCCGAGGATCACCCAAAGATGCAAGGGAGATTCAAAGACAAACACACAGACGGACAGAAACAAATACAAATAACCTCAATTTAATCAAAGCAAAATCGGAAATGAAATGAGGTAGGGGAACAGTAAACGATAAACAGTAAACAAGTGGGTATGTTTTGCTCCCATAAGGAAAAACCCAACACAGAGTAACTTTTATTCAAGACTGGCACAGCCTTTTAAACTTGAATAAAGTCAGACAAATACATAGACGAACAATCTAATAGTGGGGGAAAAACAAGCGCAGGCCAACAACTGAACTGTCTGGCAAAGATTTGGACTTGAGGGGAGGGGAGACGGGAGTTTTAAGATGGAGAAACTGGGAAAATGAAATTAAAAAAAAAAAAAAAAAAAAACATTACAGATATGAAAACTCTTCACTATCTGCATAAGGGAACCATCGCAATCCCTTTTGAAGGCAGATATATTTGTATTGCCTGCTCCGAGCCTTTCGCCCGCTGGATCGGGACTCATCAGGGAGACACGGCTGGTTGTGTCTGCGCTCCCGGCGTCAAATAGAGACACACCACAGTCCATAATACTGTGGTGATCTCACCACCATGGGTGCAAAAAAAAATCCAATAGCACCCCAGAGCAGCCAGCGAAGAGTAGTAAATGCAACCAAACGAAAGTGTGGGGAGGAAAAAAAGTTGCTGTAAAACTAAAGACATTATGCAAATAATATAAAATGTAGGGGACAGTCTTTGAGCCTACGCCTGAGGATCCACCCAAAGATGCAAGGGAGATCAAAAGACAAACACACAGACGGACAGAAACAAATACAAATAACCTCAATTTATCAAGCAAAATCGGAAATGAAATGAGGTAGGGAACAGTAAACGATAAACAGTAAACAAGTGGGGTATGTTTTGCTCCCATAAGGAAACCTAACACAGAGTAACTTTTATTCAGACTGGCACAGCCTTTTAAACTTGAATAAAGTCAGACAAATACATAGACGAACAATCTAATAGTGGGGGGAAAAACAAGCGGCAGGCCAAACAACTGAACTGTCTGGCAAAGATTTGGACTTGAGGGGAGGGGAGACGGGAGTTTGAAGATGGAGAAACTGGGAAAATGAAATTAAAAAAAAAAAAAAAAAAAAAAACATTACAGATATGAAAACTCTTCACTATCTGCATAAGGGACCATCGCAATCCTTTGAAGGCGATTATTTGTATTGCCTGCTCCGAGCCTTTCGCCGCGGATCGGATCATCAGGGAGACACGCTGGTTTGTCTGCGCTCCCGGCGTCAAATAGAGACACACCACAGTCCATAAACTGTGGTGATCTCACCACATGGGGTGCAAAAAGAATCCAATAGCACCTCCCCAGAGCAGCCAGCAAGAGAAGAATGAAGCCAAAAAAGTTGGAAAAAAAAGTTGCTTTAAAAAAAGGGGCTTTTGCAAAAAAAATAAAAAAATGAGGGGGAATCAGCAAACCCGGGGCCACCCCAAAAAAACAAAATCAAAACAAAACCCAAAGGGAAAAAAACGAAACAAAAAAAAAATTTTCAAAAAAAACCAAAAAGAAAAAAACAAAACAAAATTTTAAAAAAGGGGTTTTTTTAAAAAGGAAAAAACAAAAAAAAAAGGGATTTTAAAAAAAAAATTTAAAAATAAATTTAAAAAGGGGGAAAAAAAAACAAAAAAAAAAAAAAAAAAATTACAAAATTAAAAAAAAGGGGAAAAAAAAAAAAAAAAAAAATTAGGCCCTTTTAAAAAAAGGGAAAAAAAAAAAAAAAAAAAACCCCCCAAAAAGCCCCCCCCCAAACTCTGGGGACCCCCCCTTTTGGGGGAAAAAAAAGCCCCCCCCCAAAGGGGTTGACAAAAAAGGGGGAAAAAAATTTTTCTGCCCCCAAAAAAAAAAAGGGGGAAAACATTTTAAAAATTTAAACCCTAAAAAAATCAAAAAAAAAAAGGGGCAAAAATAAATAACCCAAATAAAAAAGGGGGAAAGGAAAAAAAGGGGGGGAAACAAAACAATAAAATAAAAATTTAAAAACCCCTAGGAAAAAAGGGAAAAAAAAATTAAAAAAAAGGGGGCCCAAAAAAAAACCTTTTTTAATAAAAAAAGGGGGGAAAAAATGAAAAAAAAAAAACGAAAAAATAAAAGGGGGGGCGAAAGGAAAAGGGAAATTTTTTAAAAAAAAATAAAAAAAAAGGAAAAAAAAATTAAAGGGGGGGAAAAAAAAAAAAAAAAAAAGTTTCAAAAAACCCCCTTTTGAAAAGGGAAAGTTTTTTTTTAAAAAAAAAAAGGGGAAAAACCCCCTAATTCTTAAAACCCGGGGCCCCCCCGGGGGAAAAAAACCCCCAAAAATTTGGGGGGGAAATAAAAAAAAAAGGGTTTTCCCCCCCCAAAAAAAGGGGAAAATTTAAAAATTGGGAAAAAAGGGGGAAAAAAAATAAAAAAACCAAAAAAAAATTAAAAAACCCCCCCCAAAAAAAAATAAAAATAAAAAAAACAAGAAAAAAAAAAAAAAATTTTCCCAAAGGAAAACCCCCCAAAAGAAAAGGGGAAAAAAAAACCCCAAAAAAAAAGGGGGTTTTCAAAAACAAAAATTTTTAAAAAAAGGAAAAATGGGGGGAAAAAAAAAAAAATTTTTGGAAAAAAACCCCAAAAAATAAAAAAATTTAAAAAAAAATTTTTAAATTTAAAGGGAAAATGAAAAAAAAAAAAAAAAAAATTTTTCTTATTTTTGGGGGGAAAGGGAAAGGGGAAACGAGGCCCCTGAGGATCCAGCAAGATGCATGGATACCCAAAAGACCAACACACAGACCCGGGACAGTAACAAAAATACATAACCTCAATTTAATCAAAGCAAAATCGGAAATGAAATTGAGGAGAACAGTAACGATAAACAGTAAACAAGTGGGTTGTTTTGCCCCATAAGGAAACCTAACACAGAGTAACTTTTATTCAAGACTGGCACAGCCTTTTAAACTTGAATAAAGTCAGACAAAACAAGACGAACAATCTAATAGTGGGGGAAAAACAAGCGCAGGCCAACAACTGAACTGTCTGGCAAAGATTTGGACTTGAGGGGAGGGGAGACGGAGTTTTGAAGATGGAGAAACTTGGAAAATGAAATTATAAAAAAAAAAAAAAAAAAAAACGTTACAGATATGAAAACTCTTCACTATCTGCATAAGGAACCATCGCAATCCCTTTTTGAAGGCAGATATATTTGTATTGCCTGCTCCGAGGCCTTTCGCCCGCTGGATCGGGACTCATCAGGGAGACACGGCTGGTTGTGTCTGCGCTCCCGGCGTCAAATAGAGACACACCACAGTCCATAATACTGTGGTGATCTCACCACCATGGGTGCAAAAAGAATCCAATAGCACCCCCAGAGCAGCCAGCGAAGAGTAGTAAATGCAACCAAACGAAAGTGTGGGGAGGAAAAAAAGTTGCTGTAAAACTAAAGACATTATGCAAATAATATAAAATGTAGGGGACAGTCTTTGAGCCTACGCCTGAGGATCCACCCAAAGATGCAAGGGAGATCAAAAGACAAACACACAGACGGACAGAAACAAATACAAGTAACCTCAATTTAATCAAAGCAAAATCGGAAATGAAATGAGGTAGGGAACAGTAAACGATAAACAGTAAACAAGTGGGGTATGTTTTGCTCCCATAAGGAAACCTAACACAGAGTAACTTTTATTCAAGACTGGCACAGCCTTTAAACTTGAATAAAGTCAGACAAATACATAGACGAACAATCTAATAGTGGGGGAAAAACAAGCGCAGGCCAACAACTGAACTGTCTGGCAAAGATTTGGACTTGAGGGGAGGGAGACGGAGTTTGAAGATGGAGAAACTGGGAAAATGAAATTAAAAAAAAAAAAAAAAAAAAAAAAAACATTACAGATATGAAAACTCTTCACTATCTGCATAAGGGAATCCCTTTTGAAGGCAGATATATTTGTATTGCCTGCTCCGAGGCCTTTCGCCCGCTGGATCGGGACTCATCAGGGAGACACGGCTGGTTGTGTCTGCGCTCCCGGCGTCAAATAGAGACACACCACAGTCCATAATACTGTGGTGATCTCACCACCATGGGTGCAAAAAAGAATCCAATAGCACCCCCAGGGCAGCCAGCGAAGAGTAGTAAATCAACCAAACGAAAGTGGGGAGGAAAAAAAGTTGCTGTAAAACTAAAGACATTATGCAAATAATATAAAATGTAGGGGACAGTCTTTGAGCCTACGCCTGAGGATCCACCCAAAGATGCAAGGGAGATCAAAAGACAAACACACAGACGGACAGAAACAAATACAATAACCTCAATTTAATCAAAGCAAAATCGGAAATGAAATGAGGTAGGGAACAGTAAACGATAAACAGTAAACAAGTGGGGTATGTTTTGCTCCCATAAGGAACCTAACACAGAGTAACTTTTATTCAAGACTGGCACAGCCTTTAAACTTGAATAAAGTCAGACAAATACATAGACGAACAATCTAATAGTGGGGGAAAAACAAGCGCAGGCCAACAACTGAACTGTCTGGCAAAGATTTGGACTTGAGGGGAGGGGAGACGGGAGTTTGAAGATGGAGAAACTGGGAAAATGAAATTAAAAAAAAAAAAAAAAAAAAAAAAAACATTACAGATATGAAAACTCTTCACTATCTGCATAAGGGAACCATCGCAATCCCTTTTGAAGGCAGATATATTTGTATTGCCTGCTCCGAGGCCTTTCGCCCGCTGGATCGGGACTCATCAGGGAGACACGGCTGGTTGTGTCTGCGCTCCCGGCGTCAAATAGAGACACACCACAGTCCATAATACTGTGGTGATCTCACCACCATGGGTGCAAAAAAGAATCCAATAGCACCCCCAAGCAGCCAGCGAAAGAGTAGTAAATGCAACCAAACGAAAGTGTGGGGAGGAAAAAAAGTTGCTGTAAAACTAAAGACATTATGCAAATAATATAAAATGTAGGGGACAGTCTTTGAGCCTACGCCTGAGGATCCACCCAAAGATGCAAGGGAGATCAAAAGACAAACACACAGACGGACAGAAACAAATACAAGTAACCTCAATTTAATCAAAGCAAAATCGGAAATGAAATGAGGTAGGGAACAGTAAACGATAAACAGTAAACAGTGGGTATGTTTTGCTCCCAAAGGAAACCTAACACAGAGTAACTTTATTCAAGACTGGCACAGCCTTTAAACTTGAATAAAGTCAGACAAATACTAGACGAACAATCTAATAGTGGGGAAAAACAAGCGCAGGCCAACAACTGAACTGTCTGGCAAAGATTGGACTTGAGGGGAGGAGACGGAGTTTGAAGATGGAGAAACTGGAAAATGAAATTAAAAAAAAAAAAAAAAAAAAACATTACAGATAGAAACTTTCACTATCTGCATAAGGGAACCATCGCAACCCTTTTGAAGGCAGATATATTTGTATGCCTGCTCCGAGGCCTTTCGCCCGCTGGATCGGGACTCATCAGGGAGACACGGCTGGTTGTGTCTGCGCTCCCGCGCCAAATAGAGACACACCACAGTCCATAATACTGTGGTGATCTCACCACCATGGGTGCAAAAAAGAATCCAATAGCACCCCCAGAGCAGCCAGCGAAGAGTAGTAAATGCAACCAAACGAAAGTGTGGGGAGGAAAAAAAGTTGCTGTAAAACTAAAGACATTATGCAAATAATATAAAATGTAGGGGACAGTCTTTGAGCCTACGCCTGAGGATCCACCCAAAGATGCAAGGAGATCAAAAGAAAAAACACACAGACGGACAGAAACAAATACAAATAACCTCAATTTAATACAAAGCAAAATCGGAAATGAAATGAGGTAGGGAACAGTAAACGATAAACAGTAAACAAGTGGGGTATGTTTTTGCTCCCATAAGGAAACCTAACACAGAGTAACTTTTATTCAAGACTGGCACACCCTTTTAAATTTGAATAAAGTCAGACAAATACATAGACGAACAATCAAAGGGGGGGAAAAAAACAAGGCGGCCAACAACTGAACTGTCGGGCAAAGTTTGGACTTGAGGGGGGGGGAGACGGGATTTTTGAAGATGGAGAAACGGGGAAAATGAAATTAAAAAAAAAAAAAAAAAAAAAATTACAGAAGAAAATCTTCACACTGCATAAGGGAACCATCGCAATCCCCTTTTAAAAAGGCAGAATATTTTATTCCTGCTCCGAGGCCTTTCGCCCGCGGATCGGGTTTCACAGGGAGACACGGCGGGTTGTGTCTGCGCCCCCGTCAATAGAGACCACCACAGTCCATAAATGTGGTGTTTCCACCACCAGGGGTGCAAAAAAGAATCCAATGCCCCCCAGAGCACCCGAAGAGAGTAAATGCAACCAAACGAAAGTTGGGGGGGGAAAAAAATTTGTGTAAAACTAAAGACTTATGCAAAAAATATAAAATGTAGGGACAGTCTTTGAGCCTACCCTGGGATCCACCCAAAAAAGCAGGGAGATCAAAAGACAAACACACAACGGCAAAAACAAATACAAAAACCTCAATTTAATCAAAGCAAATCGGAAATGAAATGAGGTAGGGAACAGTAAACGAAAAACAGTAAACAAGGGGGGTATTTTTTGCCCCCCATAAGGAAACCTAACACAGAGTAACTTTTATTCAAGACGGGCACACCTTTTTAAACTTGAAAAAAGTCAGACAAATCATAGACGAACAATCTAAAGTGGGGGAAAAACAAGCGCAGGCCAAAAACTGAACTGTCTGGAAAAGATTTGGACTTGAGGGGAGGGGAAGGGGAGTTTGAAGATGGAAAACTGGAAAATAAATAAAAAAAAAAAAAAAAAAAAAAAAAAACATTACAGAATGAAAACTCTTCACATCTGCATAAGGGAACCATCGCAACCCTTTTTAAAAGGCAGATATATTTGATTCCTGCTCCGGGGCCTTTCCCCCCCGCTGGATCGGGACTCATCGGGGAGCAGGGCGGGTTGTGTCTGGGGACCGTTTAAATAGAGACACACCACAGTCCATAATACTGGGTGATCTCCCACCATGGGTCAAAAAAAAACCCAAATAGCACCCCCGAGCCCAGAAGAGTATAAATCAACCAAAACGAAAGGGGGTGGGAGGAAAAAAAGTTGCTTAAAAAACTAAAGACATTCAAATAAAATAAAATTGGGGACAGTCTTTGGCCTACCCCGGGATCCACCCCAAAATGCAAGGAGATCAAAAACAAACCACAGACGGACAGAAACAAAATACAAATAACCTAAATTTAAATCAAGCAAAATGGGAAAAGAAATGAGGGGGGGAACAGTAACGTAAACAGTAAACAAGGGGGGAGTTTTTGCCCCCTAAGGAAACCTAACACAAGTAACTTTTTTTCAAACTGGCACACCCTTTTTAAACTTAAATAAAGTCAACAAAACATAGCGAACAACTAATAGGGGGGAAAAAAAGCGCAGGCCAACAACGAAACGTTGGCAAATTTTGGGACTTGGGGGGGGGAGACGGGATTTAAGAGGGAGAAACTGGGAAAATGAAAAAAAAAAAAAAAAAAAAAAAAAAAAAAAAAAACATTACAGATAGAAAACCTTCACTATCGCAAAGGGGAACCATCGAAACCCCTTTTGAAGGCAGATATATTGTATTGCCTCCCGGGGCTTTCGCCCGCGGGAGGGGACTCATCAGGGAGACACGCGGGTTGTGTCTGCGCCCCGGCGTCAAATAGAACACACCCAGTCCATAATACTGTGGTGATCCACCACCAGGGTCAAAAAAGAATCCAATAGCACCCCCAAGCACCAGCGAAGAGTAGTAAATAAACCCAAACGAAAGTGGGGGGAAAAAAAAAAAGTTGCTGTAAAACTAAAGACATTATCAAATAATAAAAAAAGTGGGGGCATTTTTGAGCCTACCCCGAGGATCCACCCAAAATGCGGGGGAGATCAAAAGACAAACCACAGACGGACAGAAACAAATACAAAAACCTAAATTTAATCAAAGAAAAATGGGAAATAAATGAGTAGGGAACAGTAAACGAAAACAAAAACAAGGGGGGTATTTTTTGCTCCCATAAGAAACCAAACCGAGTAACTTTTTTCAAACTGCACACCCTTTTTAAAAATTTGATAAAGTCAACAAATACATAGACAAAACAATCTAATAGGGGGGGAAAAAAACAAGCGGCAGGCCAACAACTGAACTGTCTGGCAAAGATTTGGACTTGAGGGGAGGGGAGACGGAGTTTGAAGATGGAGAAACTGGGAAAATGAAATTAAAAAAAAAAAAAACAAAAAAAAAAACATTACAGCTATGAAAACTCTTCACTATCTGCATAAGGGAACCATCGCAATCCCTTTTGAAGGCAGATATATTTGTATTGCCTGCTCCGAGGCCTTTCGCCCCGCTGGATCGGGACTCATCAGGAGACACGGCTGGTTCCCTTATGCAGATAGTGAAGAGTTTTCATATCTGTAATGTTTTTTTTTTTTTTTTTTTCTTATGGGAGCAAAACATACCCCACTTGTTTACTGTGTTATCGTTTACTGTTCCCTACCTCATTTCATTTCCGATTTTGCTTTGATTAAATTGAGGTTATTTGTATTTGTTTCTGTCCGTCTGTGTGTTTGTCTTTTGATCTCCCTTGCATCTTTGGGTGATCCTCAGGCGTAGGCTCAAAGACTGTCCCCTACATTTTTATTTATTTGCATAATGTCTTTAGTTTTACAGCAACTTTTTTTCCTCCCCACACTTTCGTTTGGTTGCATTTACTACTCTTCGCTGGCTGCTCTGGGGGTGCTATTGGATTCTTTTTTGCACCCATGGTGGTGAGATCACCACAGTATTATGGACTGTGGTGTGTCTCTATTTGACGCCGGGAGCGCAGACACAACCAGCCGTGTCTCCCTGATGAGTCCCGATCCAGCGGGCGAAAGGCCTCGGAGCAGGCAATACAAATAATCTGCCTTCAAAAGGGATTGCGATGGTTCCCTTATGCAGATAGTGAAGAGTTTTCATATCTGTAATGTTTTTTTTTTTTTTTTAATTTCATTTTCCCAGTTTCTCCATCTTCAAACTCCCGTCTCCCCTCCCCTCAAGTCCAAATCTTTGCCAGACAGTTCAGTTGTTGGCCTGCGCTTGTTTTTCCCCCACTATTAGATTGTTCGTCTATGTATTTGTCTGACTTTATTCAAGTTTAAAAGGCTGTGCCAGTCTTGAATAAAAGTTACTCTGTGTTAGGTTTCCTTATGGGAGCAAAACATACCCCACTTTTTTTACTGTTTATCGTTTACTGTCCCTACCTCATTCATTTCCGATTTGCTTTGATTAAATTGAGGTTATTTGTATTTGTTTCTGTCCGTCTGTGTGTTTGTCTTTGATCTCCCTTGCATCTTTGGGTGGATCCTCAGGCGTAGGCTCAAAGACTGTCCCCTACATTTTATATTATTTGCATAATGTCTTTAGTTTTACAGCAACTTTTTTTCCTCCCCACACTTTCGTTTGGTTGCATTTACTACTCTTCGCTGGCTGCTCTGGGGGTGCTATTGGATTCTTTTTGCACCCATGGTGGTGAGATCACCACAGTATTATGGACTGTGGTGTGTCTCTATTTGACGCCGGGAGCGCAGACACAACCAGCCGTGTCTCCCTGATGAGTCCCGATCCAGCGGGCGAAAGGCCTCGGAGCAGGCAATACAAATATATCTGCCTTCAAAAGGGATTGCGATGGTTCCCTTATGCAGATAGTGAAGAGTTTTCATATCTGTAATGTTTTTTTTTTTTTTTTTTTTTTTAATTTCATTTTCCCAGTTTCTCCATCTTCAAACTCCCGTCTCCCCTCCCCTCAAGTCCAAATCTTTGCCAGACAGTTCAGTTGTTGGCCTGCGCTTGTTTTTCCCCCACTATTAGATTGTTCGTCTATGTATTTGTCTGACTTTATTCAAGTTTAAAAAGGCTGTGCCAGTCTTGAATAAAAGTTACTCTGTGTTAGGTTTCCTTAGGGGAGCAAAACATACCCCACTTGTTTACTGTTTATCGTTTACTGTTCCCTACCTCATTTCATTTCGATTTTGCTTTGATTAAATTGAGGTTATTTGTATTTTTTCTGTCCGTCTGTGTGTTTGTCTTTTGATCTCCCTTGCATCTTTGGGTGGATCCTCAGGCGTAGGCTCAAAGACTGTCCCCTACATTTTATATTATTTGCATAATGTCTTTAGTTTTACAGCAACTTTTTTTCCTCCCCACACTTTCGTTTGGTTGCATTTACTACTCTCGCTGGCTGCTCTGGGGTGCTATTGGATTCTTTTTGCACCCATGGTGGTGAGATCACCACAGTATTATGGACTGTGGTGTGTCTCTATTTGACGCCGGGAGCGCAGACACAACCAGCCGTGTCTCCCTGATGATTCCCGATCCAGCGGGCGAAAGGCCTCGGAGCAGGCAATACAAATATATCTGCCTTCAAAAGGGATTGCGATGGTTCCCTTATGCAGATAGTGAAGAGTTTCATATCTGTAATGTTTTTTTTTTGTTTTTTTTTTTTTTTTTTTTTAATTTCATTTTCCCAGTTTCTCCATCTTCAAACTCCCGTCTCCCCTCCCCTCAAGTCCAAATCTTTGCCAGACAGTTCAGTTGTTGGCCTGCGCTTGTTTTCCCCCCACTATTAGATTGTTCGTCTATGTATTGTCTGACTTTATTCAAGTTTAAAAGGCTGTGCCAGTCTTGAATAAAAGTTACTCTGTGTTAGGTTTCCTTATGGGAGCAAAACATACCCCACTTGTTTACTGTTTATCGTTTACTGTTCCCTACCTCATTTCATTTCCGATTTTGCTTTGATTAAATTGAGGTTATTTGTATTTGTTTCTGTCCGTCTGTGTGTTTGTCTTTTGATCCCCTTGCATCTTTGGGTGGATCCTCAGGCGTAGGCTCAAAGACTGTCCCCTACATTTTATATTATTTGCATAATGTCTTTAGTTT
Organism: Conus ventricosus; assembly: GCA_018398815.1. Classification (NCBI taxonomy): domain Eukaryota; kingdom Metazoa; phylum Mollusca; class Gastropoda; order Neogastropoda; family Conidae; genus Conus; species Conus ventricosus. Next base: position 17,228,652 of record CM031609.1, on the reverse strand, counting down.
TACAGCAACTTTTTTTCCTCCCCACACTTTCGTTTGGTTGCATTTACTACTCTTCGCTGGCTGCTCTGGGGGTGCTATTGGATTCTTTTTTGCACCCATGGTGGTGAATCACCACAGTATTATGGACTGTGGTGTGTCTCTATTTGACGCCGGGAGCGCAGACACAACCAGCCGTGTCTCCCTGATGAGTCCCGATCCAGCGGGCGAAAGGCCTCGGAGCAGGCAATACAAATATATCTGCCTTCAAAAGGGATTGCGATGGTTCCCTTATGCAGATAGTGAAGAGTTTTCATATCTGAAAATGTTTTTTTTTTTTTTTTTTTTTTTAATTTCTTTTTTCCCAGTTTCTCCATCTTCAAACTCCCGTCTCCCCTCCCCTCAAGTCCAAATCTTTGCCAGACAGTTCAGTTGTTGGCCTGCGCTTGTTTTTCCCCCACTATTAGATTGTTCGTCTATGTATTTGTCTGACTTTATTCAAGTTTAAAAGGCTGTGCCAGTCTTGAATAAAAGTTACTCTGTGTTAGGTTTCCTTATGGGAGCAAAAAAATACCCCACTTGTTTACTGTTTTATCGTTTACTGTTCCCTACCTCATTTCATTTCCGTTTTTGCTTTGATTAAATTGAGGTTATTTGTATTGTTTCTGTCCGTCTGTGTGTTTGTCTTTTGATCTCCCTTGCATCTTTGGGTGGATCCTCAGGCGTAGGCTCAAAGACGTCCCCTACATTTTATATTATTTGCATAATGTCTTTAGTTTTACAGCAACTTTTTTTCCTCCCACACTTTCGTTTGGGGTTGCATTTACTACTCTTCGCTGGCTGCTCTGGGGTGCTATTGGATTCTTTTTGCACCCATGGTGGTGAGATCACCACAGTATTAGGGACTGTGGTGTGTCTCTATTTGACGCTGGGAGCGCAGACACAACTAGCCGTGTCTCCCTGATGAGTCCCGATCCAGCGGGCGAAAGGCCTCGGAGCAGGCAATACAAATATATCTGCCTTCAAAAGGGATTGCGATGGTTCCCTTATCAGATAGTGAAGAGTTTCATATCTGTAATGTTTTTTTTTTTTTTTTTTTTTAATTTCATTTTCCCAGTTTCTCCATCTTCAAACTCCCGTCTCCCCTCCCCTCAAGTCCAAATCTTTGCCAGACAGTTCAGTTGTTGGCCTGCGCTTGTTTTTCCCCCACTATTAGATTGTTCGTCTATGAAATTGTCTGACTTTATTCAAGTTTAAAAGGCTGTGCCAGTCTTGAATAAAAGTTACTCTGTGTTAGGTTTCCTTATGGGAGCAAAACATACCCCACTTGTTTACTGTTTATCGTTTACTGTTCCCTACCTCATTTCATTTCCGATTTTGCTTTGATTAAATTGAGGTTATTTGTATTTGTTTCTGTCCGTCTGTGTGTTTGGTCTTTTGATCTCCCTTGCATCTTTGGGTGGATCCTCAGGCGTAGGCTCAAAGACTGTCCCCTACATTTTATATTATTTGCATAATGTCTTTAGTTTTACAGCAACTTTTTTCCTCCCCACACTTTCGTTTGGTTGCATTTACTACTCTTCGCGGGCTGCTCTGGGGTGCTATTGGATTCTTTTTTGCACCCATGGGGTGAGATCACCACAGTATTATGGACTGTGGTGTGTCTCTATTTGACGCCGGGAGCGCAGACACAACCAGCCGTGTCTCCCTGAGAGTCCCGATCCAGCGAGCGAAAGGCCTCGGAGCAGACAATACAAATATATCTGCCTTCAAAAGGGATTACGATGGTTCCCTTATGCAGATAGTGAAGAGTTTTCATATCTGTAATGTTTTTTTTTTGTTTTTTTTTTAATTTCATTTTCCCAGTTTCTCCATCTTCAAACTCCCGTCTCCCTCCCCTCAAGTCCAAATCTTTGCCAGACAGTTCAGTTGTTGGCCTGCGCTTGTTTTTCCCCCACTATTAGATTGTTCGTCTATGTATTTGTCTGACTTTATTAAAGTTTAAAAGGCTGTGCCAGTCTTGAATAAAAGTTACTCTGTGTTAGGTTTCCTTATGGGGCAAAACATACCCCACTTGTTTACTGTTTATCGTTTACTGTTCCCTACCTCATTTCATATTCCGATTTTGCTTTGATTAAATTGAGGTTATTGTATTTGTTTCTGTCCGTCTGTGTGTTTGTCTTTTGATCTCCCTTGCATCTTTGGGTGGATCCTCAGGCGTAGGCTCAAAGACTGTCCCCTACATTTTATATTTTTTGCATAATGTCTTTAGTTTTACAGCAACTTTTTTCCTCCCCACACTTTCGTTTGGTTGCATTTACTACTCTTCGCTGGCTGCTCTGGGGGTGCTATTGGATTCTTTTTTGCACCCATGGTGGTGAGATCACCACAGTATTATGGACTGTGGTGTGTCTCTATTTGACGCCGGGATCGCAGACACAACCAGCCGTGTCTCCCTGATGAGTCCCGATCCAGCGGGCGAAAGGCCTCGGAGCAGGCAATACAAATATATCTGCCTTCAAAAGGGATTGCGATGGTTCCCTTATGCAGATAGTGAAGAGTTTTCATATCTGTAATGTTTTTTTTTTTTTTTTTTTAAATTTCATTTTCCCAGTTTCTCCATTTTCAAACTCCCGTCTCCCCTCCCCTCAAGTCCAAATCTTTGCCAGACAGTTCAGTTGTTGGCCTGCGCTTGTTTTTCCCCCACTATTAGATTGTTCGTCTATGTATTTGTCTGACTTTATTCAAGTTTAAAAGGCTGTGCCAGTCTTGAAAAAAAGTTACTCTGTGTTAGGTTTCCTTATGGGAGCAAAACATACCCCACTTGTTTACTGTTTATCGTTTACTGTTCCCTACCTCATTTCATTTCCGATTTTGGTATATTTTGGATTGCGCATTTATTTTTCGTTGCAATCATAAAATTGTTCATGAAATATCCTGAAGACCTTTGAAGGAGTTCACACTTTGTACATGCTTTACTTCATATGGTAACGAGTTCGTTTTAAATAATTCTCTATGTCTGGGCTCGTGGGGGTGTCGCCCGCTTGAGAGAGAAAGAGAGAGAGAGAGAGAGAGAGAGAGAGAGATGGGGCAATATAATTGCTCATTTCACAACTGTTGTAAATCGGGGAATGGTTTAGTTTTACGTCCTCACAGCAAAAGCTTTTAGGGACAAATTGTTCTTGCAATTCGGCGGTAGCCGCAGTTTATATCAGAGTTCGTGTGACGTCCTTTGTCATGTTGTGTGTTCTTTCAAATTGTAGTAAATAGATAACTAGTCAGCCTTCATTAAATCGGGCTGTAATTTTCTTCGCTTTAGACTGAATATGGTTTTGATTTAATAAGATAAATTTTAGGATACAATTTAGTTGTTTCAATTGCTTCCTTTGTTTAGGGTGGCTGGGGTGAGGGGAAGGGTGGGGGTGGGTCCCATTCTCTCCGTAAGTCCGTTTACAGCAACCAAAATGGCGGTCCGCGCACTGTGGTGGTTAATGGCGTCGCTGTCTTTCGTTTCAGGACAAGTGATTCCTCCGTCTGATAATTATGTGGTGGACATTGACCCTTCATCTTGCATTGATGCCGAGCTAGATGGTGCTTTTCAGTTTTCGACCCAGTGACGATGGCATGCAAAAAATGTTCACAAAACGCCACCGCGCAAAGAACAAGTGCAGACGGTAATCATGATGATCATGAACCGTTTACGAGTCACAAAACTTGTCTTATCTTGTCCCAAGTATTTTGAATTCTAGTGACCATAGATTGTACTAAGAAACATGCGGGAATGGAAAGAAGGGAGGTACGGGTGGCACTCAGTTGGGAGACGTGTATTATGTTAAGAAGTAGCGGGTGATTTTCAGGTTTTGTTTTCGCTGTTGTTTGTTTATTTTTTTTTGTGTTTGTGAAAATGATGATTGGCATTAATAGCGATGGGAAAAACTGGAGCACCATGTACAGGGTACATTAGGAAGCATGGAGGACTTTTTTTTCTTGTTTTCTTTTTTTTCTTTTCGCTTTTTATTGTGGGGAGTCTCCTTGTCAGTTCTGTGTGCTCTGTGTTGGCAGTTGTGCTAGGTAATCCCTTGTCATAAGCAGCATTCATTTGGAGTTATGGATGTGCAATCATCTCATCATGGGAACATGAGTTACCTCACTTGTTTGTTATTTACTGTAAACTATACACGCAAACCTGTACCGCTTTTTAAAAAATACAAGCTGACCCACACTGTGCCCTTGAAAAGGATACTGTACAAGGTAACCCATGCTGTACTCATAAAGGTACAAGCTTGCCCATGCTGAGCCCTGGAAAAAGTAAACTGAACAAACTAACCGATGCGGTCCTCTTGAAAAGAACAAGCTAACCAGTGCTGAGCTCTTGAAAAGTAAGCTGTACAGGCTAACCCATGCTGTCTCCTTGAATTGAAAAATACTAGTTAGCTCATACTGATCTCTTGAAAAGTAAACTAGATACAACTACATTACAAGCTAACCCATGCTGCCTTTTAGAAAAGTTAACTGAATATCCTCTCTTATAGGGGTCCATGTGGATAAAGATAGAAAAGTAAGTGTTGAAACTTGAAAGCTGTAGTAGTAATGAGCATGCAGATCAATGTTGTGCAAGTAATGTATTAGCAGCACAAAAGGGTAAGAAATAGAACATACCACTTTGGAAAATGGAAAATTTTATATAAAAACTTTCGTTCATAAGGAGAGAAAGACTGATACTCTTGTTGATTTGAAGTCAATTCTGAAGCTGATTAACTAAATGAAAGAAATGGATAAAGGGCTTCAGATAAGAATGTTATATGATAGAAATTTGGTAACAAACAAAAATTTGGCAACAAAAAACTTAAAAATAAGTGGATCTAGGTGAAAATGTTATTTCATCCTTTGTCAAATTGAAAACAAATATTCCATCTGCTTTTGTTTGTGGAATGGTATCTTCTTATTGAATTTTAGGATAGAACTGCAAAACATATATATGTGGAAAAGAAAACTGCAAAATTTGAAAAATGCACAAATTAACAGTTTAATCAGACCAAGCCGAACAACTTTTGTGACTATAATATAAAATAAGTACTATATTAAACATCACATCAGCTTTTAAAAGAATGAATATGTGTTTGACAGAAAAATGTTTGTACCTTGCTCACACTCATTATTATGTTAGTGAATGCATGAACCTAAGATGGATAACAGTGTCACAAGCCTAGTATGAACAGATGTTACTTATGGTGACATAATTGGGTGCATTTCCTTTATGCATGTGCACTCACTGCAAATATAGATGGAAAGGAAACTTTATGTATATTTTGCAGCCCTGACTGTCATGTGTGAGATATTTTGGACTCTCCATGGGAGAGTCCATATTGTCCCATCAGTATTGCCTTAGCCTGCATGTATGTATATACTGTGGTTAGCACATATTATCGAACGTTTTGGATGAGGCTAGGGACAGCTTAGGCAGGGGATCCATTGTTTTAAAAAAAATCATTTACTGATAATAAAAAGAAAGAGATTTGATTAGTTTCTTTACCTTTATGGCATTTTCGTGTTGTATATTTGTGTGACAGGATTAAGCTGTGAGTGTCAGCCAAGGTACAAATACACGAAAAACTTTGGAGGAGACCAGGTGACATGCCAACGATGCGGACCCAATGAGGTGAGGTCTTCCAGTTTCTATAATCTGTCAACCTCATGTAATTTTTGTATACTTGAAATTTTGAATCCCAGTTAATGAGTTTTAAAAACTTTATTGTCATAAGTCTTCACATAATAGCCCACTTGATTTAATCAATGCTTTTATCAGGCAGAGCATGACTACTGGTGTTATTATAAGTTTCTGATATCATGGATAATCAACAGCGACATTGATGATTGCAGGGTCGATGTACACATACTGTTTGTATGAATGTATGACACAAAATTCAGTTCAAGCAATCGTAAGGGAACCAAACCAGCAATTGTAAAGCTTCTTTTTTCTATTCTTCAGTATTTGACAGATTAAGCAGACAATAAAAAAATCAGCAACAGAAACAAGAGTTTGATTAACGCACTTACTCAAGCATGTTGAATACAGTTGGGCCTAAAGTGCTGAATCACTAAAGCTCATACACTAAAACCCCATAAGTGTCATGTAGGCAAAACTCGACTGCTGAAAATGGTAACACTGCTGTACCAGGATAGAAGATTATACCACCTGCATCTTTGTTTGTGTGTCAGGCCACAAGTAACATTAGTGACTTCACCATACACAAAACATCACATCAGAGAGAGAGAGAGAGGGAGGGAGAGAGAATGTGTGTGTGAAAGAGAAAGAGAGAGAGAGAGAGAGAGAGGAAGAGCATAAAAATTTAACTTCACCATATTGGAGTCTTAAACATGAGAGAGTAGTGGAGTGTGGTGTGTGTGTGTTGTGTTGTGTGTGTGTGTGTGTGTGTGTGTGTGTGTGTGGATGGAGTAGTTGGCAACAATGTCGATGATTGATAGCTGTCCCACTGCTGCAGTATCTCATTGGAGGGGAGTAGTGTGGCGCGGAATGCTTTCATTCAAGGTGATACTGTTGAAACTGAACTTGTGATTTGAACTGACCATTTGATTTGTTTTGGAATTTACACTTTTTAAAACAGTATTTCACTAGTTTTGGCTTGTGGTTGCTGTCACATAGAATGTAACTTCTTAGCTCTTTCCTGATTAGGTATTTTGATGCTAACTTGTAAAGAGAACTCGGTTGTGACAGTTTGCTGACCATACATGAAAAAAAATTGGATGAAAATATGTCAAATATCAACATGCAGGTAAATGTCTGTAAATCTTGAATTTGTAGAGACATCTGCCGAATCAAATAACGGAAAATGTTTGCAGTTTCTGAAACAGTAATGGTAGAAATGTTCTGAGAGCATGATGTCGAATGTAAACTATCAACATGCAGGTAAATGTCTGTAAATCTTGAATTTGTAGAGACATCTGCCGAATCAAATAACAGAAAATGTTTGCAGTTTCTGAAACAGTAATGGTAGAAATGTTCTGAGAGCATGATGTCGAATGTAAACTATCAACATGCAGGTAAATGTCTGTAAATCTTGAATTTGTAGAGACATCTGCCGATTCAAATAACGGAAAATGTTTGCAGTTTCTGAAACAGTAATGGTAGAAATGTTCTGAGAGCATGATGTCGAATGTAAACATTTGATTTCAAGGATGCAAATTGGTAAGAGTAAAGTGGCTGATTTGCAGTATGCTTTGTTTAATGTGATTTTTCAACATGTTTTTTTTTAAATTGAAATATTTGAATGATTTTTTTTATTCCTTTAAACATGTCTGATTTAGAAATACTAAGGAGAATACTAAGAATACTTACTATGGCCTAGTGTGTCTGTCTGAAGGTGTTCCGTGTTGAAATCAATGTGTTCTGATTTGTTTGTGTCTTTTGTGCGTGCATTTCTGTGGTTTTGTTTTATGATGAAATGACCTTGTTTTTCTTTCTTTCTTTCTTTTTTTGTGTGTGAAACATTCTGACAGTCCTGTAACTGAGGTCCATGTTTCATAAAGAAAAAAGGTCCTAGCATCATCCAGGATTCACCCTGCATGTTTTCAGGAGGTCTCTGTGGATGGCTGGGATTGTAAGCTGTGCGCAGACAATAGCAATCAAGCCACCTGCCGCTGCGATGCCACCAACACCATCACAGGTGTGTACTGTTTGTCTTCACTGACAAGATCTACTGTAATTACGTTTCCCTTTTTTCTTTTCATATATATATCATGTGTGTGTATCTCTCTCTCTCTGTCTCTCTCTCTGTCTCTCTTTGCTGTTGTTCTTGACGGCATGGTGTAAAAAAGCTTTTAGCTTATCCATTTTACCCACAATAAAAGTATTGTATTTGTATATTCATATTCATATTTGTATTCTCTCTCTCTGTATGTCTGTCTGTCTATTTGTCTGTCTGTCTGTCTGTCTGTCTGTCTCTCTCTCTCTCTCTCGCTCTCTCTCTATATTATACACACACCTGTGGTTTGTGTAATGTGCCGTTTTCTTTTTCTCTTACTTGCTTATTTGCGGATTTTTCCGATTTCAGAAGCATCACACCCTCGTCTATTCTTAGCTTCTCTGTAACTCACCATATCGTGTTTACTGTTCATGAATTTTTATTATGCTTTTAACTACGATTTTCTGTGTAATCGTGTAATGGAATCAGTAACCCGTTCAGAAATACGGGAATCGACATAAGTAAAGCCCTTTACTGATATCTTTTTTCATCAGTTTATCTTCTACAAAAATACGATCGCTTCGAACGGCGCAATGTGTTGGCCGTTTCCGACCTGTTTAATCTTGACTAACACTGGCTGAATTACGAACAAAATAACTCAGCACTGGCACGGTATTAAGCGAAATAAAACAATCGAATCGTTTCATTAATGTTCTGGTTTGTTATTATATGCGTTATCTTACCAAGTGCGTCTTGCAATTCAAAAACGATTAGCGCATTCAACTCATTTTCAGACCTTGGCTTCGATCCGCCATTGTTGAAATCGTGGACAGGGAGTGAAGGTTTGCATTTGATACCTTCGCTTTGATTGGCTTGCGCTTTCGAGTACTCAACCAATCGCTTAGCTTGATACACCAATGAATGCAGGAGAGAACTGCCTTTCTAGCGCATCGTTAATGCGTTGTTTTTTTCGGTATTTTTTTTTTAAAGCAATGATGTTGGAAAGACAACACTTGTAAGAAGCCTCATAAAAACTTCGATTCTAATTGATTTAAAACACATCGTACTAAAAAAAAAAAAAGACTAAAGAAAAGCTGGAAACATGCTCTTGTATTCTGACCTATTTAAACGCCAATGAATGCAGTGAACACATTGTATGTGGTGATTTTCGACACTATGTAAACTCAACGCTCGGCCAGCTGCCGCCTGCGGCACATCGGACTGTGTTGTATATATCTGCGGCTTATAAACCGGTGCGGCTTATTTGTGAAAAAAGTTCTGATTTTTTAAAAATTTAGTGGGTGCGGCTTATATACAGGTGCGCTCAATAGACCGAACTTTATGGTATATACACAAACCACAGGTGTGTGTGTGTGTGTGTGTGTGTGTGTGTGTGTGTGTGTGTGTATATACACACACACACACACACACACACACACACACACACACACACACACCTGTGGTTTGTGTAATGTGCCATTTTTTTCTTTCTGCCATTCAGGCAGTCACACTGCATTACAAAGATAGGTGTTTGCTTTTCTTTTCATTCCTCTACTTTCATGTGAAGTTCTGTTTTCTTTAACATGTACTATAGGCCTGATCCCTTTGTTGTATAGTTTTATGACAAGATTATATTATTTTAGATTTATTTCTTGCAATTTTTGTGTGTTTCTTTAACCCACTGAACACCGATGCGAATTACAGATATTTTTTTGCATGCATAGATCTTCTGTTTGTATGTTTGTAGAAAGACAGGAGCTTGCATTTGCAGATCTGTATTCATGTTGATTTGGGAAAAGGGAAAACAAAACTGTCAGTTAGCAGACATGTACATGTTTTGATCTGGGAAATTGGGCTAGTCTTTTTTTTTTCATCTACAAAGTTTATTCTTGAGGATGACTCATTCTTATTCCAATAAAACAAGAAGGAAACAGAAAAAAAGAAGGAAGAAGAAATGATGGAAGCATGAGAGGAGGCAAAAGGGAAGGAGAAATGGTCGTTCAGCAAAGTCAGTCAGACAATTATGTAAATGAGTAAAACTGTCTCAGACACATGGAATAGTAGTTGAGCATGTTTCTTTTTCTTGACTTGAGAAATTCTTTTTTCATATTATCAGATTTCATTCTGTTCTTTCTGTTATTTTTTTCTTTTCTTTCCTACTGTCTTATTTCTTCACGCCTTTCTTTCGCTTTCCCCCTTTCCCACCTCCTTTCCCCAGTCCCTTCTGCCTGTTTATCTCCCCGAGCCCCAGTCTGTGTGTGTGTTTCTCTTTCGTTGCTTCTGCCTTTATATGTCATTGGGGTGAAAGGATTGGTTTATTGTTTGTTGCTCCCCGAAGATGGAGTATGGCAGCCTTAATGGCGGGATAAAAAAAAACGGTCATATACACAAAACTCCACTGCCTGTCTATGCAGGCAGTGTCCGCAGGAGTATCAGCCTGCGTACGCAGAAAGAAAGAAAGAAATTGTTGTTTCCCCTGCCACCTCCCCACTCTCCTTCCCCCAGTTCCATGCCATGTTGGTCCAGTCTCAGCTTCTGGGTTTTCCTTTTGTTCCTTGATTTAGTTAATTTTCAGTTTTGTCAAGTAATCATTTTTTGTGTGTGTGCTGTGTTCACCAACTCCAATTTGTGTCAGGGAATACAATGAGTATCAACTGATATGTTTGTTGTGGCGATATGTAGACAGTGTTCCACATGAAATGAGCATAAAGCTACGCCTAGGCTGATGTTTGGGTGCCTTTGTTGGACAGTGGAACGAGGGTTGGACGGCTTGTGGATCAATCAGGGACCCCCACGGAAGGATCAATGCACTCCGTGTGAAGGAAACACCGTCCCCAATGCCCAGAAAGACAGGTCAGGCCAGCCAGTCTTCTGCCAGGCATGAAGTTCCAGTTGTCATCCACAGGGGGAAAAAAAAACAAGAAAACTTAAGAGAGAGAGGGGGGGGGGAGGGAGGAGGAGTGCATAGAGAGAGAGGGGGGGGAGGAGGAGTGGATAGTGAGTGAGGAGAGGGGGAGTGGTGGAATTGTGGTGTGTAGCGGGCGGTGAAGATGGGATTTTGTTTGGAAGCGATAACCATGGATTCATGTTTCGTACAATTTAGAGGTGGGGAGGAGGAGGGAGGGGGGAGGCTGACGTGCTGAAATGGTTGATTAGGCACAGAGGAAAAGTGGGAAAGAGTGTGAACCAGACCTTCCAACTGTTGATTTGCCTACGCCATTAGCACAAAGAGAAAGGTAAATGATAGTTGGTACTTTGACCATCTGTGCCCCCTGGCACACATTGATCAACCGATGTCAGACTATTACAATCTGGGGTCCAGCAGCAAAGAGAGATCTTTCAAGAGGCAATGCATTATGTCATCCATTTTGATTGGCCGTTCTAAGGTTTAACAGCCAATAAGCACTGGCTGCTTGTTAAGAAACAGTTTAAAAAATAATCCAGTTTAATGAGTGGTAAGCCCCTCCCCCCACTTCTTTTTTTGTCTTTTTTATGTTTATCTTTACAAACATACCTGTGTGTGAGATAAATTGAACTTGATAGATCATTTTCAAAGTTGACCCCATGTTTTCATTAGCTTGGATCATTTGGCCCCTGAAACCTCAAAATGATCTGAAGCTGTGGTAAACATATGAAAAGAAAAGAAAAGCAGAATGTTTGAACGCATGATTTTACAGCAAGGAGTCTCACTATGCAGAATGGTTTCATTCATAAAAAGTAGGCAAACTAATGTCTTTGGAGAAAACAGTGTTTTGAATGATTTACTTTGGTTTGCAACTCTTAAAGCTTAGTGCTTTATCTTCCTCACATGTCTGTGTCGAGAACAGTTCATTCTCCCTGTAATCAGTGAAGCACAGTACAGTTGAGATGCTGGTCACAAGGAAATGCAGCAGGGAATGTGGAACAGACAAAACAGAAGTCGTTGACCATACTCGAGGGTGAATTTTTGCTGACACCTTTTTCTTACCATTTTTTGGTCACTTTAAACTGGTGAAAGAAATTCCTGTTAAACACAAACTCAGAATCTGCCTTCTTTGACGTCTCGTTCGTCATTTCTTCAGATGGATTCCCCTGTCTCCTCGATAAAGGTGGCAGTACATCGCAGGTCCTCCAGTCCTCCGTAGAGCTTCCGGCCACTGGTATTGGGTCGGGCCAGGTTTTCTCTCGGAGCGCTTGGTGGAGCAGGCAGGACTACGGCAGATGTTCTGTTGTCTGGCTGCCTGCTCTGCAGGAGCACTGCTCTGTTTTGCTGATGCGGAGTTTAAAGAATCGGTGGTGTTTCAGGCGGTTGTGGCCTGTCCCTGAGCCTGAAGATGACTACCTGCTCTCGTCGAGTTAGCAGGTAGTACGGGTCTGTTCTGTTGTGGCGTGGATGCTGCTGCTTCCACTTGTTCTGCAGCTTGGCCTGATGATGGTCCTGGGTTCGGGGTAGCTGGTAGATCTGTCCATCTGCTCCTTTGTAGTGCCCTCCTTTGCCAGGGAGTCAGCAGTCTCATTGCCGAGCACGTTGCAGTGGGAGGGAATCCACTGCAGGGTGACTGTGTGACTTGTGCAGAGGGAGGCGAGAGATGATCTGCCTTCTTCTCCTCATCTGCCTTCTTTGATGGCTCATCTCAGTTTAACATCAAGGGCAGTTTGTTCCTTTGCTGCCTCTCTCCAGCTTCTATTCTGGACCAGGTGATTTATTGCTCAGACTGGAATCATGTTTGTTGTTAGCAGTACATGAAGCTTACAATGAGTGTGCCAGTTGGAGCTGACATGATGCTGGCAGATTTGTGGTATTGTTAGAATGTTATTAAAAGAGGCAAATGACTGTGGTGTGTTTTAGGTGTATCCGGTGCTCAGCTGACTTGAACCTGGGGTTTTCCTCTTGTCCTGTGCCCTGTCCAGAAAACCAGCAGGTACTTAAGTAGCAGCAAGCATATCTGAGAGTACATCTTGAGAGAAACTGCTTCTTCGCGACCATAAGAATGTTAATGATGTGGATAAATCTTTGTTCAGTTACTGCACAAGGTGGAACCCTTAACTAGAGTTTTAAATTAGTCTCATGCGTCTAGATAAAAATACTTTGTTTGGATACGTCAGCTTGATTGGGCTGGGACTGGGAAAAACGCTTTGTCTAGAGAAGTTAGCCACAGTGGTCCTGGAAAGGTCCTTAGATAGAGAGGTCAGAGGGGTAGTAAGGAGAAAGCACACACACATGGCTGTTGTAATGACCAAAGGGACTAAGAAATCTAGGCAAGGACTTATTGCAGAACAGTTGGTCTACTTTCTTTGGTTTTAAGGACTTTCCCCAGAGGGTTGATAAGAACTTCTTTATTCAAGGCTATTTCCAGACCAATAAAATCAACCAGAACGGCCTACTTCTGTGTATTAGAACTTTTCTGAAACTAGTTAGGCTAACTAAACTATGTAACTTTTGTTTAAAGAAAATTTAGACTTTACTTGCCAAGATTCTTGAATAGTTTGGTTAGCCTAACTGGTCTTAGAAAAGTTCTAACACATAGAAGTGGGCCGTATTGGTCATGGAAACTTTATAACTAAAAATCCTCATTGCCGGGGAAAAATTCTTGTGTTGATCTGATTGGTCTGGAAAAGGCCTTTGTATAAAGAAGTTAGCTTCATACCTGAGGCAAAAGTCCTTGAAACGAAAGAAGTTAGGCTAAAGAAGTTAGGCTACTTGTTGTGGGATATGTCCTTGACTAGACTTTTGTTTTGTTTTGCAGGACATTAGAAAAGTCTTTTACCACAGAATTGAGCCGTATAAGCCTTATTAGTCTGGGAAAAGTTCTTGGCTGGAAAAAAATCAGCTTCGTTGGTCTGGGAAAAGTCCTTAACAAACAAAATTAGCCTCACTGGTCCCTGTTGCTCTAGGGGAAGTCTTTGACCAGAGGAGTAAGCCATAGTGTTCTGAGAAATATTCTTGACTAGAGGAGTGCCATGTTTGGAAAAAGTGTGTAGTGATATAAATGTACTGGACAAACATACATCAAAAACTGATAACTACAAAATTGCCCCCACATTTCTTTCAGCAAGAACACTCAAATGAGTACTAATCATATTAAGTGTAACAAGCAGTAAACATACAAGATGAATGTAGCCAGGTTTTGATTATGAGTAAAATGCTGAATGATGTTTCCATGCTTGAGTGATGGTAGGTGTGTGGTGTGTATTGTTGAGTCACTCAGCATCATCATCCAGGTCAGAACTTAATGTTTTTTAATTTGGTAATGACATCAGCATGATACTAGAACTCTGAATGCGAAAAGCTGACACAGAATGTGAACTTTGGGACACAGAATGAGACATGAGATTGCCTGTGACAAGCTGGCATGGACTACTTTTGACAATGCTCAATAGTGTTACTAGATTTATTTGGATTTTCACTTCTTCAGTCACGCACAAATGTTACCATAGCAGTGTCACAACTGGTTTGTTCACACAGTGAACATGTACAACTGTGCGTGATTACATGACAAACAGTTGTTATACAAAATTATACAAATATTTAACTATGCAGAAACAAAATTGACTCGGACCTGTGTATGCTTACACAAAACAATACTTGATTTCTTCTGCATACTTCATGATTTCAATCATTTCAACCAATGTATGTGTTATGATTACTGACATAATGTAACTTTTATTATGCACATCAAGTATCAACACTGCCACTGTTAGATGCATACAAAATTGTTGCCTGGAATTCTAGATTTGAACATGCTCAAGCACTGTAAACTATTACTTCAGTACAGTAAGGAGAAAATGCAATGTGGAACCAACAACACGTGGATGCAGTGAATACAGCACAATATAGTGCACCTGTGTGGTTAGATTCATGGTTAGGACTGCTCTGTCCAAACGTCTGCTACTGAAGCAGTAGTGAGTGTTGGTTATGGATGAGGCAATAGTGGGATGGCTGTACGGTACAGATCCTGTCTATATGCCTTCCCCAGTGCTCAGGCCATACGTATTAACACTGGACTCCCAGTGACTCAAAAAGAAAGAAAAGAATTTTTTGTGTGTGTTATGTGTTTTTATTGTCATTATGATATTTAATCATTAATGTTACTAATATGAATAATTTTGATATTTGTAAGGTTATTATGTACAAATACACACAAATGTACGCATACATGCACATGCACGCGCACATGCACATGAACACACACCTCCACGCACACTGCCATGCGCGCACACATATGCACGCACAATGCACACACACACGCACACACATGCATACATGCGGTATAGGTCTCTGACCGAAACTGAGGTGCATGTTTATATATTGTTTGATTTGTGCAAGTCAGTATTTGATATCTCGAGGCTTTGTGTTTTTTCAATGTGCATGACTTTTATAACTCCTGTTTAATTTACCGTTTGCTCTTGTTTGAAATGAAAAGTGCTGTTGAGCATTTTTATGGTATATGCGCTATAGAAATAAACATTATTATTAAGTCCGCCAAGTGATTAATTACTTTTGTTGTTTAAAACATGTCCATAGAGTAGAAGAAATTACCACAATGATGGACTCTGTGTATCTCAGCTTGGAGTGCACAAAACCACTTCCAAGCGGAATAAGCCAACACCCCTAGATGTGCGGTAACATATATAGATATAGCTGGACAGAGTGTTGAAGAACAAAAATTGTCATCATTGTTCCCCAAACATGACTTCTACAGGACTGCTGAGTCATCATGACGCATGTGTTGAAAATTATCTGAACTTCTGAAGAGAAAAAATGACATGAAAGATGATATGTCAACAGTAAAATACTAAGAATGAGGACAGGCAGTCATCTAATGTTTCACAAAGTCGCTAGAGAAGTTTGCCTCACTGGTATGGGTGAAGTTATTTACTAGAGAATTTTCATTAGTTTGGGAAATGTACTTAACTAAATTAGTTTACCTAATATTCTTTTAGAGTGTTGGGACTTGCATGATCTGAGATGTAAACATTTCACTACACACTGCATTAAAACCTTGTTCAGAGATGTTCCATCTGATGTCATCTTTGAGTTTCTGAGGAGACTAACATTTTTCTTCTGGTCTGAGATTTTACAGTAGAAAGATTTTTAACAAAATTTCAGGTGTGTTTTTAGAAGATGTATTTGAAAGGGTTGTGTGAATGAATGACTTCAGTGCGGTGACAGCCCTGATATGGCCCTTTGCAGTGGGCTGGGCTATAACATATAAGCAACATTACCTTGCCTTACCTTACCTTACCTCACTGGTCTCCGAAGAATCCTTGATAGGAAAGTCAGGAAAGAAGTCAGTCTCACTGACCTGTGAATAAAACGTCCTTGACTATACTAATATTCATTTGCCTCGTCAGTCCTGCAGAAATTACGAAATAATGGTTAACCTCATGGGACTGGCAAAAGTTTTTGATTTAGAAACTTGATCTCAGTTTTCAAGGAAAAGTTTTCGGTAAACAAGACAAGTTCGCCCCCATGGTCTGGGAATTGTCAACTGGTCAAGTTAGTCTCATTGCTCATAGAAGGGTCCTTGATTAGAAAAGTTAGCCTCATTTGTCTTAGAAAAGGGGGCCGGAATAGCTCAGTTGGTAGAGCGCCAGACTTGTAATCCAAGGGTTACAGGTTCGAATCTCCACCGGGCTGTTTCGGTACAGGGTTTTTTTTCCCTTGGAGTTGACATTAGTTCTGATTCCATTTCCCATACAGTCCTTCGATTGAGACTATAAACCGAGGTTCCATGTGTGAACACATGCATAACATCTTGCACACACGTAAAATCCCATCACCAACTATCGGAAGAGAAGGCCTGTTTGGCCGTTGGTATGGATGACACTTTACACATAGCATGCACCTTCCCCGAAGATGGAGTATGGCTGCCTTAATGGTGAGATTAAAAAATGGTCATACACACAAAACTGCACTCCCTTTGTTGGGTAGCTGGCATTAGTACTTTCCTGTCCATATAGGGAATGTCCGCAGGAGTATCAGTGTGTGTATGCAGAAGAAGAAGAAGAAGTCTTAGAAAAGACCTTTGCAAGAGTAGTTATCCTTATAGGTTATGTAAAGTTGCTTAACTGGAAAAGTTATCCTCGCTGGTCTGAGAAAGAGTCCTTGATTAGAGAAGTTAGTGTGATTTTTTTTTCTTTTTCTGGAAAAAGTCCATTAAGATGAGAAATTACAGTCATTGGTCTGGGCCAGTGTGCAGTTAGTGTGCGCGTTTTTGCTCCATTGACATAGAAATATTACATAGTGCAGTGGCAAGGAGGAACTGCTCTGGCATGCATTGCCAGATGTTACTATGAACAGCTTGATAACTTGAAGCTCGAACAAATGAACTCATCCAACTTTTCAAACCTGAAATATTTGCAGAAACAGGAAAGGTTTCCTTTGTGTTCTTTAAATGTGTAGGAGTGTGTGTGTGTTTGTGTGTGTGTGTGTGTGTGTGTGTGTGTGTGTGTGTGTGTGTGTGTGTGTGTGCGTGTGTGTGTGTATGTGTGTGTGTGTGTGTACGTGTGTACGTGTGTGATGCATGTTTTTTTCTGTCTTTTATTCCAGGCTGATGTGTTTTGTTTTCCAAGTGAAGATGACTTGCTGCCATCCACAACCATTTTGTATGAAATTCCAAGAATTGTGAGTATACTACGATCATCTATACCATGTCGTTTGAAACCACTGTTCTTTGTTTCTTTGATTTTCAAATCAGAGTTTCTGTAGATGTGTGTACATGTGCGTGTATATGGTGATCAGGCATTGCATGAGAAGGGATGGAAGGTCAATGCAGCAGCGTAAGAAATGACATTAGGTGTCAGCAAGGTTAAATGCCGGGCCTCTCAAAGGACTTGAATGTATGAACCTGGTCAACAGGTATGTATGGCAGTGGCTTTGTTTCTGTTTTTGGTGATCAGACGAAAACTAGTGCTTTCAGTGTGGTATGATCGTTGGCGTTTGTGTGTTTTGAATCTTGAATTAAAAAAAATTTTTTTTAGTGATACATAAAGGCATGATCAGTAAAACATAGATGAAAAATTCCAGTGTATGTATAGATGTAATCATTAGATGTCAGCGCCGTTAAGATAGGAGAGAGCACGCTTGTCTGCTGCAGCACAAAGTCGCCCTCATTAGTTTTGAGGCCAGAGCAAGTGGCTGTCACAGGCTACGGTGACACTGTTCCATTTCCGCCAGCTGGATGTGAGTTAAGCTTGCGTGCAGTGTGTTCCATGTATGAGCTGTGTGCTGACTGTTCTTCCACATGTACTGCTTCCAACTCCGTCGTGTGCCAACACTGTAGATGATTTTACTTTTGTTTCTTGTTGACATGAATTTTTGTAAACATGTACCTAACGCATGTATTCTGGCGATTCAGGCACAGGTTGCATTTGCGAGCTTCAGTCGGTTTTTATTTGAAGAAAGTGTTGTGTGTTGTGGCCTGTTTCCTCCATGCCGGCAAGTTTATGATGTAGTGCCTGTCTGCATGTGCATTCCTTTTTTTCTTTTAATGGGAGATATCAAAGTTGAATGGATATTGTGTGTTTCTGTGCCGTCTTAAATTTTGTTTCTGGATTAACTGAATTCAGGGAACCAGCCGGATATGGGCCTTATCCGAAGTACAAAATAATTAATTGTTGGTTTTTTGAAAGTATGATCTTCAAAACAGTCGCTCAGTCAACTCTCTAGTCTCTCTGAATCAATGCATTCATTGTCAAAGCAGTCGCTCAGTCAGCTCTCTAGCCTCTCTGAATCAACACATTCATCGTCAAAGCAGTCGCTCAGTGCCTCTCTGAATCAATGCATTCATCGTCAAAGCAGTCGCTCAGTCAACTTGCTAGCCTCTGTGAATCAATGCATTCATCGTCAAAGCAGTCGCTCAGTCAACTTGCTAGCCTCTCTGAATCAATGCATTCATCGTCAAAGCAGTCGCTCAGTCAACTTGCTAGCCTCTCTGAATCAACGCATTCATCGTCAAAGCAGTCGCTCAGTCACCTCTCTGAATCAATGCATTCATCGTCAAAGCAGTCGCTCAGTCAACTCTCTAGCCTCTCTGAATCAATGCATTCATCGTCAAAGCAGTCGCTCAGTCAGCTCTCTAGCCTCTCTGAATCAACGCATTCATCGTCAAAGCAGTCGCTCAGTCACCTCTCTGAATCAATGCATTCATCGTCAAAGCAGTCGCTCAGTCAACTCTCTAGCCTCTCTGAATCAATGCATTCATCGTCAAAGCAGTCGCTCAGTCAACTCTCTAGCCTCTGTGAATCAATGCATTCATCGTCAAAGCGGTTGCTCAGTCAACTTGCTAGCCTCTCTGAATCAACGCATTCATCGTCAAAGCAGTCACTCAGTCAACTCTCTGGCCTCTGTGAATCAATACATTCATCGTCAAAGCAGTCGCTGTCTGGCCTCTCTGAATCAATGCATTCAGATACATGCTTGTGTGTTTGATGTTTGTCTACATGTACAATACATATGCTGAATATTTTGCTTTGCGTGTGACGTTGAAAGTAAGACATGTAAATAACAGCATGTGTAGTATTTGAATTTCGAAACAGTTTGTAAATAGTGTAGTAATATAGAAAGTCCGTTTCCAGCTCAGCATTAGATAGATCATGGCTTGAATTCAGATGAAAACACACACACACACACACACTTTCACATACAATATGAAAAGATGCTGTGGATCGTCACCTTTTAAAGTTTTGTTTAAGGAAAAAAAGAACAAAAAGCAAAAACAAAACTAAAAACAACTGGTGACAGAAGATTTTTTCTTCATCACAAGCACTTTTCTCACTGAAGAGTTTGAGGTGCATACATCATGTTAATGTCCCTGCATACAACTCTGAAGTCAGATAGGAGGTATGACCAGTGTTCAGCTCATGTGCAAAAGACTACTGCTTTCGCACACAGAACATTTCTGCTATTGGCAGATAAGCAGGATGTGTTCTTTTGAATATAGTTAACCAACATTTTTAGATTTACAAGGCAGGTATTATTAGCCCTCTTCAGTGTAACATTCTCACTGATTCTGATCAGACTCGGTGGTTCTAACCATGTTGAAACGGACATAGCATATATCCTGTTTGTACAGCACTTCTGATCTTCAGTGTGATGTTAATTACACAACGTTGGCCTGTGACTGCTAGTTTACATAACATCTATCTTGTTTGTACAGCACTTCTGATCTTTTGTGTGATGTTAATTACACAACGTTGGCCTGTGACTGCTAGTTTACATAACATCTATCTTGTTTGTACAGCACTTCTGATCTTTTGTGTGATGTTAATTACACAGTGCTGACCTCTGACTGCGAGTTCACAGTGATAATGAAATGGTAAACCAAAGATGCACAGCATGTCAACACACCTTTGTGAAACAGGAAGCTTACTGTGTTCGTAAGGCTATTTGTAGATATGTGCGTTGGCATACGTCTGGCTGATAGTGAATGGTAGGTGTGGTTGACCATGTTATGTGGAATTAAGTCTTGTCAGAGTGAAAAGTATTCTGAACTGATTTGATTTTTAGTCCATGCTGTACACTTAAAGCAGCTTCTATCTACAGTGTGCATAAAGAAGTGTTTTGACTGATCAGAAAGTTGGGCGTATCTGTTTTTAGATCACTTGCGCTGGATTGTACTGGCACAGCTACATTTGGGTGCCCAGGTGTATGTCTGTGGTTAGGAGATAATGTTGCTTATAGCCCAGCCGACCGCAAAGGGCCACATCAGGGCTGTATGTCTGTGGTTCTGTGCAGGTTTTTACACATGGAGACATTTGCTAGGTTAGTGGAAGTGCCACTGTCTTGTCCAGGGACATATTCTGCCAGGTGTTTGCGCCTGGGAATGGAGTGTTGAGAGGACAACGTGTGCCAGCAAAGAAGTCTCAACACAGCACCTTCCTGTTGCCCTGTAGTTTGAGTTGTCCATTTTGATCAGCAGAACTCTGGTTCTGAAGACGGTGGCAACGTGATGTGAAGGGAGAAAAGTGCTGTAATTCTCAGTGTCCAAAGTCAGTGTCTTAATGCTATATCGCTTGGATCTGATTGTATCGCCACCAACAGACGGATGCAGGCACATGTATATATTCACACGCTTATTTTGCGTGCGCGCACACACACATGCACACACACACACACACACACACACACACACACACACACACACACACACACACACACACACACACACATGTACACACACATGTACACACACATGTACACACATAAACAAGCAGGCATGTGCGCGTGCAAGCTCTCTCTCTCTCTCTCTCTCTCTCTCTCTCTCTCTCTCTCTCTCTCTCTCTCTCTCTCTCTCTCTCTCACACACACACACACACACACACACACTTGAATCAAACTACATAAGCAGTCTCTCTCTCTCCAAGAAGACAGAAATAAGCAGAAGCAGTATGCACAATAACTGGCCACAGCCAGTAGGATAATGTTCCAAACACTGATAACCCTGGGAAGATACGGAGCTACCTGTACTGGTCACCTGTTGGATAATGTAGTAACATGACATGACATGGAGGCATAGTGAGACAATTGCTATTGACATTGCTGCCAATTCCTCCATAAGGAATTCCTCTCTGTCTTTCAGTCTGTCCATTTGTGTATTATGGTCTGTTTCTCAGCTTCAGATCCTGCCAGTAATCTCCAATAGTCGGGCTTGATCACGAACTGTTCCACTGATATTTGATGTGGTTATCTCCAATAGTCTGGCTTTGATCACAAACTGTTCCACTGATATTGATGTGGTTGAAACCAGTTTATGGTCTATTTAACCTCTCTCTGTGTCTGTCTGTCCCGCTGTCTGTCTGTCTGTCTCAATGACAAGTCTGTTACACTTACTCCCTTCCCTCTCCCTCCCCCCCCTCTCTCTCTCTCTCTGTGTCTCTCTCTCTCTCTCACGTGTGTGTGTGTGTGTGTGTGTGTGTGTGTGTGTGTGTGTGTGTGTGTGTGTGTGTGTGTTAGTGAGTTAGTGAGTGAGTGAGTGTGTGTTCATGTCCCTAATATATTTCTTCCTTTTTCTTCAGGATGGCACGGATAGTACGCAATCACAGTATTTTGAAACACACCTGAGGGCCGCATATGCCATGTGTACGGTAAGTGAACAGTGTGTGTGTGTGTGTGTGTATGGTGTGTGTGTGTGTGTGTGTGTGTGTGTGTGTGTGTGTGTGGTGTGTGTGTTGTACTTCGTGCATGTGTATCAAAATAGAAGTGTTCCTTTGTTTCTTCTACAACTTTGCCCAGAAATATTGTTTAAATCCAGATGCCTCTGCACAGAAATTCTTTCCTAGAGCACAGCAAGGTAGACACAGGTTAGAGTAGGAAGACGTGGGTGGGTGGAATTTTCCTGTCCAATCTTTCATTTTTTCAAGTGGCGTCTTTCTCCTTCTGGAGAAAAACCCTGTTTTGGGGTCAACAGTCAGCTCCACGCATTGGGTATCAGGTCATTTTTGCTGCTGAAAGAGGGGTAGGTTGTTCTCTGTGCGGTGCCCTTTCTTCTCTTTTGTCACGGCTATAAGCAACATTATTTATCTTACCCATTCCCACTTGGCGCCGGCTTGGAACAGGCAGTTGCCGTAGAAAGCTTGACACATGCATGCTTGCAGACACATTCTTGAATGACCAGCTACCAGCTTGAGTATATGCATGTGTGTGCAATATATATGTATATATATGTTCCATTTACTACCCTTTGCTGGCTGCTTTGAGGGTGCTGTTGGATTCTTTTTTGAACCCTTGGTTGTGAGAAGAACACCACAGAATTATGGACTGTGGTGTGTCTCTGACACCAAGAGCACTGACACAATCAGCCGTGTCTCCCTGATGAGTCTGATCCAGCGGACGAAAGGCCTCAGAGCAGGCAATACAAATAAATGTGCTTTCAAGAGGGATTACGATGATTCCCTCAGGCAGCTAGTGAAGGGCTTCTCATATTTATAATATATTCCCCCCATTTTCTTCATCTTCAATTTTTTTTTCTTTTAAAAGTTCAAATCTTTGCCAAGTCATTACTATAACGACTGAAGAATTGTTAACCTGCACTTGTTTTCCCCCACTACTTAATTGTTCAGCATTCTCTCTCTCTCTCTCTCTCTCTCTCTCTCTCTCTCTCTCTCTCTCTCTCTCTCTCTCTATATATATTGTATATGTGTGTGTATGCATATGCATATAGATATAGATATATAGGTAGATAGATATAGGAGACAGATATAAATAGATTGATAGATGTATTGAGAGGTTCTGAACACAAAATAAAGCTGAATGTGTGCACGCACGCGTGCGCCACACACACACACCACACACACACACACACACACACACACACACACACACACACACCACATACACACACACCCATTTATATATATTTATATATATTTGTTAAAAATCAAAGAATTTAACGGAGTCTAAAAGTATCTACAGATCTGTTTCAAGCTGCTGGGCTCTGTGTATATATATCTATACTGACTTCCATAAAAAACGCAAAAAATTGAAAGGCTATTTTTCGGGTGAAAGGGGTGAATATACAATATTGAACCATTGTGGCAAGTTGTTTGGGTCCAAGACTCACGTGCAGTGAAAAATTGTGTGAGCAACACATCATTCCCGGCATTGGAGGGTCAACAAAAATGGCAAACTGGTTGCTGCATGTGAGGCACGTGCACACCATGCAGAGCAAAGTTAACCAGCGACAAGTACGCAGGCATGGCGGCCTTTATAAAGCCGCGCTACAAGGTTCAGGTAACGACTTGCCGTTCTGAGCGCTACAGAGATGCCAAGACTACGAGCAGAGGAACGCAATCGTGCCTAGGCCATCTGGAGGCTGGTGTGGATGCCAGGCAGGTCGCCAACATCTTTAACGTCCACATCTCAACCATCTATCGTCTGCAGCACCGCATGCGAGTCACTGGTACCACTGATGATCGTCCCCGGCCAGGCCGTCCTCGGGTCACCACACAAGAGAGGATCGCCATTTTGTTCGAACCCGTCTGCGGGACAGGCGGCAAACAGCGCTAACACTGCTCGACAGGTGCCTGGGAATCTCCAGCAACGAATCAGCCTCAACACTGTGCGGCGCGTGTCTTCAGGAGAACGGGCTGGCATGTAGGCATCCTCACAGAGGTCCGGTACTGACACCAAGACACCGGCAGGACAGGCTGCAGTGGGCACAAGCCCGAATCAACTGGCGCAGGCAGCAGTGGGGACGCATACTGTTCTCAGATGAGAGCCGTTTTTGTATTGACATGGCTGACGATCGTGTCAGAATATGGCGTCAACCTGTGTGAACGCTATGCTGACTCCTGTGTGGTAGAGCGGAACCCCTGGGGAGGCCCGAATGTTATGATATGGGGTGCAATTGGCATTAACCACGCCATAGGACCAGTCATCTTTCAGAACATTGGTCCTGGTCGCGGACAGGGTGTCAATGCACAGCGCTACATCCACCAGGTGCTCAGACCCATGTCGTTCCTTTTTTTGCGCAACACCCAAACTGGACATTCCAACAGGACAACAGCAAGGGCCACCCAGCAATTTCTTCAGCATAACAACGTCAATGTGCTGCCCTGGCCAGCCCTCAGTCCCGATTTAAACCCAATAGAACATTTTTGGGATGAACTTGGCAGACGGTTGGACCTCCTGCGTCCACGACCAGCAACAGCGGCTCAACTTCACCAGGCCATCGTCCATGTGTGGGCTGGTGTGCCAAGGGGACGCATCAACCACCTGGTCCACTCAATGAGCCGCAGGTGTCAAGCAGTTGTCCATGCAAATGGTGGCCACACACGGTATTAGGACTGGTTTGTCACGTGACCTTGGATTTTCCACACAAAGACATATTGCTGATGACATTTTTACACATTACCGGTGTAATGAATCAAATCACGTTGAATTCTCGGTTCCACTCTGTACAATTGTGACCAATAAAATTCGCCCCTAACCTTCAGCTTGTTTTGCTTTCGCGTTTTTTATGGAAGTCAGTATACATATCTCTATATATTTCTCTCTCTGTATATGTATCTACATATCTATCTATATCTATATAAGTATATATGTATGTATGTATATATATGTATATATTTACATATACATATATTTTTTTTCTTTTCTTTCAGAATGCCAACTACCAGAATGCCACAGCATGCCAGGTGGTGGCCAACCTGTGTGCGCTGACCTTGTACAACGAGCGCCAGGGTCGCATCTGCAACTTCATCGTTAATACCCTCCCTCCGTAAGCATCATCTGCAGTATATCAATCTGATTTGCGGTTCCGGTATGAATGTGATCTACAGCTTCAGTGTTACTGACCTTTCTCTATACCTTCAGTCATTTCATTATTACTACCCTTCCTGTGCGAATATTTTCTGTAACTTCATTGTAACTACTTGACCTCTGTGTTTACCTTCTGTAACTTTTGTAGTTAACATTCTTCCTCTGTGAATATTTTTTGTAATTTCATTGCTGCTGCCCTCCCTCTAGAAAATCTTCTCTGAGTTCATTGCACTACACTTCTACTTTGAGTGTGTCACCAGTAACGTAATTGTAACTACTCTTCCTTTGTGAGTGTTATCTGCAGCTCTCTTTTTTTTTTTTTTTTTTTTTTTTGCTGTCCCATCTTCTGTGTCACTTCGGTGGTATTGCACCCACGCCGCTCATCCTGACACCCCGTCCACAGCCACAGCCTGGTCAGTCCCACCGCAGTCCCAGCACCAGCAATCCACGGAGCAGTCAGTGTCAAGTCGTCAAGAGGCAACCCACCGGAGGAGACACTGCACTGCTGCCGAGTCACTTCGGTGGTGTTCAGTGGCGCCTGTTCTGATCTAACATACGCAGGACACCACCTACTAAGCCCCCCACTGACAACAATAATTGCTTAGTCGCAGAGCCGACGTGAGTGAGCTCTCCCTCCGGGGGGCGCCACCACGTCCGTCCAACGACAGCCCCCATGGACCCGCCGGTACCGGTGACCCCGACGGAACCAAACCAAGGCCACAGACGTGGAGAGGTCATCGAAACTGAGGTCACCATGAGAGCAGGGCATGAAGGACCACAGAATTTGAGACTTTTTTTTTTTCATGCTGATCGATGAGAATGAGGATGATTAAGATGATGCTACAGATTTCCATTCCGGTCTGAGACTGCATGACAGGGCTGTACTCTATGCTTCCTTTCATAATATATCCCGGCGTCAACCAGGCCCAAGAGATACAGACACCTGCAGTGTTGGTCAGGAAATTTGAGCAACACTCTCAGAGACAAATCCATTAAGTGGATGAAACTCGACTGTGTGGTCCCAGTCTTCCCAACTGAGCCCCGTAGCAAACTCAACTCTGGGTATGAGCCGGTTGGAGCAGAAAAATCCCCACATGACTCTGATGGGAATCGAACCGACAATCTCCCGGCCGGGAGTCCGCAGCGCTAACCACTATCTGCAGCTCTCTTGTGTCTACCTTTGCTCTGTGAATTTCAAAGGGAGGTGACTGCAGATGGAAACTTAAACTTAAAAGAACTATTATTCCGCCGGACAAAAGAGACGAACAAATCACCAGACAAAAACATGATGTGTTTGAAACTCTTTGATCTTCTTCAGGCAAGACAGGCAATGTTCAAGACAATGAAAACGAAAAACGAGCCATCGCTTACCGCCTCGAGTATTGAATGTTGGTTGTCTTGCCTGAAGAAGACCAAAGAGGTAGAAATGCGTTATGGTCTGTCTCGTTAATTTGTTTGTCTCTTCCATTTGGCTGCATAGCAATTTTTCTTGTTAAATTTGTTTTAATTTCCACTCCAGTCACCTCAGTTTCAAACGTAATTTTGACAGTCGGTCTATTGGCAACACGAATTGAATTGAACTACCCTTGCTTAAGTTTGTTTTAATTTCCACTGCAGTCACCTCAATTTCAAACTTAATTTTGACAGTCGGTCTATCAGCAACACGAATTGAATTGAACTACCCTTGCTTTGTGAATACCATCTGCTACTTTGTTGTTGCTATTCCCATGGTACTATCACTTGTAGCTTCATTGTAACTATCCTTCCGCCATAAGTATCATCTGTTTGTTTGTTTGTTTGTTTGTTTTTCTTTTTCCTTTAGATTCAGGAATCAGTGCAGTTTTAACTAGGATTTCAGTGTGTACAGAATTGTGAATTAAAACGGCATTCAGCCCTCCTCTGCAGTGATCATGCTAATCATTTTCGAAAATCATCACGACAAACTTGGCAAGAAGAAATCAGCTGAATACAACTGGTGGCTCGATCAAAGCAAACTGTAAATGTCAGTCACCATCAACACCCTAACTAATGAAAATCTAACTGGTATGCAGCGCTGGTGGTAGATGTGCTTTTGTTTTATTCGTTAATCTGCATCAGTAAAATTCCAGCAATTACCGAAATGTGTTTTTAAAAAAAAATTCATTCCATGTGTGCTTTTGTGAAGGTGTTGTTATTTGATTATTATTCTCTCTGGTATTTCCATACTTTGTGCACTTGTTTTCTCTCTCCATTTTGGACTCTGTGATTTTTACTCTGTTCATTCCTGTCATGCTGTTGATTTTATTGACTTAATTTTGGTCACAACCTTTTACCACATTTATTTCTTGTTAGAGCAGGCGGTGAACTTGAATTGTTTAGGTATATGTGGGTGGGACAGGGAGGTAGGACTGCTGATGTCTGTGACTGTGTCTTTTATTTATCATTGATGTGTGATATTGCATACTGTGAGTGTTTCAGACTGTGAGCATTTGATTCGACAGAACTTGAATTGTTATGCTCCTGTTGGAATGTAAGTGTGTGTCTGTGGTTTGAAGGGAAGAGGTTGAATGGATACAAGGGTAAAGGTAGAGAGAGAGAGAGAGGTAGAGGTAGAGAGAGAGGGTAGAGTAGAGAGAGAGAGGGGGTAGAGAGAGAGAGAGAGGGTAGAGGTAGAGAGAGAGAGAGGGTAGAGGTAGAGAGAGAGAGAGGGGGTACTGAGGTAGAGAGAGAGAGGTAAAGGTAGAGAGGTAAAGGTAGAGAGAGAGGGGGTAGAGGTAGAGAGGGAGGGTAAAGGAAGAGAGAGAGAGAGGGTAGAGGCAGAGAGAGAGAGGGTAAAGGTAGAGAAAGAGAGGGTAAAGGTAGAGAGAGAAGATGCAGGTAGAGAGAGAGAGGGTAAAGGTAGAGAGAGAAGATACAGGTAGAGAGAGAGAGGGTAAAGGTAGAGAGAGAAGATACAGGTAGAGAGAGAGAGGGTAAAGGTAGAGAAGAGAGGGTAAAGGTAGAGAGAGAGGGTGGAGATAGGGAGAGAGGTAGAGAGAGAGGGTAAAGGTAGAGAGCGGGTAGAGGTAGAGAGAGAGGGTAAAGGTAGAGAGAGGGGGTAAAGTAGAGAGAGAGGGTAAAGGTAGAGAGAGAGCGGGTAGAGGTAGAGAGAGAGGGTAAAGGTAGAGAGAGAGGGTAGAGGTAGAGAGAGAGGGTAGAGGTAGAGAGAGAGGGTAAAGGTAGAGAGAGGGTAGAGGTAGAGAGAGAGGGTAGAGGTAGAGATAGAGGTAGAGTAGAGAGAGAGGGTAAAGGTAGAGAGAGAGGGTAGAGGTAGAGAGAGAGGGTAGAGGTAGAGAGAGAGGGTAAAGGTAGAGAGAGAGGGGTAAAGGTAAAGAGAGGGGGTAAAGGTAGGGAAAGAGAGGGTAAAGGTAGAGAGAGAGGGTAGAGGTAGAGAGAGAGTGGGTAAAGTAGAGAGAGGGTAAAGGTAGAGGGCGAGAGAGAGGGTAAAGGTAGAGAGAGAAAGAGGGTAGAGATAGAGAGAGAGGGTAAAGGTAGAGAGAGAGGGGGGTAAAGGTAAGAGAGAGGGTAAAGGTAGAGAGAGAGGGTAGAGGTAGAGAGAGAGAGGGTAAAGGTAGAGAGGGTAAAGGTAGAGAGAGAGAGGTAGAGGTAGATGTGTAGAGAGAGAGTAAAGGTAGAAGAGGGGTTTTAAGATAAAGAAAGAGGGGGTAGAGGGAGGGGAGAGAGAGTGCAGAGGGTTAAAGGTAGAGAGAGAGAGAGTGGTAGAGGTAGAGAGAGAGGGTAAAGGTAGAGAGAGGGGGTAAAGGTAGAGAGAGAGGGTAAAGGTAGAGAGAGAGCGGGTAGAGGTAGAGAGAGAGGGTAAAGGTTAGAGAAAGGTAAAGGTAGAGAGAGAGGGTAGGGGTAGAGAGAGGGTAGAGGTAGAGAGAGAGGGTAGAGGTAAGAGAGAGGGTAAAAGTAGAGAGAGAGGTAAAGGTAGAGAGAGAGGGTAAAGTACGGAAAGAGAGGGTAAAGGTAGAGAGAGAGGGTTAGAGGTAGAGAGAGAGTGGGTAAAGGTAGAGAGAGGGTAAAGGTAGAGGCGAGAGAGAGGGTAAAGGTTAGAGAGAGAAAGAGGGTAGAGATAGAAAGAGAGGGTAAAGGAGAGAGGAGGGGGGGGGTAAGGTAGAGAGAGAGGGTAAAGGTAGAGAGAGAGGGTGTAAGGTAGAGAGAGAGGGTAAAGTAGAGAGAGAGAGGGGGTAGAGGTAGATGTGTGTAGAGAGAGATTAAAGGTTAGAGAGTGAGGTTAAGATAAAGAAAGAGGGGGTAGAGGGAGAAGAGAGAGATGTGGCGAGGGTAAGAGGAGAAGTAGAGAGGAGAGTGGTAGAAGTAGAGAGAGAGGGTAAGGTAGAGAGAGGAGGGTAGAGGTAGCGAGAGAGAGAGGGTATAGTAGAGAAGAGAGGTAAGTTTAGAGATTTTGGTTAGAGGTACAGAGAGAGTAGAGAGAAAGGTAGAGGGAGAGAGAGGTAAAGTAGAGAGAGAGGGTAAGGTAGAGAGAGATAGAGGGTAAAGGTAGAGGGTAAAGGTAAGAGGGGGTGAAGGTAGAGAGAGAGGTAAAGGTAGAGAGAGAGATGGTAAAGGTAGAGAGAGGGTAAAGTAGAAAGGGTGTAAAAGGTGGAGAGAGGGTAAAGGTGTAGAGATAGGGTAAAGTAGAGAGAGGGTAAAGGTAGGGGAGAGGGGGAAAGTGGAGGTAGAGAGAGAAGGGTAAAGGTGGAGAGAGGGTAAAGGTAGAGAGAGACGGTAAAGGTAGAGAGAGAGGTAAAGGTAGAAGAGAGAGGGTAAAGGTAGAGAGAGAGGAAGGTGGGAAGAGAAAAAGAGTAAAGGTAGAGAGAGAGGGTACAGGTAGAGAGAGAGGGGAAAGGTAGAGAGAGAGGGGAAAGGTAGAGAGAGAGAGGATAAAGGTAGAGAGAGAGAGAGTAAAGGTAGAGAGAGAGGGTACAGGTAGAGAGAGAGGATAAAGGTAGAGAGAGAGGATAAAGGTAGAGGAGAGGGGGAAAGGTAGAGAGAGAGGGGAAAGGTAGAGAGAGAGAGAGGATAAAGGTAGAGAGAGAGGTAAAGGTAGAGAGAGAGGGTACAAGTAGAGAGAGAGAGGATAAAGGTAGAGAGAGGATAAAGGTAGAGAGAGAGAGGATAAAGGTAGAGAGAGAGGGGGGAATGTAGAGAGAGAGGGGGGAAAAGTAGAGAGAGAGAGAGAGAGAGAGAGGAGGAAAGGCAGAGAGAGAGAGAGAGGGAAAGGTAGAGAAAGAGAGGATAAAGGTAGAGAGAGAGAGAGAGGGGAAAGGTAGAGAGAGAGAGGATAAAGGTAGAGAGAGAGAGGGGAAAGGTAGAGAGAGAGAGGATAAAGGTAGAGAGAGAGAGAGAGGGGAAAGGTAGAGAGAGAGAGGATAAAGGTAGAGAGAGAGAGAGAGGGGAAAGGTAGAGAGAGAGAGGATAAAGGTAGAGGAGAGAGGGGGGGGGGGGGATAGGAGGGGAGGGGTAATGAGAGGGAGGATCAAAAGACAATTTGTGCTGTTGTGGTTTAGATACGGGGAGGGTATGATGGACAGTGCCAGTGTGTGTGTGTGTGTGTGTGTGTGTGTGTGTGTGTGTGTGTGTGTGTGCGTGTGTGTATGTGCATGTGTGTATGTGTGTGTGCGTCTGTGTATGTGCATGTGTGTGTGTGTGTGTGTGTGTGTGTGTGTGTGTGTGTCTTTCTGTCTGTCTGTCTGTGTGAGTATATATGTGTGTGTTTGTGTCATGAAACCTCAGGAGTATTCTGTCTTATCTTGTCTTCCTCTGTCACTTTATTATTTAGTCTTTTGATAGTGTGTAGG
This sequence comes from Conus ventricosus, assembly GCA_018398815.1. Lineage (NCBI taxonomy): Eukaryota > Metazoa > Mollusca > Gastropoda > Neogastropoda > Conidae > Conus > Conus ventricosus. The sequence goes on along the minus strand of CM031609.1, from coordinate 17,197,909 downwards.
CGGGTCAGTGACTTTCTGAGCCAACAGCCGACAAGAATGAACTAGTCAAGAGTCTAGTGTGTAGGCGGGTCAGTGACTTTCTGAGCCAACAGCCGACAAGAATGAACTAGTCAAGAGTCTAGTGTGTAGGCGGGTCAGTGACTTTCTGAGCCAACAGCCGACAAGAATGAACTAGTCAAGAGTCTAGTGTGTAGGCGGGTCAGTGACTTTCTGAGCCAACAGCCGACAAGAATGAACTAGTCAAGAGTCTAGTGTGTAGGCGGGTCAGTGACTTTCTGAGCCAACAGCCGACAAGAATGAACTAGTCAAGAGTCTAGTGTGTAGGCGGGTCAGTGACTTTCTGAGCCAACAGCCGACAAGAATGAACTAGTCAAGAGTCTAGTGTGTAGGCGGGTCAGTGACTTTCTGAGCCAACAGCCGACAAGAATGAACTAGTCAAGAGTCTAGTGTGTAGGCGGGTCAGTGACTTTCTGAGCCAACAGCCGACAAGAATGAACTAGTCAAGAGTCTTGAGAGTCCGTGCTGACCCTGTTCTGCCATTGGCTGAGATACAAAATAACATGTATTGACTTAGATAACGTACCTGTTTCCATTCCTCTTCCTTATTATTACAGTATTAGATAATGTATTTGTTTCAATTCCTCTTTCTTGTTCTTCCTATTAGATAATGTATTTGTTTTGATTCCTCTTTCTTATAATTACAGTATTAGATAATCTATTTGTTTTTTTAATTCTTCTTTCTTCTTCTTCCTATTAGATAATGTATTTGTTTCAATTCCTTCTTCTTCTTCTTCTTCCTATAAGATAATGTATTTGTTGTGATTCCTCTTTCTTATTATTACTGTATTTATAATGTATTTGTTTTGACTCTTCTTTCATCTTCTCAAGAATTCTTCTTTCTTCTTCTTCCTATTAGATAATGTATTCGTTTTGATTTCTCTTTCTTCTTCTTCCTATTAGATAATGTATTTGTTTAAATTCCTCTTTGTTCTTCTTCCTGTTAGATAATGTATTTGTTTTGATTCCTCTTTCTTCTTCTTCCTATTAGATAATGTATACATTTTGATTCCTCTTTCTTATAATTACAGTATTAGATAATGTACTTGGTTTTTTTCTTCTTTCTTCTCCTTCCTATTAGCAAATGCGTTTGTTTCAATTCATTCCTCTTTCTTCTTCTTTCTATAAGATAATGTATTTGTTTTGATTCCTCTTTCTTATTATGACTGTATTAGATAATGTATTTGTTTGAATTCCTCCTTTTCTTTTTCCTATTACATGATGTATTTGTTTTGATTCCTCTTTCTTATTATTACTGTATTAGATAATGTATTTGTTTGAATTCCTCCTTTTCTTTTTCCATTACATAATGTATTTGTTTTGATTCTTCTTTCATCTTCTCAAGAATTCCTCTTTCTTTTTCTTCCTATTAGATAATATATTCATTTTGATTCCTCTTTCTTCTTCTTCCTATTAGATAATGTATCTGTTTTGATTCCTCTTCCTTATTATTACAGTATTAGGTAATGTATTTGTTTCGATTTCTCTTTCTTCTTCTTCCTGTGAGATAGTGTATTTGTTTCGATTCCTCTTTCTTCTTCTTCCTATTAGATAATGTATTTGTTTCGATTCCTCTTTCTTCTTCCTATACGAAAATGTATTTGTTTTGATTTCTCTTTCTTCTTCTTTCTATTACTGTATTAGATAATGAATTAATTTTGATTCCTCTTTCTTCTTCTTCCTGTTGAGTAATGTATTCATTTTTGTTTCCTCTTTCATTTTCTTCCTATTAAATGATGTATATGTTTTGATTCCTCTTTCTTCTTCTTCCTTTCTTTTTTTCTCATATGCATGTTCCCCAGCCATTGGACACGCCTGTCAACTGCTGTCTGTCTGTGTCTGTCAGGGGCGTCCCCTTTCAGGTACTGTACTACAGTGACGACCCAGAAGACGTCATTGGTGCCACCGACATCCCGGACAGCTACACCCTCAACCCCCCCATCACCATTCCCTTTGTGGCGGCGGTGTACAGCCTGGATGGCCATTACCAGGGCATGGTACCGCTGACCGACGGGCTGCTGCAGTTGTGTGACACCACGGAAACCATCGCTAACGCCGCTTACCATTTCGGCACTTACTACTCGTACAGTGTAAGACTTGCTGACGGACATTCCAGAGTTGCAAGCAAATTTAGGGATACATTTGAACTCAAGCACACACACGCACGTATGCATGCGTGCATGTATGCACGCACGCACTCATGCACGCACGCACGCACTCATGCATGCACGCACGCGCACACACACACACACACACACACACACCACACACACACACACACACACACACACACACACACGCACGCATGCACGCGCTTGCACACACACACACACGCACGCATGCACGCGCTTGCACACACACACACACACACACACACACACACACACACACACACACACACACACACTTGCGCACACACACACATACACGCATGCACGCACGTGCTTGCACACACACACACACACACACACACACACACACACACTTGCGCACACACACATACACGCACGCACGCACGCGCTTACACACACACACACACATACACACACAAACACACACACACACACACACACACACACACACACACACACACACACACACCAGAGCTGTTTACCCATGTGATTTCAGTGTATTTTGTTGTCACATTTTGTGAAAATACACCAAATACGATGAAAGTAAAACCAAAAACCAAAACCAGAACTAAAAACAAACAAACTAATAAGCAAAAATCAAAACAAAACACACACACACACACACACACACACACACACACATACACACACACACACACACACACACACACACACACACACACACACACACACACACACACACACACACATACACACACACACACACACACACACATACACACACACACACACACACAGAGACACACACACACACACACACATACACACACACACACACACACACACACACACACACACACACACACACACACACACACACACATACACACACACACACACACACACACACACACACACACACACACACACACACACACACACAAAGAGAAAAACGCTGAGCTGAAATGTAGACATGAAGTTCATGAGCAGTTATCACACCTTTGGAGTACAACCACAGTGTTGTCTTGATGTGCCCACCGGAATGCTTTGTCTAATGAGCAAGGACTCTTGCTAAGTCTTGCTCGTCTTGTGCAGTCTGTCTCTTTGACAACAAGCCAAAATATTCAAACAACATTGAGGCTACAGGTCCTGGAATATCAAGTGAAAAATTAGAATGGCGAGAGAGCAAGGATTTCTCCTCAAGTATGCCAATGAGCCAGGCATTAAAGAATTGTCTGTCAGAAAAAAACTTGTCCATGCTTGAGTTACAGTAAGACTGACGTCAGCATCGCCTACTCCGGCAAATTCAACCTCACTCACCATTGTTAAGTATTGTTTTCACTGTGAGAGTATGCATACTGTTTAAAAGATACACTCATTTCTGTTGAAAAGTAGACCAATAACATTTCTTGGGTAGACTGGTCGAACATGCAACCAAAACGATCACATCCACACACAATGTATGGAGACATTTAGGTATGCATATATGAGCTCTGGAACTTTCCAGCTGTAAATGACACCATGCCATACCATGTGTGGATGTAGTTGTGAAGGTACATTGGAGCGACTGGTACACTTGTACACCATACTGTACCATTGCATATCATGCAATACCATTCCATATGTATTGTACCAAACAGTGCCATGCTATGCCATACCAAACCATACCGTACCATACAAAAGCATACCCTACCCTACCCTACCCAACCCTACCCTACCATACTATACCGAACCATACCATACCATACCAAGCCATACCATACCGTACAGTATCATACCCTACCTTATTCTACCCTACTGTACCCTACCATGCAGTGTCATACCGTACCTGACAGACCAAATGTTAGATTTATGTAATGTCACACCACACCATAGTGCAGTGTCTTTCCTTAGTATACCAAATTACACTTACACAGCACAGCTATGTGTCGGACGCACAATGACATAGGCAAATACAGTTCAAAGTATCAGACTGAGGGTAGAAACATGCAACACAATGTTTGCCAGCAGCATCAGGGTCAAGTGCATTCATTTTGACTGTCTGATAAAGAACCCCAAACTCCACCACACTTTCCAATACTCCATTCGAAATGCATTCTTCTCTATAAAGTAAAACTGAGTGCGTGGTGACAGAAGGTTTCCTTTGCTTGTGTCTTCTGTATTACACAAAGTTACTTCAGGGAATCCACACACGTGCACATGCACACACACACACACACACACACACACACACACACACACACACACACACACACACACACACACACACACACACACACATGCGTGTGCACACACACACACACACACATACACACACACACACACACACACACACACACACACACACACACACACACACACACACACACACACACATGCAAGACGGCTAAGCAAACATTTCCATGAAACAGCAAGCATTGTCATCAGACAATGACGCCATCACAAAAATCATCTGTGATGACATCAAAAGAAAAGAAAAAAAAGGAAAGAAAAGGAAAGGATGCATTTTGTGGAATCCAGGGAAAGATCTTGGTGGAAAGCACTTGTTTTGCTTGAAAAACAAAAACTGAAGTCGATGCATTGAAACTTTGCAGGAACTGATACAAAATCAGCTACTCAGCCCAAGAGAAGAAAATGCTTTGGTTACCAGGACAATCAAACTTTCAAATATGGCAACAGCAAATTTTGGGTTACATTTGTACTCTCAGATAAGTTAGGGTGAGGTATATGTGTAAATATCTGTAAGAAGATGAATCAGGGTGTATGCTGCTCCCAGAAAACAGCAGTGTGGGGAGCACTGCATACTTGATCATATCAACAGGAAAACCGTATCATGTGACGCTATACCATTCCAAACCACAAGGCACCACAGTATTTCACGTGGTACTTTGTGGACAGATTGATAGAAGCGTGTTTGATTGTGTGTATTGCAGTGCAACATGAAGGCCAAGAGCCTGTGGGATACTGCCAGATATCCACTGGTTTTCTACGACATTTGTATCCTTCACAGACTGTGGGGGCTATTGCCGTCTGTCTGGGTGAAGCAGAGAGGAGGCTAAAAATTCAGTAGTTTGACAGAGGAGAGGGCCAGGGGGTGGTGGTGGTGGTGGTCTTGGTGGTGATGTGTGTTGTTTTTTTTACTGATTTTTGTTCCGAAAATTACTTTTTGTTTTTTTTTTCCCCCTTCAAAAATAAAAGTAGTAATCAAATTTTGGGGGTACGTTTATTCCAGAATATGTATATTCTCAATCAGATCAAAGGGAAAGGTGGCCCTACAGCAAAAAGGAAAAAAACCCAACTTGCTCAGGATGTGAGAGAATCCATAACTTGTAAAACAACCCACAGCAACAGTGCAGTTACTCATGGCAAATTTCTGTTGAAATATCCATAGTGACAGGTTGACAAAAACATAGCAGACAAAAGAGTAGCTGCATAGTGTGGTGTCGCAGTGTCTGTGGATGATGAAGTCTGACTTTGACACAGCCAGAGAATTATGTTGTGATGAGTTAGTTGTGCAATACAGTATTGTAGAAAGAAGCAGAATACGTATTTGGGTCATGGCTGATTGCAACAACAGTGTATAAAATTATGATGTAATGAGTTTAGGGAAAAATTAAACCAGAAGTAAAATACAAAATTTATGCATCTACCGCATTCCCCCCCCCCCCCCCCCCCCCCCCTTTCTTTTAGTGGATGGGTTTGTTCCCCTCCCTCTTCCTCCCCCTGCCTTCTTCCCCTCCTCCTCCTCACAGTATTCAGTATATGCTGATCTGTTTGCCATTCATGCTTGCATCAACAAGTGTGTAGAATACTGTTTATTCAGTATATGCTGATACGTTCGCCGTTCATGCATGCATCAGCAAGTGTGTAGAATACTGTTTATTCAGTATATGCTGATGTGTTTGCCATTCACGCTTGCATCAACAAGTGTGTAGAATACTGTTTATTCAGTATATGCTGATACGTTCACCATTCATGCATGCATCAGCAAGTGTGTAGAATACTGTTTATTCAGTATATGCTGATGTGTTTGCCATTCATGCTTACATCAACAAGTGTGTAGAATATTGTTTATGCAGTATATGCTGATATGTATGCCATTCAACCTTGCGTCCACATTGTATAGTATACTGTTAATTCACTATCTGGTGATGTGTTCGCCATTCATACTTGCATCATCAGTGTCTAGGATACTGTTTTGAAGGTGTTTTAATGTTTTTTAAATTTTTTTTTATTTATGTGCATCCCTGGCGGTCTCTGTGTTATGGGTGGTGTAGATACCCACTGTACAAGGTTTGAAAAAAAATCTTTTTCAAATGTTCATGGAACTTGATGACCTTGACACTTGCAAGATTTGAAATACGAGGATCAGGGACAGAAGCGACTGTACAAGATTCCTCTGCGCATCATGAACGTTCGTGATCAGTCGGACAACCTTGCAAACACAGGTGTAGTATGAATGTTTTCTTACAAACCACAGCCAGTGAAGGTGTTAATGACTTGAAGCTCACTTTGATTCCAGAGTCTTTCTGGCCTTAAGTGTTTTCATTTTCTTTTAAACTTTTCATGCAGATCAATGATTTATGTCATTTTGAAAGATTCAGAAGGTGGAGATATTCTAAATCTTAATGTGGAGAACATGTCGCCAAAGCAGAAACTGAGATGTATTGTAGCATTTCATTATCCTTGACCAGTTAGTCCCATTGGTAGTGTGACGTATTATTATTACTATTATTATTATCATTATTATCATTATTACTATTATTAGAGTGTTTATATTGTGCAGGTCCTCGGTTAGAGATGAAACTCTTAGTGCTTTACAGTCCTTGCTGCCTATCTGGGTAGAGCCAACTGAAAATCTGCTTGCTGTTGCTACATTCAGTCGTTTCCCATTTCATTCAATTTAATATCAATCACTCTGTCATCCTTTATTTTTCATCCACAGAGGATGCATACTATTTGTGTACATGTCATCCATGTGTATGGCCAAACTGGCCTTCTCACCGAAAAGTTAATGATGTGATTTTGCCTGCATGCAAGATGTTATGCATGTGTTCACATGCTAAGATTATAGTCTCATTCGAAGATTTCTGGGAAATGGAGTTTCAACCAAAGTTAACTCTGAAGGAAAAGTCCCCCTGTACTGAAACAGCCCAGTGGAGATTCGAACCTGCAGCCCAGGATCAGAATCATGAGGCTAGCACTCTACCAACTGAGCTACTCCAGCCCCCACATATCCTCAGTCCTGATCCGCTGGTCGTCTGAATGTCAGTCACATCAGTTGAGTGGACAGTGGGGAAACGCTAGGAGATGTCCCCATTATCCTCAGTCCTGATCCGCTGGTGGTCTGAATGTCAGTCACATCAGTTGAGTGGACAGTGGGGAAACACTAGGAGATGTCCCCATTATCCTCAGTCCTGATCCGCTGGTCGTCTGAGTGTCGGTCACATCAGTTCACTGGACAGTGGGGAAACACTAGGAGATGTCTCCATTATCCTCAGTCCTGATCCGCTGGTGGTCTAAATGTCAGTCACATCAGTTCAGTGGACAGTGGGGAAACACTAGGAGATGTCCCCATTATCCTCAGTCCTGATGCGCTGGTGGTCTAAATGTCAGTCACATCAGTTCAGTGGACAGTGGGGAAACGCTAGGAGATGTCCCCATTATCCTCAATCCTGATCCACTAGTCGTCTGAGTGTTGGTCACATCAGTTCACTGGACAGTGGGGAAATACTAGATGTCCCTCTCCAACTTCTCTCAAACGGTATCCTGCTGCACTCTGGGCGCCTTCGTGCCCTTATCCCACTGACTGCTGACTTGTTTGACAAGACTTGAAGTGCATTTCAGGCTTTTGGCTTGTGTAGACATGTGTAGGTTTACAAACGTGAAAAGAAACCAAATACTAAAAGAGTCTGCAAAGACGTTGAGCCTGGAGATAGGGGAAAAAAAGAAGAAAGAAAAGAATCCTGGTTCTTATTTGCCAACCGTCAGATCATGCCAAGGTTCAGGCTCATGACTGTCAGATCTCGATCTGATGCACTAACCACTTGGGCCATGCCTCAGATCAGATGTGGCATCAAGAACAAAGTATGCCATCAGCAGGCGTCTGTCTCAGTGGTGATGGAGAGTGCACTGGTGTTAAGAAAGGTGGTGTGGTGTGTTCTGTCTCGGTGGTGATGGAGAGTGCACTGGTGTTGAGAAAGGTGGTGTGGTGTGTGGCAGGCTCTGTGAACGACTGGAAGATCACTCGGCGCATGTTTATGGTGGACAACCAGATGAGCATCCCCTCCACCACAGGTCAGTCATGTGGCTTTCTTCTCCTCCTACTTCTTACCTTTCTTGTGTTCTTCTCTTTGACCTGTATTTGTTTGCCTTAACGTTTTCGCGATGCACCGTGTGATAGTGATGACAACTCAGTCGACCCATTCACAACGAGCCGTTCCCTGGTGACAGCAACGCTGCTGTACTCCCTAGACGTGCCGTGCTACCGTTATGGCACAACTATAAAAAATTCCCATGTTCTCTCATGTACCGTTAGGGGATGCAGCTGCCATAAATATTTAAAACTGGGTTCTAGCCACTGGAAGGGTAAGTTTACATGCACTAGCGATGACCTTTGTGACCCCAGAGTAGTCCGAACAAAGAGACCCGTCTGGCACTGGGAAGGCACGTGTGGAATTTCCTGCCTTACCAACATATTGGGCAGAAGCAGAATGACATGTGGTGTTAGAACTGGTTCAGCAAAGTGGTTGGATGAGGGGGGTAATGGTGTACAAGTTTATTGAAAAGAATCTGAGCTTGGTTTATTTGCTCTGTGTGTTTAATAGTTTTATAAGTCTTATCATCTGAAGCCAAAACAGTGAAAAGTGTGTACTGTGTGCAATGATTTAATTTCCTTTTTAAAACAAAAAGAAATTCACTTGGATTACACATATTGAATACCTCAGGCTTTCTCTGCATCTGTTCGAAGTAAGAGAAAAGTTTTATGCCCCTTTTCTTCTCATTTGCTGTTGTCATACTAACCAAACAAACGTAAACAAGATTGTGTTCTCGTACATTTTACTTATGTGTTTTCGTAACTGGCGTTGCTATTTTACCCAAAATGCATTCAATTCTATGCTCATTACAAAGTTTGTGTTTTACCCTTTTCGTTGATATATAACACTTGCTTGTTAGGTTTATATTAGATGTAAAGTAAAATAAAAAAGTGCGAAAATCACGCGTCGGCAACGGTTGTATGTACGTGCGGTGCACATGTCTGCAGGGAAGTGACGTTGCTCTGCCAGGTCTGGAAAGTATTAGGAAGTTGTAGGCTGCAGTTCCCATGAGTCACAGTCACATTATCATTATTATTACAATCACTACCTTCTCTTCTTTCTGTTCTTCTTTTCTTCTATGCTATTCCCTCTCTCTTTCTTTGCTGTCTTTTTTTAAAAATTCTCCATCCTCCTGTCGTTCTGTCCCTTCCTCTGCATCCTCCCTTCTCACTTTCTTTACCTTCTTCCTCATCCTCCATTGATCTCCCCTTTGCCTTCTTCGTTCATCCGTCCCTAGCCTTTTTTTTTTGCTTTTTCCTTTGTCGTATCCTTCCATCTGCCTTTTATTTCACCTTCTTCCGTATCCCCCTTCCTCTCTTTCTCTGCCTTTTTCCTTATTCTTGTTCTTCTCTCGCTTTACCTTCTTTTTCAAGCCTCTTCTCCCTGTCTTTGCATTCTTCCTTATCCTCCTCTCATCCATCTCAGTCTTCTTCCCTCATCTGTCTATACCTTTTTTCTGCTTTTTTTCCCGCCTTATCCTTTCATCTTCCTTTTTTGTTTTCACCTTTTTCCTTATCCTGCTCTTCCTGTCATTCTCTGCCTTTTCCGTCATCCCTGTTCTTCTCTTTCTTTACCTTCTCTTTCATACCTCTTCTCTCTGTCTTTACTTTCTTCCGTATCCTTCCCTCTTCTCTATTTCTTAGACTCCTTTCGCCACTGCCCCTTTCTTTCTTTCTTTCTTTGCTGTCTTCCATCTCCCCACCTCCTCTCTCTTCATCCTTTCTCACCCCTCTGTTGCACCGTTTTTGCCGTCCTGAACCACTTGTATCACCTCACGAGTTTTGTCGTCCATTTCAACCATTTATGTCACACCTTACGATGTTTGTCGTCACTTAACAATCATTTATGTCGCCACAACCACTTATGTCGTCCATTTTTCATGGAGACGACAAATCTCGTGACCTTGCCTGGACCCATGGACGACAAAAGCAGTTAAGGGCGACAAAAATGGTTACCAAATTGGGAACAAAAGTCGTGAGGTATGACAAAATTCGTGAGGTACGTCAAAAGTGGTTAAAGATGACAAAAATGGGTGCTAGACCCCTCCCCTTTCCTCCCTAGTTTTTTCTTTGCCATTTCTCAAGCTTGCAGAGTCTGCTTTCAATGAAGATTGATTATATTTCCTTTTCATACACTTTTTTTTCTCCCTGGAAAGCCATTGTGGCTCCAGTCAGGACGAGAAGTGTTTTAATAGACAGTGTTTGGAACGACTTGCGACAAGGGGCCTGCATGAACTGCACCAACAAACGATCCAAGTGATCACTGCTCATGTTTCATGGGAGGTCTGTTAACAGTCTTTATTGGGTTGCCTAACCTTAATGGGAAGGAGGGTGTTGTTTAAAGCCCATAGACCACTGACTCAGTAATGCTGTTTCACTCTGTTTGTTTCCCGCCAGAACGATTTCTCATTGTTAAGGTGTTTGGTCTGATAAGGCCATCTAGCCAGCAAGCCACACAGCAGGAAAAAGGCACTCTGCACATGACTGAGTGATGTTTTCTTGCACTAAAGATCAGAAAATAACAGCATGTTTGTCCTCAACCATCCTGCCAAGGTTTTCTGGAAAAAGGCACTCTGTATGTGATTGAGTGATCTTTTCTGGCACTGAAAATCAGAAAACAGCAGCCTGTTTGTCCTCCCCCATCCTGCCAAGGTTTTCTGGAACTTGTCTCTTGTATTGGTCTCTATTTTTGTTGATTCAGGAATTAACAAAAACCCCAAGTATTCATTATTTAGCCGAGGGGAGGATGAGGAAGAAGGTAGTGGCTGTGGCTGGTTGTTGTGGTGTGGTCGTTGGTTTTGCTTTGTGATGGACTCACCCCCCTTTCCTGTTCCACGTGTCATCAGTGTTGTCAGATGATTGTGCAAACAGGACTGATTGTTTGTTGTGCCTTGAAGTGGATTCTCCCCCTTTCCTGTACCATGTGCCATCAGTGTTGTCACATGACTATGCACTCAGGACTGGTTGGTTGTTGTGTCTTGTGGTGGATCCTCTCCCTTTCTTGTTCCATCCCTCCTTGGTGTTGTCACATGACTCTGCAAACAGGACTACTGTTTTAATGCATCCAGACCATCTCCTTGGCCGTCGAGTTTGTTCCACAGTGTGTGTGTGTGTGTGGTGTGTGTGTGTGTCTGTGTGTGTGTGTGTGGTGTGTGTGTGGTGTGTATGTACGTGTTTGTGTGTGTGTGGTGTGTATGTACGTGTGTGTGTGTGTGTGTGTGTGTGTGTGTGTGTGTGTGTATGTGGTGTATATGTACGTGTGTGTGTGTGTGTGTGTGCACGCGCTTGCATTTTCAGGCCTTGACATGCTTCTAAGATTAAAAAAAGACAGAAAGAAAACCGACGACCAACCGAAGAAAAAGGACAAAGGTTAGAAATAAGGGTCAGTCAGAGGACCAGGCTGGGTGTGAGAAAAATACCAGCATACTACAGTTTTATCTAAAGCTGAGTTTGAAAAGAGATTTGACTTTGTTTTATCCTCGTCACAGGAGGGACTGGCACGGAAGACGACAGCACAGGACCGCCGGAAGCACTGTACGTGCGTTACGCCAAGGAAATCAAACTATACATCGAGCTGCAGCCGGACACATCGGACGGCAGGATTGAGGTTCCCTACTTCATCATTGACTACGATGAGGTGTTACTGGAGGATGCCAACAACGGGGCGAGTGTGAAGGTGGGTCATTGATTGTCTCCTCCTTCCGGCTTCATCTTGTGTGTATGTGTTTGAAAGAATGTGGATACACACTTATTGAAATTTTTTTTTTTTTTGTGATTACTTTTTGAAAACTATTTTGATTAAGAACTAAAAGAGGTGCTTGTCAGTGTGGTGCAGCAAGATTTCGTCATGAATTGTGGCGATGATGCCTCCCCTGAAGGTACACACCATCTACCTGTCTCTTAGAGTGGTGCGGCAAGATTACTCCATGAATTGTGGCGATGATGTCCAGGTACACACCATCTACCTGTCTCTTAGAGTGGTGCGGCAAGATTACTCCATGAATTGTGGTGATGATGTCCAGGTACACACCATCTACCTGTTTCTTAGAGTGGTGCGGCAAGATTACTCCATGAATTGTGGCGATGATGTCCAGGTACACACCATCTACCTGTTTCTTCTTAGTGTGGTACAGCAAGGTCACTCCATGTTGAGTGGGGATAATGTGTCTTTCTACAGATGCATCAGCCTCAGTATTGTGCCTCAAGATCACTCCATGCAGTGTGGAGATAATGTGTCTTTCTACAGATACATCAGCCTTAGTATTGTGCATCGAGATCACTCCGCGCAGTGCAAAGATAATGTTTCTATCTACAGATACATTAGCCTCAGTATTTGCATCAAGATCAATCCATGCAGTGTAGAGATAATGTGTCTTTGTACAGATACATCAGCCTCAGTATTGTGCCTCAAGATCACTCCATGCATTGTGGAGATAATGTCTTTCTAAAGATACATCAGCCTTAGTATTTGCATCAAGATCACTCCATGCAGTGTGGAGATAATGTGTCTTTCGACAGATACATCAGCCTTAGCATTGTGCATCAAGATCACTCCGTGCAGTGCAAAGATAATGTGTCTTTCTACAGATACATTAGCCTTAGTATTTGCATCAAGATCAATCCATGCAGTGTGGAGATAATGTGTCTTTCGACAGATACATCAGCCTCAGTATTGTGCCTTAAGATCACTCTGTGCAGTGTGGAGATAATGTGTCTTTCTAAAGATACATCAGCCTTAGTATTTGCATCAAGATCACTCTATGCAGTGTGGAGATAATGTGTCTTTCTAAAGATACATCAGCCTCAGTATTGTGCCTTAAGATCACTCTGTGCAGTGTGGAGATAATGTGTCTTTCTAAAGATACATCAGCCTTAGTATTTGCATCAAGATCACTCTATGCAGTGTGGAGATAATGTGTCTTTCTAAAGATACATCAGCCTTAGTATTTGCATCAAGATCACTCTGCAGTGTGGAGATAATGTGTCTTTGTACAGGCACATCAGCCTCAGTATTGTGCCTCAGGATCACTTTATGCAGTGTGGAGATAATGTGTCTTTTGTCTCTATGCAGTGTGGAGATAATGTGTCTTTGTACAGATACATCAGCCTCAGTGTTGTGCATCAAGATCACTCCATGCAGTGTGGAGATAATGTGTCTTTCCAAAGATACATCAGCCTCAGTATTGTGCCTCAAGATCACTCCATGTAGTGTGGAGATAATGTGTCTTTGTACAGATACATCAGCCTCAGTATTGTGCCTCAAGATCACTCCATGTAGTGTGGAGATAATGTGTCTTTGTACAGATACATCAGCCTCAGTATTGTGCCTCAAGATCACTCCATGTAGTGTGGAGATAATGTGTCTTTGTACAGATACATCAGCCTCAGTATTGTGCCTCAAGATCACTCCATGTAGTGTGGAGATAATGTGTCTTTGTACAGATACATCAGCCTCAGTATTGTGCCTCAAGATCACTCCATGTAGTGTGGAGATAATGTGTCTTTGTACAGATACATCAGCCTCAGTATTGTGCCTCAAGATCACTCCATGTAGTGTGGAGATATAATGTGTCTTTGTACAGATACATCAGCCTCAGTATTGTGCCTCAAGATCACTCCATGTAGTGTGGAGATAATGTGTCTTTGTACAGATACATCAGCCTCAGTATTGTGCATCAAGATCACTCCATGCAGTGTGGAGGTAATGTGTCTTTTGTCTCTATGCAGTGTGGAGATAATGTGTCTTTGTACAGATACATCAGCCTCAGTATAGTGCATCAAGATCACTCTATGCAGTGTGGAGGTAATGTCTTATGCTGAAGGTACACATAGTCCACCTGTGTCCCTGGAGTAATGCTTCAAGACCACTCCATGTGATGTTGAAATGTCTCTTCCAAAGGGTGGACTTGCTCCTTCTGTGTCATTACCCAGTGTAGTACATAAAGATCACCCCATGCAGTGTGGAGATGATGTATCCTGATGGAGATGCAGTTCATGTACCTGTTTCCTTTGTGTGGTGCATGAAGAATCACTCATTGCTGTGTAGAAATAATGCGTCTTCCTGGAAGCACACATCATCTGGCCTTTATGATGTTTTGAAGAGTGATATGTCAAGATCATTTCATGGGAAGTGGAGATAATGGGTTGTTTTTTCTGAAGATATAACATCTTGAGAATAGAGTTGAGTGTGATTCTAGTGTTTTCTATTTTGTTATTATGGTAAAAAGTTGATATATTAATGTTCCACAAACAAGAGCTGTCAGTATGTGAATGTGTTGATAATTAAAAAGAATGTAAGATTTTATCTAGAGATCTAAGCTGCAGTGTTATGATTTGAAAATATTATCATTCATCATATTGCATTGAAATGTTCGAATGTTATCTCCCATGTGGCAATATTGGGATTAAATAGTATCTGTCATATGGCGCCAAAAGAATCAAATATTATCTGCCAGATGCCAGCAATGGAGTTTAGCATGTAGCATCAAAATGGTGAAATATTAGCTACCATGTAGCTGCTGTAGGGTTCAGTAGTATGTGCCGTGATGCATCAAGAATCTGATTTGAACTGTGACAGCAAAATGATTAGAATCTGTTCACCTAAACTGCAGTGAAATGGTAGAATGTTTTCTTTTATCTGGCATTGTAGATCAGGTTATATAAAGGTTAGCTTCGACAATGCTGCAGCAGGTTAGCATCAACAATACAGTTAGCATCGGCAATTCTACAGCAGGTTAGCATTGACAATATGGTTAGCATCGACAATGCTGCAGCAGGTTAGCATCAACAATAGGGTTAGCATCGACAATACTACAGCAGGTTAGCATCGACAATAGGGTTAACATCGACAATACTACAGCAGGTTAGCATCGACAATACGGTTAGCATCAACAATTCTACAGCAGGTTAGCATCGACAATACGGTTAGCATCGACAATGCTGCAGCAGGTTAGCATCGACAATACAGTTAGCATCTACAATGCTGCAGCAGGTTAGCATCGACAATACGGTTAGCATCGACAATACTGCAGCAGAAAATTGAAATGTTATCTGCCAGGTTGCAGGAAAAGAGTGAACTGTTTGAGGGTGAACCATCTGGGGCTGCTGTTTCAGGTGACCTTCAAGACAGACTACTCCATGTCTTGGGGATTTTTCCGGAGGAACTTCCAAATTGCTGCGGGAACGTTGGGCTCCCTGGCGGCGCTGTATGCAGGCTTCCGCAGCTGGGTGTGGTCCAAACGTGCCGGTCGTCTCTCCATCGACTTCCCCACACTGGGTCAACTTCATGTTCTTCATGGCGGGGTCGTTGTCCAACATTTTCTTTGTCATCACCTTCTCCATGGCCTTCTATTGGTTCATCTTTTTCAAGGTGCTTCACTGAGTCATTTTCTGTTTTGATGGTGATCGGTCTTGTTGAGGATGAGAGTGCTGAGTGGTTAGCAGTATGTGGGTATGTGTGTTTGTGGGTATGTGTGAGTGTGTTTTTGTGGGTATGTGCATGTGAGTGGTGTGTTTGTGGTTGTGGGTATGTGTGAGTGTGTGTTTGTGGTCTGTGGGTATGTGTGTTTGTGGTTTGTGCATATGTGTGAGTGTGTTTGTGGTTTGTGGGTATGTGTGAGTGTGTTTGTGATATGTGGGTATGTGTGAGTGTGTGTTTGTGGGTATGTATGAGTGTATGTTGTGGGTATGTGTGAGTGTGTGTTTGTGGTTTGTGGGTATGTGTGAGTGTGTGTGTATCATGGTTTGTGGGTATGTGAGTGTGTGGGTTTGTGGGTGTTGTGTGTGTTTGTGGTTTGTGGGTATGTGTGTTTGTGGTTTGTGGATATGTGAGTGTTTGTGGTTTGTGGGTATGTTAGTGTGTGTTAGTGGGTATGTGTGAGTGTGTTTGTGGTTTGTAGGTATGTGTGAGTGTGTTTGTGGGTATATGTGAGTGTGTATTTGTGGTTTATGGGTATGTGTGAGTGTGTGTTTGTGGTATGTGTGAGTATGTGTTTGTGGGTATGTGTGAGTGTGTGTTTGTGGGTATGTGTGAGTGTGTGTTTGATATTTGTGGGTATGTGTGAGTGTGTTTGTGGGTATGTGTGAGTTTGTGGGTATGTGAGTGTGTGTTTGTGGGTATGTGAGTGTTTGTGGTTTGTGGGTATGTGTGAGTGTGTGTTTGTGGCTTGTGGGTATGTATGAGTGTGTGTTTGTGGTTTGTGGGTATGTGTGAGTTTGTGGTATGTGGGTATGTGTGAGTGTGTGTTTGTGGTTTGTGGGTATGTGTGAGTGTGTGTTTGTGGGTATGTGTGAGTTTGTGGTATGTGGGTATGTGTGAGTGTGTGTTTGTGGTTTGTGGGTATGTGTGTGTTTGTGGTTTGTGGGGATATGTGAGTTTGTGTTTTGTGGGTATGTAGGAGTGTGTGTTTGTGGTTTGTGGGTATGTGTGTGTGTGTTTGTGGTTTGTGGGTATGTGTGTGTTAGTTAGTTCTTTAGTTTAACGTCTGTTCACCCTCAAGTGATATTAGACGGTATGTGTGTGTGTGTGTGTGTGTGTGTGTGTGTATGTGTGTGTGTGTGTGTGTGGTGGTGTGTGTGTGTGTGTGTGTGTGTGTGTGTGTGTATGTGTGTGTGTGTGTGTGTGTGTGTGTGTGTGTGTGTGTGTGTTGTGTGCAATAGCAGTGTTCCTTACTGCACACCAGTTTGCATCATTTACGCACAAAACTGAAGATTTGACGTTAAAGCCAGTTCTTTTTTGCGGTTCACATATTTCATGTAGGCCCAGAAGCGATCTGCTGAACAACCAGCGCTTAAATGCTGTGTCCTTAACCCTTTCACTCCCAGAACTATTTGTCATTTTTTGGGAAAAAAAACATCAACCTTACAAAAACAATCACAAAAATTCAAGTATTGCTCTAAAGTATACATTTTATTGAGGGAAAATGAATGGAGAATATAATTATTATATGTTTCATGTTGGCAGGATGAGATAACTCACAATCATGAACTGCAACCATCTCCGCGGCCGGGAGCGAAAGGCTTAAACAACCAGCAAGATATTCAAGCAACGTTTTACAGTAGTTATGACAAATCATGCAAAGTAGCCACCCTTCTTTCGTTGTGACCGTGGCTGACATCCAAACTACAATGACAGGCTTTGCGTAATAGTGGTTGCAAATCCCAGGAAGGACAATGAGTGTATCTGTTCGGGATCGTTTTCATCAATGTAAAATGCTGGTCTTTCAGTTATAATTATGTGTATTTTTTTCTTTTTCTTTTTTTAATCCACATTGATCTCTCAGTCATATCAGTTTCTCTTGACCCTCATGTCGTTTTTCTGGGTTTTGTTTTTTTTTGCCTTCTTTGAAGCAGATGTTGAAAATACTAGGTTTCTTCAGCTTTTGTGGTCTGATTTCGGCGTTTCCTAGTTTTCATGCTGAGTAGAGGTCAGTTAACCTTGATTACTTTTCTGTAGAAGTCCAAGGTACAGGGTGAGTACAGTCCTAAAGCTGCCTGTGGTGATAACTTCATGAGGTTTTTAGACTTTCTCTCTTAGCTGAGGATCGCAACTTTTCTGAGCAGTCTGTTTCTCCCTCCTCTGCTTTGTGATCTTAAAGAAGTTCATATTTATGTGAATTTCGCTTTTGGCTGGCTCTCTGGGCTGTCAAGAAAACAAGAGTCCAAACCAATATGAAAAATGTTTGCTTGTAAGTCTCTTTTTTCTGTGTTCCAGTCATAGCGCTAAAGATACAGTACTGGCATGGCAGAATCTGCAGTCTGCTGCAGGTATGCCTTTCTGACCTTCTTTGATCCACCAGGACTGGCCAGAAGGGAAGTGTCTGAGCTGAAAACGAAGGTTGAGCAGTCCATTTCAGTGCAACAAAACACTTGAATCTTTGAGGGAGACCGTGTGTAATGAAAGTCTGATCACCGTGGCTGCTGATCGAGTGAGCTGACAAGGCCTAGTTTTCATGGAGATGTCCAGAATTGAATTAGCTAGTGATGAATGGGACTGTGGAAAGGTTTTCTCTTGATTAGTAGGTTGACCTGTCATGGATGCGCTTTTGATAACTTACAGGAAGATCAGCGAATTCTGTTTGCTTTCAATCTTTGTCCCGCCCCCCTCCCCCCACCCACCTTTTCAAAAGAAAGAGGGAGAAATACAGTTTTATTTTAAATTTACACAATTATAAATTTCATGCACACTCACACACACACATGCAGCACATACGCACACACAGGGAAACGCATATGTGTGTGCGCGCGCGCACGCACGCGCACACATACGCACGCACGCACGCACACACGCACGCACGCACGCACGCACGCACGCACGCACGCACGCACGCACGCACGCACGCACACACGCACACACACACACACACAACACACACACACATCCCTCTCTCACACACACACACACACACACACACACACACACACACACACACACACACACACACACACACACACACTCACACGCACACATTACGTGATGTACACTAACCCCAGTGCTGTGCCTTCAGCGACAGGACGTGGTGTACCTGGTCCATCCAGACGGCCATGTGGTGAAGGAATGGGAAAGCCTCATGATAGCTGCCTTCGCTCTGCGCTGTGCTGCCCTCATCCATACCATCGTCATGCAGTGCTCCGCCGACATCTTCCTCATCGACTGGGAGCGGCCGCGGGGGGTTCACAAAGGTCAGGACGGCAAGAAGATGACGGAGGTGCCCGTCTCCATCTGGAGAACCTACTTTGTGGCCAACGAGTGGAACGAGATCCAGACCATACGCAAAATCCACTCCAACCTTCAGGTGAGGTCCTTTGTTGTTAGGTGATGACCTCCCCCAAAGATAAGATAAGATAATGTTGCTTATAGCCCAGCCGACCGCAAAGGGCTCCCCCAAAGTGATGAGCAGGTGAAGTTCAGCCACAAGTAACAGCCAGTGGTGGGAGTCGTTTAGGACAAATGAGTTTTCTGCAACTTTGCAAAACCATGAAAATTCAGAGGATTTCACTGTTTTTGCTGAAAACAAGTTGATAAATTTCTCAACCTGTTCTGTTATTTAAGTGGCAGCATTACAACTCCCAAGTCCTTTTTTGTTTGCAAAATGGCCTTTATACAATTGAAACACATTGGAACTGAATGAGTTACTTCATTTTCAAATGTACAGAAACCAGTTATATACCATTGGAAAGGTCTTTCTTGTCTTTTCTGTCAAACTGTAAATCTCAATGTCTTAAAAGCGCAACTTATCTGTCATTTTGTGGGAGGTCATGACATATTAGACAAGTCAACTTGAATTTTAGTACATCAAGTTGCAAAGTGAGATGACTGCAGGCGGAAATCTAAACAAATCTGAAATAAATGTTAGCAAACCGCCCAGAGAACGTGGACAAACGAGTCACAAGACAAAACATGACGTGTTTCGACCTCTTAGGTTTTCTTCAGGCAAGACACAAACAAATAGGACAACGAAAATGAACGAGTTTGTTACTTAGCTTAGATCTCTTCACTCTTCAGCACAAGGTAGGCAGGCGTTGAATCAACTCATGTCTACCTTGAGCTGGAGAGTGAAGAGACTGAAGCTAAGTAACAAATTTGTTCATTTTCAATGTCCTATATGTTCGTGTCTTGCCTGAAGAAGACCTAAGAGGTCGAAATGTGTAGTGTTTTGTCTTGTGACTCGTTTGTCCATGTTTCTCTTGGCCGTTTGCTAACATTTATTTAAGATTTGTTTAGTACATCAAATTTCCCAGCCTGAAGACCAGGGATTGAAATCCTGACAGCGCCTGAGCATGAGTTCATCATGGCAGAAGTCTTCAGGCGTATGTAGCCATCTGTAACTGGTGCATGTAGACTGATTCCACAGTTCAGGAGAATGGATTCTTGCATGTGTTGAGAATTTGACCCAGCATTTAACAGTCAGGGTTATCAAAGCCATAGGAACCCTCCTTTTGGTGAAGTTAGTCAGTTCCTACCCTGTGGAGGACCCTGAATGAACCGAAGGGTTCTTTGGAGTTCTTGGCCTAGTCTTTGAATGCCCATTTTTCTGTTTAAGTACAAATCGGTCTGTTCACTTTACTCATTCATTTGGCTGACAGGCTGAGAAGGAAAGGGAAGCTAGCAAGAATAAATCTTCAGTCACACTATGAACTGTGCTGTGTGCTGCACTATAGACTAGCAGAGGGCCAGCTTTGAGCTGTGAGAGTGGGGTACACCAAAAGCAGGGGTCGCTAGGGGTGACAGCCGCATGATGAGAAGGTTTATATCTACTACTGTAGAACTAGCCGTATTACGAGTGACAGTTGCAGAGATAGTGCTAGCCATGAGTGAGGATGGCTATGTGAACCTTTGCTGCTGCTTGGCGCTGGCATGACCTGCATGACTATCACTGGTGCTGTGGCCCCCTCTCCTGTAACTGATGTCATCCGTCTGATGGCGCGGCTACAGTGCAACTCACAGCTGTCTGTGTGGCAGTAGCATTATTTCAAGAGATGGAGAAATACAGTTGATAGCCGGTGAGAATTATCATAACAGATAACATAATGGAGCTGACAGTCTCGACATTCACTGAGATGGAGCTGAAAGGTGATGAGAGTGATTGCGATGGACTGTGAGAAGGAACTGATCAGCGACGAACATTATGACAACAGACTGTGGGTGGAAGAAGGCACATACGCCTTGTTGCATTTCTCAAAATCAGCTGGGAGTGAGTCGCAAATGGACGGAGCTTTTAAACAGAAGTATCTTTTGCTAAAACGTTTCTTCTTCCGTGTCAGTTGCTTTATTGAAAACCTGTAAATGCAGAGCTTCGTTTTTGCATTGTGTATTTCTTATGTCTGGTACCCGGTGAGCTCACTCTGAACGACAAATAGTAAGTGACGGGACAAAATGAACTGATACTTGTCATTTCCCACTGGGCCACATGCATGACGTGCGTGTGCAGATCTTTTGTGTGGTGTTCTTGCTGCTGGTGGTGGGCTTTGAGAACACGACCACCATGGACCCTTCGGCACCGTGGACAAGGACTCTGGAAGCTACCTGGCCAGCCAGTCCTTCATCTACCGCTACGCCTTGGCTGTCTTGGTCTACATCCTTGTGGGTCCGTGCTTGCTTTCTCTCCGCTCCTTCATCTGTAGTTTTATCAATGAATCATTTTATTTGAATGTAGCTGAAGTTTGTGTATGAACGCATGTGGTTTTGTGTGCATGTGCGTTTACTTGCAGCATGTGCTTGTACATGTCCTGTTATACATTTTGGCTTCAGCTCATGTAAAGTGTTTAAAAAAAATTAAAAAGAAAAGAAATCCACTCAAGAACTACTCAGCGTCAGACAATTTTTGTTACTGAGAGGCAAGATGTGTACAGTCATACACAGAAACATTTTACTGCGATTCAGTGAAAACCTTGTTCCAAGATCCGCCACCTGAGGTGATTTTTTTTTTCTATAAGGAAATCCATATTTCAAATTTGATATGACTTATTTTAAACATTGTTGGTGGCAGACCTTGCTGTAGATCAGTTACTGACCCATAGCCTTATTCTTTCCATCCTTACAAGTGTGTGTGTGTGTGTGTGTGTGTGTGTGTGTGTGTGTGTGTGTGTGTGTGTGTGCGTGCGCGCGCTTGTGCCCTCATTCATCATCACCCTAACAGTAGCAAAAGTGGCAACACCATATGAACAAACCAAAACACAGCTCTGTGCTGTAGCTGTCCAACGTGTGTGGGGTTTCAGCGGTGGTGCAGTGGGTGTTCTTCACCTTCATCTACGAGCGCTTTGTGGAGGACAAGATCCAGCAGTTTGTGGACCTGTGCTCCATGAGCAACATCAGTGTCTTCGTCATGGCCCACGCCCACTTCGGCTACTACATTCATGGCCGCTCCGTCCACGGCAAGGGAGACACCGACCTCAAGGAGATGGCGGAGATGATGAAAAGAGAGGAGGTGAGAGCAGGAGGAAGGGTTGTGGTGGTGATGGTGACAGGTCTGATTAATGTTGTGGTTGAAATGACATTGTCCCATCCCATTCTCAGCTGCTCTATGGTCTAACCCTACTTAAGCTTAGTGTACTTGAAGAAGGAGTTAACAGAAGTCACATTTGGAACTCTTCCAGCTTTTACAGGAAATACTTTTTTCTTTTTTCTTTGCAGTTGAAAAAAAAAAGAAGAAAATTTCCAGCAAAAAATTGGCAAAAAAAAGGGTTGAAAACACTGACAATCGGTTGTGTGTTTGGTTCTTTTCCTGTCAGTACAATAAAAAGACTTTTTTTTTTATCCGTCTCTGCATCCTGCTGAAATGAGGGCTGCTTGAAGTATTGTTTGGTTAAGGAATCAGTGAGTGATGATTGTGCCAAAGACAAACGGAACTGTAAGTGAACTGAGTTGGAAGTTGCTGATAAGCAGCTTGGTCTTCACTCTGCAAAAGTGTATGATGTATGAGCTTGCAAGGGCATTTCTCAACCTGTGTTCAGGGGACAAGACTGCAAGGCTCTTGAACTGAAGGGCACTGCCGAATAGCGAAGCACAAAAGAAATGGAAAGATTGAATGAAACAGAATGCAACTGTTCGAGATAGTGCGCATGGGCAAGTTTTCTTCTAAACAGGGATGAAAAGAATCTTCCCTGTCTTAATTGAGATCTCTGTGTGTTTGTCAGTCTTTCTGTCTGTCTGTCTGTTTCTGTCTGTGTCTCGTCTGTGTTTCTCTCTCTGCCTCTGTCTCTCTCTCGTTTCCTTTCCATTTCCATCTGTATTTCTCTTTCTTTCTGTGTTTGTCTCATTCTCTGTTTCTCTTCCTCTCTCTTCCTCACTTCTGTTCTCTTGTCTCTGTCTGTCTCTCAAATTCTCTTCTGTGTATCTGTGTGCATGTGTGTGCGTGTGTGTGTGTGTGTGTGCGCGTGCGCGCGTAGGTATGTGTGTGCATGTGTGTGCGTGTATGTGCGTGTATGTGCGTGTGTGTGTGTGTGTGTGTGTGTGTGTGTGTGTGTGTGTGTGGTGTGTGTGTGTGGCGCGCGCGCGCGTGTGTGTGTGTGTGTGCGTGTGTGTGTGTGTGTGTGTGTGTGTGTGTGTGCGTGCATGCATGCACGCTCACACACATAGTTGCAGCATTCTATGTGTACTGCTAATTGAAAATGCTTTATGCTTTTATGACATGAGAATTGAAATAAACTTTTTTTTTCAGCCGTTGCTAAGCACTTTATTCAGGCTCCCAACTGCCTCAGAATGTGCTGACTCCAGCTGGCTCCCTGTCTGCATCACTGTCTTCAGTACAGCGCTTGACAGGTGGTACGTTGTAGATGTAGAATCAGAACAGGCGCTACTGAACTCCTCCTAAGTGACTCAGCAGCAGTGCAGTGTCTCTTCTGGTGGGTCGGTGCATGACTGCCTGACGTTGATTGTTCTCATAGTCAACTGAGGTGATGACAAGGCAAACTGAGCGTGGGTGTGTCTGGGAATCTGGAGCAGACAGCATGGGAGTAACTCCACTGAAAGGGCGTGGGAGAGGAGGTGGTTGAAGTGACAAGGCAGTGTGAGCCTGCGGTGAAGGAGAGCTGTTGTGTGGGCGTGTGCAGGAAGACCTGTGCGGCAAGAGAGGCCTGGTGCCGGACACGGAGGAGCAGACCTTCATCATGTCGCTGCCCAAACGACTGCGCGTCAAGTACGAACAGGTCTACCTCCCCGCTGCCTTGGAGGTAAGCAGACGTCTGAGGAGTGATGGTCGATGGGCGGAGTGACACAGTGTTTTCTGCACTCCTGTCGTTCATTCTGGTCCTGTTTGCAGAGCGTGAGCTATCAACACAAATTTTGCATCTGATTTTTGAGTATGGTTTTCCCTTGGCCACATCATGTCAGGAACTTTTTTTTTAATGTATTGTCGTCACATGGTGATGTTTTGGAATAATGTTTGAAAAAAAACAGCTGAAAGTTGGTGTCAAGTACTGGGGGTCCCGACGGTCCGAACCACAGGGAGAGTGGAGTCAGGCACCCATACCACACTCACCACAAAGCACAAGAACCCAGGACATACACTCAAAGACAATATTTATTGCACATTACAACACACTCACACTGCACACACTAAGTGGGGTGGGAACACTGGTAGAAGAGAGAGGACAGAGAGAACACAGGAGAAAGGAAGGAAAGAAGAGCGAGATACAGAGAGATTAACTACTAGATAGGGGTCAAAAATAAAATAATAAAGGAAAACAAAGTTAAGTCCACCCGTCCGGGATGCCCCAAATTACACCTCTATTTTCCCTTAGAAAGAAAAGAAGAAACAGAGACAATCTAAATATGGTCACATCACAGGGCCTGAATTTTCAGGAAAGAAAAAAAAAAAAATAAAGGAAAAAAAAAAAACAAAACGCAGAGGAGACAGAGGGGCCTGGACCACTACCACTCCACTCAGACACTTCCGACCAGTACACTCATCTTGTGTCAACCAAGTCCAAGTCCAATGATGTCTTGATGGAAGTCGGGACTTCCAGCGTCAGTGGGAGGTCACAGCC
Organism: Conus ventricosus; assembly: GCA_018398815.1. Classification (NCBI taxonomy): domain Eukaryota; kingdom Metazoa; phylum Mollusca; class Gastropoda; order Neogastropoda; family Conidae; genus Conus; species Conus ventricosus. Next base: position 17,172,958 of record CM031609.1, on the reverse strand, counting down.
CCTCCTGCCGTCGCCTCAGCAGCTCTCCCAGCACCGCAGCCAAGGAGGAGGTAGGTCCGGGAGTTCCGAGGAAACGGCCAGACCACGAACCGCCGGAGAAACCAAGGAGGTAGGCCCGGGAGTTCAGAGGAATCAGCCAGACCGCGAACCACCAGAGAAACCACCAAACAAGCAAACAAACAAGCCCTAAGGCTGGGGTCAGTACCATGCTGGGAATACGATTCCAGTTTGGTCAGTGTCAGAGGGTAGTGGTCAGTTGGTCGAGACCAAAGAAAAGAAGAGTGTACGAGGGAGATAAGAGGGAGGAAAGCAGCAGATAGAAAAATGAAAAGCAGAAAAATGAGGTCCGTCCAATAAGAAAGAGTAGGCGTCCATCGAAAATAAAATACTGAAGTAAGGAAAAGAGGGCTTGTATTGGTCAAATCATGTCACACATGATACAGGCCCTAATCTCAATTAATTAAATGTTAATGCAAACCTGTTAAATTTGCCACGAGTCAACCTTCCTTAACATTTATCCATCGATTTCAATCCAAAACTAACATAGGTAGTAGGAACATTTTAGAAAGAATTATGAATTGAATCGACAGGTGATTGAGAAACCACTGGCAGACTTTCCTTTAAATAAAAAAAAACACTAAATATTTTCGAACTATCTCCCGTAGGCATTTTGATATTTTAAATATAAAATGGATTATGCTATAATGAAACACTCACCGCAACATGCACACAAATATTATATGCATTAAACGAGGAACAAAAACATGGGAGGAGAAAACAATGACTGGAAGAGAGGTGGACGAGTGTCCCACACCCACCCCCGGTAAATTTTGCCCTCAACCAAACACACCGCGGTTCACCTCACGAGTCCAAATTTACTCTCCAACAAAATAAGACTTAGGCTCTTAGCCTCCACCAAAAAGCAAATAGTATTGGAAAATTACGAAAGTACGACGGCCATTAATTCATTGAAAACTTATTCTTTGCTCTATGCTGAGCCATACTCGACCGGCAATATCTCGCACTCACGAGATTTTTAGCAGGACAACTAAAACAACCCTGCACAAGAAGCAGACGAAAACCAGCAGAACACGCAAAACGTTTTGGAGAGAAACTAACGATAGAAAGAATTAATGACCTCCACCTTAGAATTTGAAGTGATTTGCTTTACATTAAACGTGGGAAAATATGCGAAGAAGCCTATCTCAAGGAACAAAACGTCACTTACCAACAGGCTTGTGAAAAGCTAGCCGTGTGCTACGCTCTGCTCACTGAAGAACCAGCGTCTCCAACACCGGCCTCCTCAACTCTCCGACGAGGAAAAGAATGGTCGTGAGACCACAGCCCCAGCCCTGGTTAGCAGGAAGAGAGCTCCCAAGTCACCAACCACCAAAACCCCTATGCCCAATCCAATGAAGGATAGCACTCCAGGGTGAGGTGAAGATTTCAACGAAGAAATCAAACAGCAATGAAGCTGAACCCGAAAACGCTACCAGGGAGAAGGTATGACTTCGACTCGAGGCTGGACTTTCGCAAAGTGCCAAGAGACGGACACCGCGACAAAAACGTCAGCCTCGATTCTAGGGTGAGTAGACACGAGAATCTCGAGAAAAACTGAGGCATGCGTGTCAGACCTGACACAGCGAGGCCTCGCGGAAACCCGTGGACAGTTACAGTAGGAGGGAGGATGGTGAAAACAGATTATATAGAGGGGGAAGGATGGAGGAAAGGCTACACTGGAAACAAGAAATAACAAAAACAGGACCCAAACCATATTGCTTGGGTTTCTGTCGTTGGATGGGAAAATAAAAACGAACAGGAAGGATCTCCCCACCTGAATATTACCCCTGGACAAAAACCTGTTCGTGACAGTTGGTCCTTTGTTCCATATTTCAGACGGTTTTGTATCCTCTATGTGCGTTATCTTTACTGTTGTATTTTGCCTCTGGTTCCTGCCTCACAGCTGTGGGTCTAGTGTGTGAAAGGGGTTTGATGTTGTGAATCATTTCCATGGAAAAATGACAATGGTAACATCGACATAAAACAAACACCACAGTAAACAAAAAACATGGAATTAGGTGTTTGCACAGACCATTGACCAGTTCAAATCAGTGAAAGCAGTAAGATGCTCCCTGTCTAAGCTGTTATCTTCAGTAAAGGGCTTAACAGGTGGTATCTTGTACGTGTTGAATCAGAACAGGCGCTACTAAACTCCTGCAAGATGTAACATTGACCAGCTCAAATCGATGAAAGCGGTAAGATGCTCAAGTGTACATTTTCCAGACAGTGTACATTTTCCAGACAGTGTACATTTTCCAGACAGTGTACATTTTTTGTTAAGGGGGCAGGAGAGAGAATGTGCTTGTGGTTCTGAATTCCCATCTTTTAGAAGGCCGATACTTCTGTATCGATCAAGTGTGAGTCCAAGTGACACATGACACACTGTTCAGAGGCCAGGGGTCAGCGATTCTGTCCCTGACTGTTGACAGATGGCAGGAGCAGTCAGTCGCATGGAACAGGGGAGGACCAGGGCCGCCAAGGAGAAAAGCGTGGAGGCCTACAACATGCTGAACAAGTTCCTCTGTGCCTTTGTCGATCACGTGAGTCCTGGAGCTTGGTGTGTTTGATGTTTTTGACCCCAAGTTTTCTTTATGGGAAGAGTCTTCATCGAAAGTGCTATACTGTGTGTATGAAGTTGCCTGCATTTGTATACATATATTCAGTCTCGTGAGCTAGTATATGAATGTTGTTTTGTGTATATGTCTTGTTGGTTGGTGGCTTAATGAAAACTCAGATTCAGGTTGACTTTTATTGCACTCAGATGTTATTAGAGCAGCCTAACTGATTTTTTTCCATCCCTGATCTAAACCTCTGAAAAAAAAGGTAGAAAAGAAACGCGCACACGCACACACACACACAGACACAGACAGACAGACAGACAGACAGACACAGAGACAGACAGAGACAGACAGACACACAGACAGACAGACACACACACACACACACACACACACACACACACACACACACACACACACACACACCTACAAGAGTGTATCTCTCACATGTTGTGGAATGCACATAGCAGTTGTGTGATGGTGGCGTCTCTCGATGGTGGGCTCTGCAGACATGCAATATGGGCTGCTACACCCAGGGGGACGCTCCCTTGGAGGTTCTGTTGTGTCACATCTGGTGGCCATTACTCAATGGCATTTGCTAGGGAGCATTTATGTCCCTTGACGTGCCTGCACCCAATGTGAACACAGCGCAGGCTTCCAAGGGTGATGCAGGATTGTTCCCAGCTTGTTGGCTTAGCAGTTGAGGACAGCACTTCTCACTTGCACCTTCAGGTGTATCTTTTTCTTTTTTCTTTTTTGCCATGCCTGCTCTCTCTCTGTCCCCCCCCCCCTCCATTTTGTTGTCGTTTTTGTCTGCATTGGTACTCTTATAATTGTGTGTATATGTATGCTTTTGTCAAGCCTTGGCATACTCATGCATGTGTGTGAGAATCGTGTACTCCATAAACCTGTGTGCTTGTATTTTTTCCTCTCTTTTTTTCTTTTTCTTTTTTTTTTTTTCTTTCCATGTTCTTGTCTTTAAATATCATCGCATAATTTAGCTTAACACGGACAGATTGGAAGAATAGGCTCCGCATTTAAATCTCAGTCCTTGATGGAATAAAAGTTTTCTGAGTTCTGAGTTCTCTGTACAGCACAGTTCTACATGGCAAAGTGGAGGATGGTCATCCCACAGGGACACCGACTCTGGAGGTCCCCCGTGAATAATGCAGAGAACTAGACTGAAGAAGTCCCTGATGGGCAAACTACAGGACTGAACTGTTTACAATGCCTCTGTCTCATTGCTCAGGACTGGACTGTTTACAGTGCCTCTGACTTGTTGCACAGGACTGAACTGTTTACAATGCCTCTGTCTTGTTGCTCAGGACTGGACTGTTTACAGTGCCTCTGTCTTGTTGCACAGGACTGAACTGTTTACAATCAAGGATGAGAACAGCTCCGCCGTTCTCCGCCGTTCCGCCGTCTTAAAAAAAAAATCTCCGCCGTTTGAAAAAATCTCCGCCGAAAAAAAAAAAAAAAGCTATCGCGATTTTCTTTGCTCCCAATCTCGGCGAGACGCCTCCGGCGAGATTACTCTAGGCTTATACCCAAATGGGCTGGTTTTTATTCGGTTGACTCGGCCAACCACTGCACATCTGCTTACAGCGCGGATCGACCGAGTGTCATCTGTGATTCATGGCGTCGAACGAAATCGCAAAAAAAAAAAAAAAAATATCCCAACCGTTGGAAAGAAAACTGGTTCGAGGAAGAGGTGTGTGTGGGAGTAGAGTTAGAGATAGCATATGCAAAAGCAGTGACGAGCAGGCGTTATGTCTAGCTTGCAACAAGAAAATCAGCTTCGGAAGTCGTGGCTTCATTACGATTGCTGACCACATGAAACGCCTGGTTCACAGGCAGCGTGTCGCTGCATTGAAGAACAATTAAACTTTGGAAAGTAAGCTGTTGGTGTATTTGCTCTCTTCTTTGTTATATTTTATCATTCATTTGCAATGGTCAAACTATCTCAGTTAGCTGAAACATTCGTCATTTGACTTTATGTTGTGAAACAAAACCTAGACGTCTAGTTACTAATAATAGAACCAGGGCCAAGGGCAGGTAATTTTCGGAAAAACCCATTTCTTACGTAAATCGACCAGCCACAAACGCAGAGAGCCCTCCATTTGCATGTTTGACAACAACAAAAAACAAACAAACAAACAAAAAACCCCTCAGAATTTGAGGTTTGAATTGAAGGCTAGAAACATATTTTGATGGTTTTAAATGTGGATTTTTCTTGTTTATATATTAAAAAAATGCTTCAGCTTCAGGGGGCGCTGCCCCCTGACCCCCAACAGAAAAATCTCCTCTGCTTTTTAAAAATCTGTTCTCATCCCTACACAATGCCTCTGTCTTGTTGCTCAGGACTGGACTGTTTACAGTGCCTCTGTCTTGTTGCACAGGACTGGACTGTTTACAATGCCTCTGTCTTGTTGCACAGGACTGAGGATAAGAGTTGTAAAGATAATCAACTGTCCAAGTATCCATCACTTATTATCATTAAGTAATAGCACGTTTGCTTGTTGAATGGTGTGCACATCCTTTTCAGTTGAAAAAGTAATATTCTTATTGCTCTGTGTATGTTCTTTCTCTCTGTTTTTTTTTTCTCTGTGCTTCACTCCTTCTGTCCTTTCCCATTTCTCCCCCAGCTTTCTTTTCTTCTGTCCCCATGTCAGTGCACTGTGTCTTTTACTGGTGTCGGTGTTTACAGCTTACTGAAGCATAACAGAAGTTGACTGACTTCCTTCAGTCTCTGATAGATGTGGATGATGTGGATGACTGTGGCAGATGTGATAGAAACGGACTGACCGGTCTCTGATGGATGTGGATGACTGTAGCAGATGTGATAGAAACGGACTGACCAGTCTCTGATGGATGTGGATGACTGTAGCAGATGTGATAGAAACGGACTGACCGGTCTTTGATAGATGTGGATGACTGTAGCAGATGTGATAGAAACGGACTGACCGGTCTCTGATGGGTGTGGATGACTGTGGCAGATGTGATAGAAACGGACTGACCGTCTTTGATAGATGTGGGTGACTGTAGCAGATGTGATAGAAACGGACTGACCGGTCTCTGATAGATGTGGGTGACTGTAGCAGATGTGATAGAAACGGACTGACCGGTCTCTGATGGATGTGGATGACTGTAGCAGATGTGATAGAAACGGACTGACCGGTCTCTGATGGATGTGGATGACTGTAGCAGATGTGATAGAAACGGACTGACCGGTCTTTGATAGATGTGGATGACTGTAGCAGATGTGATAGAAACGGACTGACCGTCTTTGATAGATGTGGATGACTGTAGCAGATGTGATAGAAACGGATTGACCGGTCTTTGATGGATGTGGATGACTGTAGCAGATGTGATAGAAACGGACTGACCGGTCTTTGATGGATGTGGATGACTGTAGCAGATGTGATAGAAACGGACTGACCGGTCTCTGATGGATGTGGATGACTGTAGCAGATGTGATAGAAACGGACTGACAGGTCTCTGATGGATGTGGATGACTGTAGCAGATGTGATAGAAACGGACTGACCGGTCTCTGATGGATGTGGATGACTGTAGCAGATGTGATAGAAATGGACTGACCGGTCTCTGATGGATGTGGATGACTGTAGCAGATGTGATAGAAACGGACTGACCGGTCTCTGATAGATGTGGATGACTGTAGCAGATGTGATAGAAATGGACTGACCGGTCTCTGATGGATGTGATGACTGTAGCAGATGTGATAGAAACGGATTGACCGGTCTTTGATAGATGTGGATGACTGTAGCAGATGTGATAGAAACGGACTGACCGTCTCTGATGGATGTGGATGACTGTAGCAGATGTGATAGAAACGGATTGACCGGTCTTTGATAGATGTAGATGACTGTAGCAGATGTGATAGAAACGGACTGACCGGTCTTTGATAGATGTGGATGACTGTAGCAGATGTGATAGAAACGGACTGACCGGTCTCTGATGGGTGTGGATGACTGTGGCAGATGTGATAGAAACGGACTGACCGGTCTTTGATAGATGTGGGTGACTGTAGCAGATGTGATAGAAACGGACTGACCGGTCTCTGATAGATGTGGGTGACTGTAGCAGATGTGATAGAAACGGACTGACCGGTCTCTGATGGATGTGGATGACTGTAGCAGATGTGATAGAAACGGATTTACCGGTCTTTGATAGATGTGGATGACTGTAGCAGATACAATAGAAACGGACTGACTGTAGTCTTTGATAGATGTGGATGACTGTAGCAGATGTGATAGAAACGGACTGACCGGTCTCTGATGGATGTGGATGACTGTAGCAGATGTGATAGAAACGGACTGACCGGTCTCTGATGGATGTGGATGACTGTAGCAGATGTGATAGAAACGGACTGACCGGTCTTTGATAGATGTGGATGACTGTAGCAGATGTGATAGAAACGGACTGACCGGTCTTTGATGGATGTGGATGACTGTAGCAGATGTGATAGAAACGGACTGACCGGTCTCTGATGGATGTGGATGACTGTAGCAGATGTGATAGAAACGGACTGACCGGTCTCTGATGGATGTGGATGACTGTAGCAGATGTGATAGAAACGGACTGACCAGTCTCTGATGGATGTGGATGACTGTAGCAGATGTGATAGAAACGGACTGACCGGTCTCTGATGGATGTGGATGACTGTAGCAGATGTGATACAAACTGACTGACCGGTCTCTGATAGATGTGGATGACTGTAGCAGATGTGATAGAAACGGACTGACCGGTCTCTGATGGATGTGGATGACTGTAGCAGATGTGATACAAACTGACTGACCGGTCCTGATAGATGTGGATGACTGTAGCAGATGTGATAGAAACGGATTGACCGGTCTTTGATAGATGTGGATGACTGTAGCAGATGTGATAGAAACGGACTGACCGGTCTTTGATAGATGTGGATGACTGTAGCAGATGTGATAGAAACTGACTGACCGGTCTCTGATGGTTGTGGATGACTGTAGCAGATACAATAGAAACGGACTGACTGTAGTCTTTGATAGATGTGGACGATGTGGATATGACAGGAGCTGATTGTGTTGTCAATCTCTGATAGATGTGGACGATGTGGATATGACAGGAGCTGATTGTGTTGTCAATCTTTGATAGATGTGGACGATGTGGATATGACAGGAGCTGATTGTGTTGTCAATCTTTGATAGATGTGGACGATGTGGATATGACAGGAGCTGATTGTGTTGTCAATCTTTGATAGATGTGGACGATGTGGATATGACAGGAGCTGATTGCGTTGTCAGTCTTTGATAGATGTGACAGGAGCTGATTGCGTTGTCAGTCTTTGATAGATGTGGACGATGTGGATATGACAGGAGCTGATTGTGTTGTCAATCTTTGATAGAGATGTGGACGATGTGGATATGACAGGAGCTGATTGTGTTGTCAATCTTTGATAGAGATGTGGACGATGTGGATATGACAGGAGCTGATTGTGTTGTCAATCTTTGATAGGGATGTGGACGATGTGGATATGACAGGAGCTGATTGTGTTGTCAATCTTTGATAGATGTGGACGATGTGGATATGACAGGAGCTGATCATGTTGTCAATCTTTGATAGATGTGGACGATGTGATATGACAGGAGCTGATTGTGTTGTCAATCTTTGATAGATGTGGACGATGTGGATATGACAGGAGCTGGTTGCGTTGTCAATCTTTGATACATGTGGACGATGTGGATATGACAGGAGCTGATTGTGTTGTCAATCTTTGATAGAGATGTGGACGATGTGGATATGACAGGAGCTGATTGTGTTGTCAATCTTTGATAGAGATGTGGACGATGTGGATATGACAGGAGCTGATTGTGTTGTCAATCTTTGATAGATGTGGACGATGTGGATATGACAGGAGCTGATTGTGTTGTCAATCTTTGATAGATGTGGACGATGTGGATATGACAGGAGCTGATCATGTTGTCAATCTTTGATAGATGTGGACAATGTGGATATGACAGGAGCTGATTGTGTTGTCAATCTTTAATAGATGTGGACGATGTGGATATGAAAGGAGCTGATTGTGTTTTCAGTCTCTGAGGGACTTGGACTATGTGGTGAAGGACAAGACTTTTCTAGAGAGTGTGATGGACACAGAGTTCTTTGACACCACCGAGAAAGGCATCTTCTACAAAGGTAAACACTTCTTCCCTGCGGAGAGCAGTGTCTGTATTCACTCATCTCCTTTTTTCTCACTAGACTCTCTCTGTCCTAACCCATGCATACAGAGATGCAAGTGAGTATATATTTGCAGAATTGAATGTACACTCATACACATGAAGACCACAAAGTTGTTTATACACAGGCAAAATCTACCCACACTTGCACTTCGTTTTAGCAAATATTCTTGCATCTTTAGGCATACATGCTGCAAGCACACATATTCTTATTGATTCGTGTGCCTCCACAAATATACATGCACTTGTTAATTATATCTATAGCACGTGCGAGTATTACATTATGTGCATGCATGCATGCATACCCATATGTGTATATACTCGTGAGAGACACAAATGATAATTTTTAGTGTTATATCTGCTGACAAAGCTGGCAGGACATACAGTGATTCCTGCCCTCAAAGGCACTCAGCACCTCTTGACTTTAATGATAGAACCTGTTTTACATGAGCTAAGACATCTCCATAAATACGATGTATGACTTGCTGCATGCAAAACCACTTTGTCTCCAAGGCTAAGAACCAAACATATTACACCAGGACTTGTTACAGGGACAGAATTGATTATAATTGTGTTCACTACACTCTGAAAGATTGCAGTTTAAAACAGTAAAAAAGAGAATTAAGTCGTGATATATTACCACATTCATTTACGTTTTGAAGGTATGTTTGTAAATTAAAAAAAAAAAAAAAAGTTGAGGTATGCAAAGTAACTGTCAGACACAAAGAAGCTGTGCACTTAGATTGAAATAAAAGGCACAAGGGTGGATAATGCCCATAGCCACTTCCATTGTTAGCTCAGGCATGCACAGCTCTTTTTTTTTTTAATTACATTTTTGTTTTTGCGGGCTAGTCAGAGCTGATCTCTTTTATTTTTTCTCCTCCATTTTCAGATTGTTGTTTTGTTTATTTTCCTCTCAAAACCAGCTTTTCTGTAGCTGATTTCCTTTATCAGTAAGCACCACATTTAGATCTCATGCATACAGCGCAAATACTTTTGCTCTGGATTCTATTTCTAAGGATGAAAGTCATATGTGCATGCGATATTTGAGTTTTCCCCGATTTTAGAGTCGGGCTCAGTTTAAATCTGCATACAGACCTGCCTACCCTTCCGTAATCGTCCGTAATTTTACGGAAATTAACCCCCCATTACGGAGGTACGATTTTCCGTGCGAAATTACGGAAAAGAAAATTGAAAAACTACGCAAATTTCAGACTCGAAAAATTGTCGACTGCTAGACCTTTCCGAGACCGCAGAGTAACTTCCCTTGACTCAAGCCGAAACCAGATGGTTCGGAACTTGCGATTGGTCAATGTGGTGCTGTGGGCCAACACGACACACCATCACATCTGTGCGCGCCATTCGAAGCTTTTTGTTCAGCCATTGTAAGACAAAGTTTCAACCGATTTTTTGCCGGCGATTGTGAAAATGGCGGAGAAATCTTCTAAACGTTTGCATGAAACCGATGACGAGGGTTCGAAAACCACTGTGCCACAACGGAAGAAGGCGAAGAAGCAAGTGTTCCGAAGTAAATACACGCGGACTTGGCCTTGTCATGGACCTGGATTTGTATACTCATTTCTGCTCGGTGTGCAATTCAGACTTCTCCATCGGACATGGGGGAGCAAATGACTGCAAGCGCCATATCTCGGGGAAAATGCACAAAGAGACAGCTGCGAGTGCCTCCAGTCAGAAGATCACATCGTTGTTTACGAAATCCAGCGAGAGCAGCCGTCAGACCCACACACGGAAGATCACCAACGCAGAAAGACTGTTGTGTGAGCTGATCTGCGAAAACAACTTGTCCCTGAGCTGTGCTGACAAGATAGTGGCGAAAATGAAAAGGTCCTTTTCATTTTCGCCACTATCTTGTCAGCACAGCTCAGGGACACACACACACACACATATATTTTTTTTTTTTTTTTTTTGTGGGGGGGGGGGGGGGGTTGTACATTAGGTTCTTCATCAGTGGTGTCATCTGTGGTGACTGCTGTGTAAGTTACAAACTGTCAAGTATATCACCTTTGAATTGACCTGAAACTCCTGTCCTGAGTCCGTCATCTGCCATCATCCCAAGGTATTTTAATTCTGCTTTGTTGTTTTTGTTCCTTTTTTACTGTTTATATTTTTTGTTAAAATGTTAAAAATGTAGTTGGAGTTTTGTACACATTATTTGTTCAATGTTAAAAATGTAGTTGGAGTTTTGTACACATTTGTTCAAAAACGCCGTGTATTACGCGTCCGTGGAATTACTGAAGGAAATGCAAAATTACTGAAAATCTCTGTGGTTATTACTGATGAGCACAACATGAGGTAGGCAGGTCTGTGCATACGTAAATTTTCATGAAAGTGTGTGATCAGGAATTTCATGAGAAACCTGACCATCATAAAGGTTTTTGTGTAAATGCTAATTCAGTGGGTGAGATGAAATAATTGGATTTGTCCAGAGATTTCATGAACAAGTTTGAACAACCTGAAGTCTGATTTGAATTTTTTTCTCCATTTAAAATTTGTTCAGATCTTTACTTCAAACAAGATGAATGCCAGACTTAAAGGGCTAGAAGTAAAAAATTTTTTTTTGATTGCTCGATATCACATTACCATACTTTTTTTTAAACAGCGCTGTAAATAAGAACATGCCATGGTTGATATTGATCGCAGTAGTACATGATGCTGGGAGTAGCTCCAGTGATGCAAGACATCCAATGATTTCATGATATTACTGACTGAATCAGCAAGTTACACAGGGGGACTCAAAATTATGTTCAGGGCAGGGTCATGTGCAGTTGGCCTACACCGCTGCTTGCCCAGACTGACTTTTGTCATAGGTAGGGTGCTTCTTAGTCTAAGGGGACGATCAGAATTTCAGAATAAAAAGAAAAAATGTTGCCCACTGGCCAGGAAGTGAAGCTACTTAGTCTTTTAAAAGAGAAACACAGAATGTCTCCTTTCCCTTATCCCTACCCCCCACCCAGTACCCCCCACCCACTCTCACCACCCCTGTTCCATCTCGCTTCCCCTTTTTTGTTTTGAAATGGGAATGATGTTTGTTTTTATTTATGCCACTGATAGTGTTTGATTCTTTTCCTTGTTGCAGACAATGGGCATTCATTTGACCAGGTGCTGTTTTATGGCAATGAGATGTCGCTCATCATATTCGACACGCTGCTTTTCTGCATCGTTGATCTGCTCTCTGGAAACTTCCTCCTGGACGGAATCATCGTCTTTCTTGTCACCAATGTAAGTGTTGATTTCCTGGTGTGTGTAGACATTAAGACTGGCTGATTGGGGCTGTTTGATTTCAGCTGTTGTGCAGTAGTATTTTGCTTTTGTTAAGGATTCCTCCAGCTTTTGATGCAACTCTTCTGCTGTTGTTATCTTTGTGTTAATTTCATTAGCTTTGAGTGGATATGTAACCAACTGGGAAAAAAAAGGAGGAAACTGATACAAAAACAAAACCAGGAAAGAACACTGAATGTCCCTTCCTTTCCTTTGTTTAAACAAACAACTAGAATAAGAAAGAAAAGAGAAAAGGACCACCAGGAACAAGACAACAAGTCTCCCCAGTAAGTTGAAAAGTGCTTGCTTGACATTTCCTCGTTCAAAGTTGTAAGTCTTCCAGTGGATGTGGTCTGCACCTAAAAGAAATGACTTGATAACTGAGGAGACTTCAGAATGTGTTCTGTGACATGTTCACCTCAGAAGCTTTAATCAATCCTAAGCAGTGGATGGCATGGCTCCATTGGTCTGTTTTATGTGTCTTTCTTGTCTGGTGTGTCCAGACAGGGTTCTAGAGAAAGATCCTATCACTCTAAGCAGGGCTCAAGTGCAAGAACAGGAGTGTGTTCTTGTGTCTGCTCTATTGCTCACATCGCTGTTTTGTACTTACACCAGGCAAGTTCCGAGGAAAGTAGAATGCAGATCGGTTGGTCCTGGGGGTGACATTCAGTGCAGAGCTTGTTCTTCACTTCAATGGTTCACTCCTTGTAGTTTTACTTGGTGCTTATGAGGTGACATGGCTTTGTTGTTTTGATGGAAAAAAAAAAAGAATCATGTTTAATGTGCAGCTTGGAAGCAAGGACAAATTGTTGGTCTGGTCTGCAACTTTGTTAAAAGAAGGGAAACGGACACAAAATAAAAATCATGCCCGGAGCATGAATATTCCAAACAGCTTGATGCTTTCCCTGCAGTTGTTTTGGATGGTGAATATTTCATGTTCTCAGTCACCATCTTTCTTCTTACCTTTCACTTTAGATCGCATTGGTTTTTTTCTGGAGAAGCATGGAACTTTCAACTTAGCCGATTGTATATCACATTTTTGTGTGATAATTCACTGAAAAGCGTGCATATACAATTCCCAAACCATGCATGCGCCATTCTTATCACCTTTAACGGGGTGATCATTCAGTCAAATGCAAGTGTAGAGCCACACTGAGTTACTGAATTGATTTGTCTGACGGGACTTATGAGTTTATTTCTAAGTTTTAGAAAAAAACAATCACCGGGTACTAGAAACAACTTTGTACATTCAGTAGACTACAAAAAAATTGACAAACTTCCAGTTTTCAGTAGAAGTGCCGGTAGATGAATTTTCCTGTTTTGAGATACAAAAATACTTGGATTTTCAATAAAAATTTTAAGAAAACAAATTTGTTTTTCTTTTTGGTATAATTAAAAGGGTGACAAAATAAACTGTCTTACTTTTTTTAAAAGTGAAATTACATGGAAAAAATTTATGCCTGTTTAGATAAAAATTAAAAGGGTTGCCAAAGTCTTTCTTTTTCAGTATAATGACAAAGAAATAAAGATACTTTCTAATTTTAGTGAAATACAAATTGCCCCCAAATTTTCTGTTTTCAGTGAATGTAAAGGAAATGTACTTGTTCCTTGTTAGCGAAGTGTAGAGTGACTGACACTTCTGTTTTCAGTAGAATTATGAGAAGGCACACCTTTCTATTTTAAGTAGAATTATGAGAAGGCACACCTTTTCTTTTTTAAGGGAAAGAATTATGAGAAGCACACCTTTATTTAAGTAGAAGTACAGGTGTGACAGATTTTCCCTGTTGTTCAAAAAATTACATTTTATTTTTTGAGGATTACAAGGAACAAACTTATTTTCCAGTTTCATTTTGATTCAAAAGGGTAAAACATTTTCCTCCTCTTTTTGTTCATAGATTACAAGGTAACTAGCAGAATCATCAGCATTTTCGTGTGTCAGCCAAACCAAAGAACATCAACACATACAGGTGTATGCTCCAACTACCAGCCACGAAGATCAGCCGGTGGAAGAATTCTACGAGAAAGTAAAGACACCATCAGAAAAGCCCCAAGAAAGACATCATCATGTTCAGGGGGACTTCAACGCCAAAGTCGGCCCAGATGCCTACAAAGACGGGGCTGGAACAGTGGTCAATAGGCACAGGGGGGAAACTAACGACAGGGGACTTCCCCTTCGGGAGTTTGCCTGCACCCAAAAGCTCCCATTGCCAACACCTTTACCCCCCCAAACTGTAAAGAAGAACAACCTGGCATGCGCCGACGGAATGACTACAACCAGATCGACTTTGTCCTCACTCCGCGGGGGCTTTCAAATCAAGCTCAATAAAGCAAAGGACGAGGACATACCCCGAGCGATATAGGCGCGACCACGATCTCGTGCTGCTCACAATGAAGATCAAATTGAAGAAAAAGTACCAACCTGCGCAGCACGCATAAAGTTTGCCCTGGAGAAGTTAAAAGGACCCAGAAAAGAAGGGGCATTCCAGGCACAGCTCGGGGGGCGGTTCGCGGCACTCAACCCCTGGACAATGACATCAACGACCTCAAAAACAGCTTCAATGGGGCAGTCTGCGAAACAGCAGAGGAGGTACTTGGGCGACAGAGGAAGAAACACCAAGCATGGACTCAAACGACATCCTTGACCTCTGCGACAAAAGAAGATCACTGAAAATACGAAAAATTCCAGCCCTGAACAAGCCGCACAGTATCGAAAAACCAACAACCTTGTAAAGAGGAAATGATTGAAGCCAAAGAACAATGGATCAATAATCAGTGCGGAACATCGAGAAAGGCATGGAAAGGGAAACAGCAAACATGCCTTCACCACACTGAAAAACCTCACCAAGACGCAGCAAACAGATCGTCAGTCATCGAGGATACCTCAGGCGACCCTGCTGACAGAAAGCTCCGCTGTTTTGAACAGATGGACACAGTACTGCCAAGAACTTTACAACTACCCTATACAGCCAGACGACAGTCTGTTTGAAGGGGACTCAACACCATCAAGGGAATCCTCACCACTACCAGTGATGAGAGAAGAAGTGGAAGAAGCCATCGGCAGCCTTCCGGCAGGGAAATCACCTGGAGCAGACAATATTCCAGCAGAGCTGCTCAAACATGGAGGGAAGGAATTGGTCACTCTAGTAACATCGATTTGTCAGAAGATCTGGGAACAAAACAGTGGCCCACAGAATGGACTCAATCACTAAATCATCCCCTGCCCAAAAGGGAAATCTACGCCAAATGCCAGAACTACAGAACAAAAAGTCTCTTTAGCCACACCAGAAAATCAGGCTCAGAGTATCTTGAATCGACGGGAAGGGAAAGAGGCGGAAGAACACCTGGCGGAAGAACAAGCTGGATTCAGGGCGGGCAGAAGCACAGTAGAACAGATCTTCACCTGCCGGATACTGATGGAGGAAACATCTGCAACATCAGAGAGACCTGTTCCACAACTTCATTGACTTTAGGAAAGCTTTGACAGGGTGTGGCAAAAGGGGTCTGTGGCAAGTGCTCAGAAAGTTTGGCATTGAGGAGGGTCTCGTCCAAACCATCCAGGCGCTGTATAACACCGCCAGCACGCAGTCCTCCTCAACAACCAGATAGGGGACTACTTCAAGACCACAGTTGGAGTCCGCAAGGCTCCCCTGCTATCTCCCGTACTGTTCAATCTCTTCCTGGAAAATATCATGCGTGAAACCCTCCATGACTTCCACTCCACTGCCCTCCATCGGAGGAAGAATCATCAATAATTTTGAGGTTCGCAGAGGGGACATCGACCTGATGGAGCGGGCAACAAGAACTACAAGACCTGACAAAGAGACTGGAAGAAAGGGGCAGGTGCATTATGGAATGGAAGTGAGCACAGAAAAAAGCAAAGTCCTGGTCAACAGCACAACCAACACCCATGCTGAAATCTACATAAACGGACAACAGCTTGAAGAAGTGGCGCTTTCAAATCCTTGGGGCCACTCTCACCAAAGACGGTCGCTCTACAACAGAAATCAAGACCAGACTAGCGATCGCAACAGCAGCAATGGCAAAAGCTAAAAAAGATCTGGAAGAGGGAGGAGATCAGCTTTCCCACAAAGATGAAGCTGTACAAATCCCCGGTGCTGTCCATCCTGCTGTATGGCTGCGAAAGCTGACCCTGACAGCAGAGACCACCAAGAGAATCCAGACGTTTGAAACTAAATGCTTCAGGCGCTTGCTCGGGATCTCTTGGCAAGACCGGAAGACAAACGACCTTGTGAGGAGCCAAATAACATCACTTGCGGCCCCCAAGAACCCCTCTTGGCAACATCAAGAAGAGAAGCTGTCGTGGTTCGGGCATGTCATACGCCACAATTCACTGCCCAAAACAGTCATCCAGGGCAACGCTGGAAGGCGGCAGACGAAGGGACACAACCAAATGCTGGATGGACAACATCAAAGAATGACCAGGATGGATGGCCCTACGCTGATGCGACAGGCAGAGGACAGGGCCGATGGCGGTGCCTGGCTTCGAGAGTGTCTCTCATCTCTCCTCTACGCCCATCATGGGCAAGAGAATGATAGATGAGCAAAATTTTCATGTTTTCATCAGAACTGGCAATGGAACAAATGCAATCACCTATTTCCCCAAGAATTTCAAGATTTTCATCATCGTTCCCATTTTCCAAAGAATTTACTCAGCTGAAAACATGCTCAAATCTGTGTTATTTCTTCATGTAGGACTAGCATCTGCACCAAATTTCTGTGTGATGTATTCATTAATCACGTCATGTGTTGATTTGTTCTTTTCCTTGCTGTCCAAGGTGTTGTTCTTGTCCTTGCTGTCCAAGGTGTGTTCTTTTGTCCTTGCTGTCCAAGGTGTGTTCTTGTCCTTGATGTCCAAGGTGCGTTCTGGCCAAACAGCAAGGTGTGCTCTTGTCCCTTTCGTCCCAAGGTGTGTTCTTTCCCTTGCTGTTTTAAAAGGTGTGTTTCTTGTCCTTTCTGTCCAGGGTGTGTTCTTGTCCTTGCTGTCCAAGGGGTGTTCTTGTCCTTGCTGTCCAAGGTGTTTCTTGTCCTTGCTGTCCAAGGTGTGTTCTTGTCCTTGCTGTCCAGGGTGTGTTCTTTTCCTTGCTGTCCAAGGTTTTTCTTGTCCTTTTCTGTTCCAAGGTGTTCTTGTCCTTGCTGTCCAAGGTGTTCTTGACCTTGCTGTCCAAGGTGTTCTTGTCTTGCTGTCCAAGGTGTGTTTTTTGTCCTTGCTGTCCAAGGTGTTCTTGTCCTTTCTGTTTAGGGTGTGTTCTTGTCCTTGCTGTCCAAGGTGTGTTCTTTAGTCCTTTCTGTCCAAGGGGTTCTTTTCCTTTCTGTCCCGGGTGTGTTCTTGTCTTTGCTGTCAAGGTGTGTTCTTTTGTCCTTGCTGTCCAAGGGTTTTTTGTCCTTTCTGTCCTAGGGGTGTTCTTGACCTTGCTGTCCAAGGTGTGTTCTTTACCTTGCTGTCCCAAAGGGGTGTTCTTGTCCTTGCGTCCAAGGTGTGTTCTTGTCCTTGCTGTCCAAGGTGTTTTTCTTGTCCCTTTCTGTCCAAGGTGTTCTTGTCCTTGCTGTCCAAGGTGTGTTCTTTTTCCTTGCTGTCCAAGGGTTTCTTGTCCTTGGTGTCCAAGGTGTGTTCTTGACCTTGCTGTCCAAGGTGTGTTCTTGTCCTTGCTGTCCAAGGTGTGTTCTTGTCCTTGCGTCCAAGGGCGTTTCTTGTCCTTGCTGTCCAAGGTGTTCCCTTTTCCTTGCTGTCCAAGGTGTTTTGTCCTTGCTGTCCAAGGTTTTCTTGTCCTTGCTGTCCAAGGTGTGTTTTTTGTCCTTGCTGTCCAAGGTGTTCTTGCCCTTGGTGTCCAAGATGTTTTCTTTTGTCCTTGCTGTCCAAGGTGTTTTTTGTCCTTGGTGTCCAAGGTGTGTTCTTGTCCTTGCTTTTACAAGGGTGTTCTTTTCCTTGCTGTCCAAGGTGTGTTTTTTGTCCTGCTGTCCAAGGTGTTCTTGACCATGCTGTCCAAGGTTGTGTTCTTGACCATTGCTGGCCAAGGTGTGTTCTTGACCATGCTGTCCATGGTGTGTTCCTGTCCTTGCTGTCAAAGAGTGTTTCTGTTCTTGCTGTCCAAGGTATGTTCTTGTCCTTGCTGTTCAAGGTTTCTTGACCTTGCTGTCCAAGGTGTTTTCTTGTCCTTGCTGTCCAAGGTGTTCTTGACCTTGCTGTCTAAGGTGTTTTTCTTGTCCTTGCTGTCCAAAGGGGTTCTTGACCTTGCTGTCCAAGGTGTTTTATTGTCCTTGCTGTCCAAGGTGTTCTTGACCCTGCTGTCCCAAGGTGTGTTTCTTGTCCATGCTGTCCAAGGGGTGTTCTTGTCCTTGCTGTCCAAGGTGTGTTCTTGTCCTGGTCCTTGCTGTCCAAAGTGTGTTCTTGTCCTTGCTGTCCAAGGTTGTGGTCTTGTCCTTGCCGTCAAAAGGTGTGTTCTAGTCCTTTCGTCCAAGTGTTTTCTTTGTCCTTGCTGTCAAAAGTTGTTTTTCGGTTTCCTTGCTGTCAAAGGTGTATTCTTGTCCCTTGCTGTCAAAGATGTGTTCTTGTCCTTTCTGTCAAAGATGTGTTCTTGTCCTTACTGTCAAAGGTGTGTTCTTGTCCTTACTGTCAAAGGTGGGGTCTTGTCCTTGCTGTCCAAGGTGTGTTCTTGTCCTTGTTTTCCAAGGTGTGTTCTGGGCCTTTCTGTCAAAAGATGTGTTCTTGTCCTTACTGTCAGAGATGTGTTTTTTTGTCCCTTGCGTCCAAGGTTGTTCTTGTCCTTGCTGTCCAAGGTGTTCTTATCCTTTTCTGTCAGAGATGTGTTCTTTTCCTTGCTGTCCAAGGTGTTTCTTGTCCTTGCTGTCCAAGGCATGTTCTTGTCCTTGCTGTCAAAGGTGTTTCTTGTCCTTGCTGTCAAAGGTGTGTTCTTGTCCTATTGTTGCAGCTGGTGGCCATGTCCGTGACACGGCCGGGAAAAAGAAATTGCACGCAAGACTGGGGACGAACCTTCCTCATTTAGCTCACAGAAAAAACCCGCATGGGGGACGAACGCTTCCTCATTTAGCTGACAGAAAAACCAGCATGGTGGATGAAGGTTTTCATTTAGCTCACAGAAAAACCAGCATGGGGATGAAGGCTTCCTCATTTAGCTCACAGAAAAACCAGCATGGTGGACGAATTCTTCCCCATTTAGCTCACAGAAAAACCAGCGTGGTGAATGAGGGTTTCTCATTTAGCTCACAGAAAAAAACCCCAGGTGGACGAACGCTTCCTCATTTAGCTCACAGAAAACCAGCATGGTGGATGAAGTCTTCCTCATTTAAACTCACAGAAGATCAGCATGGTGGACGAATTCTTCCCCATTTAGCTCACAGAAGACCAGCATGGTGGATGAAGGCTTCCTCATTTAGCTCGCAGAAAAAACAGAATTGTTGACGATCTACAAGGTGCCCCGGAAAGAGGTGAAGTAATAAGGAGGAGGGAGTGTCTGTGGCATGTATACTAACTGTGAAAAGGACAAGCAATGTTTATAGCAGCAGTACTGGCTGAGCAATATTTTATTCCTATACAGAAAGCAGGGTTGAGGTTGGGGAGGGGTTTATATTCTGTCTGCTTACAATGGATTTTTTTTATCGTTATGAAAATTTTTTTTCTATGCAGACCTTGCCATTTTTATGTTATTGGATTTGCTGTGGATAGTGAGATCAAATTCAGGTGGAAAGAAGGGTGCAGATTTTAACCCCACCAGTGTTTGTCCGCTGTATTTTTCATGTTACTCCAGCATTGTGCCATAGCGGTTAGTGCATTGGAACAGAAATATGCCTGGTGTAAAGCCATTGCCATATTTATTTATTTATATGCTTAATGTCTGTTACTGTTTTTGTTTTTTTGTAAGGTTATAGAAAGTTATTTTGGATATCTGGTGCAATCTGTTTTTCTACATCTGTTGTTTTTAAACACTAAGATCACTATATGATTTGAAAACAGTGACAGGTGAGGAGTAAGATGGTCATAGTGAGTGACAGGTGGAGAGATGGGGATGAAAGTTATGGTGGAAGGGGCTCCTGTTGTGTTACCTCATTTTACATTTTCACAGTATATTGATTGAAAAACATTCAAATTGCTTTTTTTATTTTTTTCAAATTGCGTTTATTTTCTTTCATGCATATATATATATATATATATATATATATATATATATATATATATATATATATATAGTTTACATATTTAACTTCATTTATGAATAGACATATAGTTCGCCTGTGTTCCTTAATATTAAAAGTAGCTTTAAATTTGTAGTTATGTGCACACTTGCTCAATTTGCAGTCTGATTTGTACCCTTTTCTCCCCCTTTTTTTCACTCAGCGACACAGGTTCTTGCATCAATCATGTGTCCATGTAATTGCAGTAGATGTCTTGTTATTTTTTGGTTCCTCATTGTAGAAACTCTTTCATTGTATGTTGTGTGTCAGCACTTTTTTTCACAGAAGTCTTGCCTTGGTTAATGAGTATTGTGGTGGTCCAAGCAGTTCCAGCCACAATATTGTCTTTACAATGTTATCTGTAGGTAAAACTGACATGGGCAGCACAGTATGTCATATACATATCCAACACTGTTCTTATGAAACAAGGTTCTATCCTCCATGAACAATTTGGATGTCAAATGTCATTTCTTCATTTTTGTTTTTGAAGTACCTCTTATGTTAAACAGTGTTGTGCTTCCCTTTCCTCCCTGCCCCCCCCCTCCCCCCTTCCCAGTCTCTATCAGGGTTCCCATTTTCCTTGCAGGAGCTCAAGAATTTTGAGATGTGATCAGGGGATGCTCAAAGCCTTGTAGGTCCTTGGGTTGGACTTAAAAGTCTTTGTCTTTTGATAGCTTGCCTTTGGACGGCATTGCAAGTGACCATAGGTATTGATAAACAGGTACAGCAGGGCAAATGTGGTAAACGTTTGGGCTCTATTATCTAGCTGTGGGACGATATGTTGTGGATGTGACAGGAGATGGGATGATAGTGTAAAGGGTCCAGCATGGGAAAAAGAGTGTTTATGGAATGTTTTAAAATGCATGCATTGTCACACAACCTGCATGCATGTGGCATGTGCTTTTTCTAGAGGCCACAGTTTGTCCTTATTAGTACTTATGAGATCATATTTTGGTCCTTCTAATGTCATTGGTTTCTTTTATTAGGTTGTATAGGAACCCAATCAAAGGTGCAACAGATTTTGCAATCAGGAGATGGGTTGCAGCCATAGATTAGATTAACTTTCCTTGGACTTGAGACATGTGCCTGGAAGGAAGAGGATTCAAGTAGGAACATTTTTTTCCCCTCAGGGTCAGGGAAGGATGGGGTATCGATATTGTATCACATGATACTGAAATACATGTTTGACTGCAACTTGGTGGAAGTAGACTGCTAAGAATTTTGGCTATGGATGTGTCCCCAACCCATTTTAATGCGTAGAGTCTCTTTAGTTTTCTTCTGGGCATGTTTGGAGGTTGCTAGAAGTTTAAACACAAAGGCTACCACATGGAAAGAAACGATAATTTTTTAATTGAAAGAAAAAAAAAAAGGTTGCTTTGTCCAGGAAGTGACTGTTCCAAGAATGCTGGAGGGGCCATAACTCATTTATTCCAGCAAAAAGTCTGTTCTATGATTCAAAATGAATAATGGGCCATTATATTTGTGTAACCGTCACCGTCTAATGGGTCGTAGGTTCACCATCAACATTACGAGCTTCATCTGTGACACTGTACTTTTCTGGTCCAATAGTTTTGTTTTTGGAAAAGTGACAACTATTGACATAGCAGATTGTCTCTGGTCCAATAGTTTTGTTTTTGGAAAAGTGACAACTATTGACATAGCAGATTGTCTAAGACAGATTTTGGATTTGGAGTTAATCAGATATATTAATTGGATATTTATATCAACACAGACTTTTTGTAAGAATCAGATGGCATGTTTTCTGCTTGCTGTTTGTCGTGAGTCTTTTCTTTATGATGCCATCAACTGAACAAAGACAGGGCAAAGGTAGAGGGTGACCCACATTCATGCTGATGGTCAGGTCATTGTTTTTCTGGTTTCAAAGGTATACAGTGAATTCTTTATATGCTTGTTTGGTTTGTTGCAGTCACATAGTCTACCTCCTTTGTGGAGGACCTGCAATGAAGGAGACATGTCTGTTTCTTTTAATTTTACGGTCCTTAATTTAGTCTGGAGGCTTGTCAACGGGCAGAGAACGTCCATTTTTAAGGCCCGGAGACAGAGAAGGGGAGGGAACTGGTTTCAAAGTGTGGCTCGGTTTGGAAATGTGGACAATTATGGTTTTCTACATGTGCCAAAAAAAAGTCTGTGAGATTGTGCCAGTGGTTTAGGGGACACAAGAACAAACAGCTGCAGTTGCAGCGCTGTGCCAGCAATGGCCTTTCTGGCGCTGTGTTCTGGAATTGCTCATTAAATGGTGGAAGAGTTGGGCTGCAATATGTTTTTCTTTTAGGAAGGGGGTGGGTGGGTATATCAGTTCTGTTATGGATAATTTCACTTTGAAAATAAAATCCCGAATGAACAGGGGAACATATTGATTGTATGACATATGGTACTAGAAACTGACCAAAAACATTTCGGACAACCAATAAAACAAACTGCAATACCTGTTTATCCATGACAAGCAAGAGGTGGGGATTTTTTTCCCCCCCATTTGCAATTACACATCTAACTTTGTTTATTATGGCCTAATTTAATGATACTTTCATCTGTTAGTGTGTTCCTTAGTTTTTTATTTTAATGGTTATAGGATATGTTTTCATCACATGTCATTTTTTTATTATCAATATGTAATAACTTCTTTTTTTTTCCCGTTCTTATTGTCATTATAATCATTATTGTAATTGTTACTTTTATTGTTATTAATGTCATTTTTATTATTATCGTTGTTGTTATCGTTATCATCGCTATAATTACTGTTAGTATTATTGTCATTTCTTGCTGTCCAGTCCAACTTCTTCCCTTTTCTCCTCAGTTCTATTCCACAATTTTAGTTGACCCAAAAGTACACTTCCCATTTAGACAGAAAAAAGTCAGTGACTGTTGTTAATTTTTCTATATATTTTACTGTTGTTTGTCTTGGTTAAAGAAGTCCGACAGGTTGAGATACCTCATGTCTGTTTTGTAACTTGTTTGTTCAATTCGTTTGGCGGTCCTGTAACCTCACCTTTTCTTTCTTGTAGTCGTATGTTAGTGAACAAAAATACTTACAGGTAAGTAAAAACAGAGAAATATATAAAGAAGATCAAAAGGAAATCTCACATAAGCCAAAAAACAGACATTATGCAACAGATCAACATGTAACAAAAAACTGACCAAAAATACATGATGCATATTATGTTGTAAGCCATACCATGCCAATGTTACAATATGACAAACGACAAACCTACAAATTTTTTTTTTTTTTAACTATTCTACACAAAACACCCAGTTTTTCAACAAACCCAGTCAGCATTGAACAGACACAATTGTCTGTCTTTGCATTTTATAGTTGTTTGGAATCTAGCATTTCAAATGCTTACGAGAAAAAAAAAAGATGTATGTTTGGGGAACATTTTTAGATTGATGAAGTCCAAAATGTTACCAGTGTTTGCATGTTCACTCAGCCAAAAAGTAGTCTGTTACATGAGTTTTGAACGTTGGGCGTGTGTTCACATGCTTTAGTTCTCCAAAGAGATCCAAAAAGTTTTTGTACATTTCTGCAACACAGTAAAAATTTTCATAGGAATTTACATTTGTTGCAATCATATTTTGCAATTTTTTGGGGGTGATTTTTTGTGTGGATATTGATGGCTCTCTTCCTATGAATTTTGTTTTCAACAGTTTGTCAACAGTTTGTCAACAGCTTTCCGGCATATTTTGGCTCCTTTGTGTTGTACACTGCTAACAGTCATGAACTCAATGATATTGTGTGGCAGCTTAAGCTGCAGGGGAATTTAGAATCCTTTTTTTAAAATGCATATGCTGTGGAAACAGCCCAGGGTCCTCTGCTTGACAATGCCAGAGACTTCAATTGGTGACTGCTGCTAGTGCAGTAATCAGTCTGATCCTTGCTCATTCATTTTGATACGATTTTATATTACAGTGTGAGACATACGAAGAGCTGGTCTTCTGCACCATATCATGGGGAGATTTTAGAGGCCTGATCTTGATAAAATCCATGGGCCTAACAAGTGGTGATCAACTTTCTTGTGGAATTAGATTTTGTGCCATGGTCCTTATTTTCTTTTTCTGTTTTTTCCCCCCCTTTTTTTGTTTGTTGTTGTTGAAAATCAACAATTTTGATTCATGACAATATCTTAATATGGATGGCTGAGTAATAATCAAGGTTGCGCGCTGTAAATGTTTGATGCTTTTGGTGAGGAGTCTGTTGCAATACAAATACTTTCCAGTTGACCTCGCAGTGTACTTATCCACTGAATGATCTATTTTTGTATTTTTTGTTTGAACTTTTGGATATTGTTACAATCTGTGATTGCAATACTTTGTGATTTGTGCTTTTTTATCTTTTAGAGTGACCTTTTCTCATTTAGAGTGACCTTTTCTCATTTATTCAATTATTTGTTACCATTACGCACACCTGTTCACCCTTACGATTTTCCCGTAATTTTTATGGAAAAAAAAAATCAAATTTGCAGGAATTGCGGCCCCCTAAAAAAATTATGGGAAAAAAATCAAAGAAAGAAAATTGTTAAACGCCAAGTTTTGTGTGCTACTGTTTTGGTCAAAAGCAGTAAAAAGACATTTCCCAGCGTGCCTTACGTCTTTTACCTTGTCAAAGATGGCGACGAAGCGGTCTTACTGGTCCAATGCCCGCCTCTTCCCAATTCTTCAAAAGTTGTGAAAGTATTGCGATTATGAAGATTACGTTTTTTTTTTTGTTTTTTTTTCAAATTACAGGTTTTTGTCTTGAGATATTACAGGTACACAAATTTGGAGTAAACAGGTGTGCATTATGAATACCACCCATGACTACCTAATGATTGTTCTTCTTGATAATTGTTATATACCTCCAATCACATCATAATGATTTGTTATTTTTCACTATGATGATAAACTATTGATCTCTATAACAATTATCAACGATGTGAGAAAAGTGGCCTGATCTTGGTTCATGCTGTTCAATCTGAACCACGTTTTATTTGTGAAGGATGTATTTTTTAAATTTTACAACATTCTGTTGATTACTTCTGGGTGTATATGGCATAGCTTGAACGTTTTTTTTTCACAGATCTTTTCAAAACTGGGAATGGAGATCAAACGGCATTTTCTTTGAAAGTGGTGAACTTATCATGATGTCCTGACTTCAGCCTGATGAAGATCACTGCTGATTTATGTTTGAGCCATTTTATGTTGACGCAAAGCTTTAGTTGTGGTAGCTTTCATGCCAAAAAAGGTGCTGTGATCATTCTGTGACTCTTACAAGCACGACAGTTAATCAAGGATCGTACTGTAACACAGAGAACACGACAGTTAATCGGTATCCAACCTTCATAGCAGCGATTTCTGGCATGCTTTTGATGGTGAGAAGGAAAGAGAGGTGGAAGGGTGCTTTCGAGGCCTGCTGATCTGATAGCTTATTTTCGCCTACATGATAACATTCACTTGTTTGTTGTTATAACAAAAATTTCACTTAGACGATTCAGTTTTACTGCCATTCTCATGAAAACGATGGAAGTGGTCAGTGTATGATTATTGGTATATTTTGGGTATGGAATCCCTGGAGTAACTTGTGGGGCCTGTTTTATTCATTCTGTACGCTAAACTCTTTTCTCATGTTACCGACTCAAACTGGCACTATGTTTTTTGCGGACGACATGAAATGTACAAGTCTGACCCTGCAGAGACCCCCTAACTTTTTACTCACTTCATGAAGTGTTGTGTTCATAAGGTGAAACGGTGAACTCTTCATAACGATGAACAGTTAATTGAGGATAACGCTCTGTTGAACTTGAGTTAAATTCTACGTGATATTCTTCTGTGAATGTTGGACAGAATGTCATTCACTTTTCTTAATGAGCTCACAATGTAGGTGTCATGTTTCAGTTTCTGTCCATGAGATGTCAGACGTATAGAGTCTGTCGGAATGATTATCTGTTTTATTTGGCATTATCTAACCGAAGAGACAACTCCAGTACTTTGTGTCTTCTCTAGTTCTATCCTGTGCGGAGTGTTGGAATTGTCTTTGGGCTGACCTTCCACAAAAGTACATTGACAAACCCACCCAGAGAGTTAAGAATCATTCAGCCTGTCTGATGTGGAGATCATAGAAGCATGACCTTGTCGGCCCATGTTGTCCAAGTGGCACTGCTTGCCTTACACACTGTAGGAGCTGAGTGCTAAATTGCTGTCAGCTGTTGCATTGTTATTGTCATCGCTGCTGTGTGGACTTCTCAAATTGTACTGTCCTTCTCAGACTCACTGTTTTCTTCTTTCATACTCAAAATCCTCCATGCTCTGGGCCACTGAAAAAGGGTCCAGGAGCAGCAAGCCTTTTCTTATGTCAATCTCGTTATCTGTGCAGCTTGCCATTGTCTGTCTGTCATGCCCCAAATCTCGTCATTTAAGTCCAATTTAAACACACATCTCTGTTTTATTTCGTACAGTTAGTAAGTGCGCCATTCCAAAGCGGGTCTTGATTACTGATCAGTGTGTGTGTGTGTGTGTGTGTGTGTGTGTGTGTGTGTGTGTGTGCGTGCGTGTGTGTGAGTATGTAAGGATTTCCTCTGCTGGCTGATGCTGATGCTCTTTATAATGAAAGAGTGAGAGAGAGAGTGTGAAAAAATGATTTGGTTATGCTGTTCAGTATGCACTATACATTTAATCTGCTTTTCTATGCATGCTGATTTTTTTTCTTTCTACATGTGTAAGCATTCTAAGCTCTGAACAAAAGACTGCGTTGAATTTCCATAAAGAGTAATATTTGGAAGATTTTTTACTTGCTGGTGCAGATTGTTTTTATTACAGGGTCAGAAAGCTCATGTGTGAGTTGCTTTGGTTGTGTGTTCAATACCTTTTTGAGGCAGGGCTGTGTGAAAAAGGCAGCAGAAAAATTCTGCCTGGGTAGAGCTATCTTCAGAGCTGCATGCTGGCACCAAATTCTGTCATTTCCCATGTCATTCAGTCAAATTCCAGTCACTTTGTTTTTCACTCATTCTTTCAAATTTTCACAAAGGATGCATGCTGTGCGTATACTTGTCATCTATACCAACAGCCCAAATTGCTTTCTGTTCCGAAAGCTGATGATTGAATTTTACATGCGTGCAAGATATTACATGACTGTACGCAGAATCTTCATTTGCAGTCTCACACAAAGTACTTTTTGGGAAGTGTGTTTGAAGTAATGCCAGTTTTTTAGGGAAAAAAAATCCCCCTGTACTGAAATGGACCAGGAGAGATTGGAACCCACACCCCCAAGATCACCAGGCGACAAGACTGATGATTGAACATATGAGCTATTCAAGCCCCTTTCACAAGATGTTGTGATGTTTAATCTGTGGACAATGAATGAAGGAGAATGCCTGGCATCCTCAGCACTGCCTAGAGCGGTCAGCCTGCAGGACGTCAATAGATCAATTACCATGTTATTAATTCAATGTATATGATAGCTTTGTTGTTGTTTTCTATTATCATTTTTGTTTGTTTGTAGGATAGGATTTCTTTTACCTGAACAGTGAACAACCTGAAAAGTCTATGTGTAGTCTGCTGGGCTGTTGCAAGGATAATAAAAGTTAAGTGATTTTTGTTTCTTTTGTCTTCTGCGCTATGTTCATACCTTTGTAGTAGTGTTATTCTCTCGTTGCTTAATTTTATAAAGCTTCTACAGGCAATGAGTTTTGGTTGTTGTTTACATTCTTCCCGGTGTGAAGGCTCATTTTGCTGTTCTATTCTACCAGGTGAAGGTCATGGTTAGGTTTCGCCCATCTGTTTCATTCTACCAGGTGAAGGTCATGTTGATGTGTCACTTGTACTATTCCGTCCAACACAGGCGAAGGTCATGTTGATTTATCAAGTTGTACTTTTCCAGTCTATGAAGTGAAGGTTAGGTTGACGTCTGACTTGTACTATTCCATTCTGTGTGGTGAAGTTTGTGTTGAGGTGTCACTGACAACTATTTTGATCTATCGAGTGAAGGTCAGGTAAATGAGTGACTTGTTCTATTCTGTCCCAGCAGGTGAAGTTTATGCTGATGTATCATTTGTGCCATTCTGATCTACCAAGTGAAGGTCACGTTGATGTGTCACTTGTACTATTCCGTCCAACCAGGTGAAGGTCATGATGACAGGTCATCTGTAGTATTTTTTCTTCCAAGTTAAGGTCATTGTTGTATCGCTTGTACCATTCCAATCTACCAGGTGAAGATCATGTTGACATATCACTTGTACTGTTCCGTCCTACCAAGCCAAGGTCATGTTGAATTGTCACTTGTGCTATTCGTACTGACAGGTGAAGATTGTTTTGCTATATTGGCCGTACTTTTCTGATCTGTCAAGTGATGGCTAGGTTGATATGCCACTTGTACTATTCTATTATCAAGCAAAGGTCATGTTGAAGTGTCCACTATACTATTCCATCGTACAGGATGAAGGTCTCGATGATGTATTAATTGTACAGTTCTGATCTATCAAGTGAGCGTCATGTCGATATATCACTTGTACTATTCCATCTTACTATTCCATCTTACCAGGTCAAGGTCACATTGACGTTTCACGTGCACAATTCCATTCTACCCAGAGAAGGTCAGATTCCATTCTACCCAGAGAAGGTCAGATTGATTTGCCCTTAGACTGTTCTGTTCTATCCAGTTAAAGTCCTGTTGATATGTCACATGTACTATTTCGTTCTACCAGGTGAAGGTCGTGTTGTCAGTGTGTCACTTTTACTCTTCCTTTCTACCAAATGAAGCTCACGGTGGTGTGCCAGTTTTACTATTTCATGTTGATGTGTCACTTGCACCAGTGCTATTTGTACATTCCATTATACTAGGCAAAAGTCATGTTAATGTGCCTTTCCATTTTGCTACTTGAAGGTCATGTTAATATATCACTTGCGCTAATCGGTTCAACTCGTTGCAGATCATGTTGATAGGCCATCTGTAGTATTTTGTTCTCTCAAGTGAAGGTCATGTTGAGGTGTCGTTCGTACTCTTCCGTACTACCTGTTGAAAATTGTGTTGATGTATCAGTTCTTCTATTTTCTTCTCCAAGGTGAAAGTCATGTTGATGTGTCACTTGTTCTATTTTCTTCTAAAAGGTAAAGGTCATGTTGATGTGTCACTTGTTCTATTCTCATCTAAAAGGTGAAGGTCATGTTGATGTGTCACTCGTTCCGTTCTCATCTAAAAGGTGAAGGTCATGTTGAGGTGTCACTTGTTCTATTCTCATCTAAAAGGTGAAGGTCATGTTGATGTGTCACTTGTTATGTTCTCATCTAAAAGGTGAAGGTCATGTTGAGGTGTCACTTGTTCTATTCTCATCTAAAAGGTGAAGGTCATGTTGATTTGTCACTCGTTCTATTCTCATCTGAAAGGTGAAAGTCATGTTGATGTATCACTTGTTCTATTTTCTTATAAAAGGTGAAGGTCATGTTGATGTGTCACATGTTCTATTTTCTTCTAAAAAGGTTAAGGTCATGTTGATGTGTCACTTGTTCTATTTTATTCTAAAAGGTAAAGGTCATGTTATGTGTCACTTGTTCTGTTTTCTTGTAAAAGGTAAAGATCATGTTGATGTGTCACTTGTTCTATTTTATTCTAAAAGGTGAAGGTCATGTTGATGTATCACTTGTTCTGTTCTCATCTAAAAGGTAAAGGTCATGTTGATGCGTCACTTGTTCTATTTTCTTCTAAAAGGTGAAGGTGATGTTGATGTGTAACTTATGCTATTCAGTTCTACCAGGTGAAAGTCATGTTGATGTGCCATTTGTACTATACTATTCTGTCAGTTAAAGATCATGTTGATATGTCACTTATTCTATTCCATTTTACAAGGTGAAGGTCATGTTGATGTGCCATTCTATCAGTTAAAGATCATGTTGATATCTTACTTATTCTATTCCATTTTACAAGGTGAAGGTCATGTTGATGTCAAGGTGAAGGTCATGTTGATGTCAAGGTGATGTGAAGGTCATGTTGATGTCAAGGTGAAGGTCATGTTGATGTCAAGGTGAAGGTCATGTTGATGTGCCATTTGTAATATTCCATTCTATCAATTAAAGATCTTGATATGTCACTTTATAAAATTCCGTTTTTCCAAGGTGAAGGTCATGTTGATGTGTCACTTGTTTTGTTCTGTTCTACAGGGTGAAGGTCATGTTGATGTTTTTTTTCTCTTTTTTTTGCACTGTTTCATTCTGTAAAGTGAAGGCCATGTTGATGTATCACTTGTTCCATTTTACAGGGCAAAGGTCATGTTGATGTGTACAGGGTGAAGGTCATGTTGATGCTTTCTGGTTTTTCTTTTTTTGCACTGTTTCATTCTGCAAAGTAAAGGCCATGTTGATACATCACTTGTTCCATTTTACAAGGCAAAAGTCATGTTGATGTGTACAGGGTGAAGGTCACGTTGATGCTTTTATATTTTTTATTTTTTGCACTGTTTTATTCTGCAGAATAAAGGCCATGTTGATGTATCACTTGTTCTATTTTACAGGGCAAAAGTCATGTTGATGTCTACAGGGTGAAGGTCATGTTGATGTCTACAGGGCAAAGGTCATGTCGATGTTTCACCGGCACTATTCTTATACTATTCCATTCGACAGGGTGAAGGTCATGTTCATACATCTTAGGCACCTTCCATTCTACAAGGTATAGGTCATGTTGACGTGTCCCTAGCTCTGTTCTTACATTATTCCATTCTATAAGATGGGGGTCATTATGATGTATCTTTCATGCTTTCTGTTCTGCAAGGTAAAGGTCATATATTGATGTATTACTTGTTCTGTTTCATTCTTCAGTTTGAAGGTCATGTTCCTGTGTCAGTTGTACAATATGCAAGAGCACAGTATTTGTATTGCTTCTGTTTTTTTTTCTCATTTGTCAAGTATTTTTCTGACTTGACAGTGAAATTGTGAGCTTGATGACTTAAAAAGGAAAAAAAAAGCTAAAGGTGCAAAGCACAGGCCATATGTAATATTGTGCAATGATAACAGCTTTTGCATGAAACTTGTATTCTTAGGTGATATGATTTATGGGTATATAGTCTGGACAAAGTTGGGAAATTATTGCTTTTGTTTTCAAGTGGATGGCGCTGAGTGCCATATTTTCCATTTTCTTATATGACATATTTGATACCATTTTCTTTGTTGTTGTTGTTATTGAAATTCCGTGGCAAACTTCATGACATGATGTGATGGTTATAACATTCAGAAATATTCACCTCCATCAACCACATCCATTCCCTTTTCGGACTCAGATGGAAAATCCATGGTAGAAAACCCAGAGAGGAATGGTATACACAAACCGACAGTAAACTCTTCCCAAGTCGTGGGACTTGCAGGAGTTCCTTCCATTTATCCCTGGAAAGCCATCAAGAGGAAATGGTGTTGTGCAGATTCTGTACTGATCTCACCGATTCTACTCATTCTTGGAAGGGTGAGGAGACTATATGGTGTGTACTATATGTGATAAACCACTTAGCATTAGACATCTTATTGAGCGTTCGGCTGTACACGAAAGTGGGTAAAAAAAAGTTATACTGCTGATTCTGTGAAGATCTTGTTAGAGGTATTCCATCTGATGTGTCTTATGATTTTTTTTAAAGTAGGAGATCAGTATTTTACATGTGATCTGACAAAAACATGGCTGGTGATAAATTTTTAGATCAGTATGCAGATTTGTAGTGCTTGCTTTGGATTGAAGTCTCAGCATTTCACTTTTGCATCCAGCTGTGATGTCAACTTGGTTTGCATATGGCTCCGCTGACAACTTGCATTGTATATACTTATGATGTCAACTTGCTTCGCATATAGCTCCGTTGTCAACTTGCTAGTGGTCCAGATGTGACCACTTGGGTCAGGTGGGTGAAAAATTGAGGTGACTTGAACCTCATGACTGCTGAAGATGAACGAAACCAGATCAGTGGGTTGGGATTGAAAGGACAGTCCATGTGTTTTGTGCAGTCGTCTACCTTACTACAGGGAGGCTGCAGTGTCATGACAGAGAGGTCATGAAAAACAGTGGCACCTGATGACCTGCACTATCAGCTCGCTAGGACGTTAGTCTGATGACCTGATCTGTCTGCCCTGTCGGGTCATAAGGATGTTACAGTCTGATGACCCGATGTTAACCCCATCCCATCTCAAAGATGTTACAGTTTGATGACCTGAGGACAGTACAGGTTAGCTCAGACCAGCCCACTGGTTGTTAACTGTCAAATGGTAAGTTGCATGTAATAATGTTTGTAGTGACCAGGTTTTCGTCCCGGTGATTCAGCTGTTGCTGAGGTTTCTGTGTATCTCTTAGCTGATCGATTTGTTGATTTGTTCACTTCAGCAGTGGGTAGTGTCCTAGAAATGAAATGAACAGCAATTTTGATACTGAAAAAATCCTGAACTCCGTCCATCTTTGTTATTTCAGATGATTTAATAAGCGAGGATTGAACGCATAGTATGTAAAATGAGATACTTACAGTGCTCTTGTCATCAATTTGGAGAGATTGTTTCTGCACCACCCGTGTTAATTTTGAACATCTTTTTTGTTCTTGTTTTTATAGTAGTTAGCAAGAGTGCCTCCGATTGCCTTAACAGTCACTTTTGCTGACAATGCGTTGAAAAAAAATCAGGAAGGAGAAGAGATGGTTATTGGGGTTGTCGACATGAGAAATAGACCAGAAAGTGGGAAGACTTATTTCTGAAAGCAGGACAGCGAAAGTTTCTCCAGAGGAGACGTCGTCGATGCAAAATGTTTCAGCATTTTAATTCCTAACTCTCTGTAGGGGTAGGGCCGCTTCCAAGTCATGACCCATAAGGCCACTTCCAGGACATGACCCTTAGGGCCGCTTCCAGGTCATGACCCCTAGCGCCGCTTCCAGGTCATGACCCCAAGGGCCGCTTCCAGGTCATGGCCCTTAGGGTCACTTCCAGGTCATGACCCCTAGTGCCGATTCCAGGTTATGACCCATAGGGCCGCTTCCAGGTCATGACCTATAAGGCCGCTTCCAGGTCATGACCCATAGGAACGCTTCCAGGTCATGAGTCATAGGAACGCTTCCAGGTCATGACCCATAGGAACGCTTTGGAACGCTTTCAGGTCATGACCCATGGGAACG
Source organism: Conus ventricosus (assembly GCA_018398815.1). NCBI lineage: Eukaryota > Metazoa > Mollusca > Gastropoda > Neogastropoda > Conidae > Conus > Conus ventricosus. The sequence goes on along the minus strand of CM031609.1, from coordinate 17,139,516 downwards.
CTTTCAGGTCATGACCCATAGGAACGCTTTCAGGTCATGACCCATAGGAACGCTTTCAGGTCATGGCCCGAAGGACCGCTTCCAGGTCATGGCCCATTGGAACGCTTTCAGGTCATGACCCATAGGAACGCTTTCAGGTCATGACCCATGGGAACGCTTTCAGGTCATGACCCATAGGAACGCTTTCAGGTCATGACCCATAGGAACGCTTTCAGGTCATGGCCCAAAGGAACGCTTCCAGGTCATGACCCATAGGAACGCTTTCAGGTCATGACCCATAGGAACGCTTTCAGGTCATGACCCATAGGAACGCTTTCAGGTCATGGCCCAAAGGAACGCTTCCAGGTCATGACCCATAGGAACGCTTTCAGGTCATGACCCATAGGAACGCTTTCAGGTCATGACACCTGGATGTCTTACTGCTGTCTGCATTCAAAGCAGCACTTTCAGAACAGTCCAGCGCCTCAGTGCCAAGTTGCCCTGCAAGGAATATCGTAACCTCTCAGCTGAGACATCTGTGGTCAGTTTGGAAAATGTAGTCTTACTGTCTTATGAAGCTGAATTCTGTTCTTTCCGGGCTGGAGTCCAGCGAGGATCGTTCTCATCTGCTGCTACCATGGCCTTTAGAACTCAGATCCTTCAGGCATTCAGTGTTCAGAGACTTCCCTCAGTAAGAAAGGTTCATGCTAACTGAGAAGTCTTGTACAGACAATGAAATATTGATGGCAAAATATGGAAAATATGAAGTAAAAAAAAAAAAGAATAAGAGTAGTTAACGTATGGTTTCAATAACGGTAAAATTTAAATAAAAAGAACATCTTTTTAGGTGAATGTTTCTTATATATATTATATATATATATATATATATATATATTAGATAGATAGATAGATAGATAGATAGATAGATAGATAGTAGAAAAAGGACACAGTTGTATGCTTTTAAATATAGAAGAGTGCTTTGAAATGTGTTTGAAATTAAAACTGATTTCTGAAGAGGAGCAGGATGTTGAGGATGTGCATATAGAAAAAAAATGTGCATCAAAACTACATCAGCATTTACATGTTTTTTGAAGCAAAACATTTACTATTTTATTAAGAATTTTTTGGAAAATCCTAATACTGGTATTAACAGTGGACAATTACTGCTGAACAAAGATGAAAGATCAAGGATGGGGTGTCGTGGAATGGTATTTAACCTTGACCAGGGCTGAAGATTATTTGCTGCATACTTTATTCTTGTTTATAAAATGTGACCATTCAGAATGTAGTTTGGATCGGCATTTTATGTGGATTTGGCTTGACATGACTGCGACGTGCTTGGAAGCTTTGTGGTGTACTGAGAATAAAATGGTGAAGTACAAAATCTGGACGGTAGAGTGATTTGCAACGAGAATATTGAAAGCACATACAGTGCTGTAATGAGTGTGTATGCTTATGTATGTATATTCACAATATGCACACACACGCGTGCAGGCATGAAAACTCTCTCTCTCTCTCTCTCTCTCTCTCACACACACACACACACACACACACACACACACACACACACACACACACACACACACACACACACACAATCAAACGACGTTTGAAAATAAACATTGAACTGACACGACTTGCGCTTTGTCTAGAAATATTTTTTCCCTGCCGAATATATTGTGGAAAGTGTCTGCAAAGTTTGGGTTTTTTTGTGTGTGTGTGTGTGTGTGGTAGAGGGATGAAACAGCATCGCAGAACTTCACCAAAGCTGCAGTTAAGAATAGATCCTACCAAGTGTGTCTCACGTAGGATTAGAGACTGGAGGAAAAGGAGGAAGGGGGATAAGAGGTGAAAAGGAGGGGGAAGAGGAGAGGTAAAGGAAGCAGGGGGGGGGGGGGGGGGTGAGGGGGAGGGGGGCGTAACTGTCACAACTTTATTTCTGATCTCCATTCCACACAGAAAGGATGCACTTTTACAGAAGATAATGGGGATTTTAAATGGAGAAAAAGCCGCATCAAAGACAGGTGGGTTGGATTTTGTTTGCGACTCATGTGCATGTTCAGTTATGTGCCGAGCAATGTGAATCTCCCAATTGTGTAAACTCTCCGGTGATTGGTGGCCTACAAGAAACAAGTGATTAGCACTGCAGGGACAAACAGGTTCACCTGCAACTGTCGTCCAACCGTTGGACACGAGTGAGCGAGGTCAAACCAACACAGGGCGGGCACGTGATAAACTGAAGGCACACTGTGCACGTGCACATTTTGACAGCGAGTGAACATTTGTCGCCAAGGGGGTTGCTGTCCCTCGCCGGTTGGTTTGGGAAAGAAGCGAGGAGACTTGCCGTTGATTGTGTAACTGTTTGTGGTGTTTCGAGTCACATCGGCCTCTAACGGTGGTGGAAGCCATCTTGTGAAAGAAGAATTTCTCCGTTTCAACGTGACAGTCAGCGGCATGTTGATGCTGTACTGCTGGAGAAGGGTTTGGAACAGGTGCTTGAGATGTGACAACGTCTGCGTTTCGTTTCATAGCCTTCGGCAAGCTGAATGCAGGTATGTGGAGTATTGCGCGCTCTCCCCCTTACCCTCCTTATTCAACATCAAGCCAGGTGAGCTTCCTTTGAAAGAGAGTTTCCTTTTGTCACCCCCCCCCCCCTTCCCTTCCTCAGTTTTCTAAAAAGAAAAAAAAAAAGAAAAAGGAAGAAAGACAGACATGCGCGCATTGACATGTTATACAGCATGCGCCGGTTAAAAACTCACCAGGTGTGACAGATGTGAGCAGTGACCCTTAAGGGTGGGGGAGGAGGGGAGGTGGTGATGGTTTAGGGTTTCTGGGCCTTCTATTCATCCTTAAGACGTTTTTACATTAAAAAAACAAACAAACCCGGACAGAAATGATAAATGAGAGCAAATAAATATAATGATAGTCGAGTATCCGTGAGCTCCAGTTTTGCCGGTGTGTGTGCAATGTTTTTAACAAGTGTAATCAGCAACATTGGCATTAGCTTCCTAAGAGAAGATAATCCGTCTACAGAAAGCTAGCTGAACGAACAGTGTAGATAGCGTTTCAGTCGGTAGATTATCTTTTCTTGAAAGTAGAATTCTTTTTCTTCTTCCTCTTCTTTTTCTTCTTTCTTTTAGTGTCCACAATCATGTTGATTATTCTGACACTTTTGTGTGTATGACCATTTTTTATACCGCCATCAAGGCAGCCATATTCCAACTTCGGGGAAGGTGCATGTGTAACGTGTCGTCCATACCAACGGCCAAACTGGCCTTCTCTTCCGAAAGTTGGTGATGGGATTTTACGTGTGTGCAAGATGATATGCGTGCGTTCACACACGGAACCTCGGTTTATAGTCTCATTCGAAGGGTTGTATGGGGAATGGAGTCAGAATCAATGTTAACTCCGAGGGAAAAATCACCCTGTACCGAAACGGCCCGGCGGAGATGCGAACCTGCAACCCCAAGATTACGAGTCCGGCGCTCTGCCAACTGAGCTATTCAGTGTGGTAGAATGTGGGGGTAGTACCAGGTGTTCTTGACCGGTGCTTGACAAGATGTCCAGTCTCCCCCCCCCCCCCCCCCCCCCCCCCCCCCCCCCCCCCCCCCCCCTCTTTGTGCCAAAGGTTCTTCCGGTGAAAATTCGGTTTAGTGCTTGCTCCCTTCTCGCTGCGCCTGTGATTCAACATGTCCACTTCACTCTGCTGGGTGCCGCCCCAACAGAAAGAGATCCTTTTATTTCTCTCTCTCGCTTTGTCTCTGTCTCTGTCTCTGTCTCTCTCTCTCTCTCTGTCTCTTTCTGTCTCTGTGTGCGTCTCTCTCTGCCTCTCTCACCCCGTCTGGGTCTTTCTCTCTGTCTGTCTCTCCCTCTGTCTCTCTCACTGTCTGTCTCTCTCTCTCTCTCTCTCTCTCTCTCTCTGTCTCGCTCTGTAGGTCTCTCTGTAGGTCTCTCTGTGCGTCTTTCATTCTCTGTCTCTGTCTGTCTGCCTGTCTGTCTGCCTGTCTGTCTGTCTGTCTGTCTGTCTCTCTCTCTCTCTCTCTCTCTCTCTCTCTCTCTCTCTCTCTCTCTCTCTCTCTCTCTCTCTCTAATTCATTTTCCCCCCGTGAAAGCAGCCAGTGTCTGAGGACCCCATTACATGAAGAGGTTGAAAGATAAATGCAAATGGGGCGGTCGTTCATTTCTTGAAACCGCCCAGATGCGCAGTTCCCACGCGAGGAGAGCTATTTAAAGCGCACTTTGTCAGTTCCACTCAGGTAGTGGAGCAAAATTCAACCGTCGTATAAAAAAGGCGGGATAAGGGGAGGAAAAGGAAGTGGGGAGGGAGGTAGTGAGAGACTATAGTAAAAAAAACAAAAAACTTTCACCTGCCACTGTCGTGAGCAGTGGGTAATGAAAAACTCATAAGAAGCAACGTTACAAGTAAAGCAAACAGTAAATAAAACAAAGTACAGACACACGAATACATGGTCAAAGTGACGCTTGTTTTAATTTCAAAGTACACACGAATACATGGTCAAAGTGACGCTTGTTTTAATTTCAAAGTACACACGAATACATGGTCAAAGTGACGCTTGGTTTAATTTCAAAGTACACACGAATACAAGGTCAAAAGTAACGCTTGTTTTAATTTCAAAGTACACACGAATACAAGGTCAAAGTGACGCTTGTTTTAATTTCAAAGTACACACGAATACATGGTCAAAGTGACGCTTGGTTTAATTTCAAAGTACACACGAATACAAGGTCAAAGTGACGCTTGTTTTAATTTCAAAGTACACACGAATACAAGGTCAAAGTGACGCTTGTTTTAATTTCAAAGTACACACGAATACATGGTCAAAGTGACGCTTGTTTTAATTTCAAAGTACACACGAATACATGGTCAAAGTGACGCTTGTTTTAATTTCAAAGTACACACGAATACAAGGTCAAAGTGACGCTTGTTTTAATTTCAAAGTACACACGAATACAAGGTCAAAGTGACGCTTGTTTTAATTTCAAAGTACACACGAATACAAGGTCAAAGTGACGCTTGTTTTAACTTCAAAGTACACACGAATACATGGTCAAAGTGACGCTTGATTTAATTTCAAAGTACACACGAATACATGGTCAAAGTGACGCTTGTTTTAATTTCAAAGTACACACGAATACATGGTCAAAGTGACGCTTGTTTTAATTTCAAAGTACACACGAATACATGGTCAAAGTGACGCTTGGTTTAATTTCAAAGTACACACGAATACATGGTCAAAGTGACGCTTGTTTTAATTTCAAAGTACACACGAATACAAGGTCAAAGTGACGCTTGGTTTAACTTCAAAGTACACACGAATACATGGTCAAAGTGACGCTTGGTTTAATTTCAAAGTACACACGAATACATGGTCAAAGTGACGCTTGTTTTAATTTCAAAGTACACACGAATACATGGTCAAAGTGACGCTTGTTTTAATTTCAAAGTACACACGAATACATGGTCAAAGTGACGCTTGTTTTAACTTCAAAGTACACACGAATACATGGTCAAAGTGACGCTTGTTTTAATTTCAAAGTACACACGAATACATGGTCAAAGTGACGCTTGTTTTAATTTCAAAGTACACACGAATACATGGTCAAAGTGACGCTTGGGTTAACTTCAAAGTACACACGAATACATGGTCAAAGTGACGCTTGGTTTAATTTCAAAGTACACACGAATACATGGTCAAAGTGACGCTTGTTTTAATTTCAAAGTACACACGAATACATGGTCAAAGTGACGCTTGTTTTAATTTCAAAGTACACACGAATACATGGTCAAAGTGACGCTTGTTTTAACTTCAAAGTACACACGAATACATGGTCAAAGTGACGCTTGTTTTAACTTCAAAGTACACACGAATACATGGTCAAAGTGACGCTTGTTTTAACTTCAAAGTACACACGAATACATGGTCAAAGTGACGCTTGTTTTAACTTCAAAGTACACACGAATACATGGTCAAAGTGACGCTTGTTTTAATTTCAAAGTACACACGAATACATGGTCAAAGTGACGCTTGGTTTAATTTCAAAGTACACACGAATACAAGGTCAAAGTGACGCTTGTTTTAACAAAGTGACGCTTGTTTTAATTTAAAAGTACACACGAATACAGGGTCATAGTGACGCTTGTTTTAATTTCAAAGTACAGTACAGCACAGCACAAATAAATTTCAGACGGAGATCTCTTCAGGTGTTATGAACAAGAAACGTCAAAAAGCGTACAGAACAACACTCCTCCCCCCCCCCCCCCCCCCTCCTCCCGGCACAGCAGTCGGCATGGAAATGTATGAGAAATAGGAGTGGTATAGTGGAAGTAAAAGAATTAACTGTGTGTATGGTGAGCAGTGTTGAAACTAGTCTCGCACAAGAGAGGCGAGAGGGATCGCGAATCACGTGGAATCGTCCAAAGTTGGGCAGAAAGGGAAATGTTATGCTGTTTCTGATTTAAAAAGAAAAAATTACATTGATAATGTCGGGCCCGGGCGGAGGTGGGGTTGGGGGGGGGGGGGGGGGGGGGGATAAGCAGAACAAGTTTGTGGGGGTGTTTTAAACGCCTAGTTCGCTCACGAGAGAGATGTAGCAGTGTCTGCGCATTCCTGTGCCTGTCTGGTGCAATACATTTTCTCCTCCAGTTTGCTGTGGGGCGTGGGTACAGGCAACAGATTCTTCCAGACCAGTGGTATTTATCTGCCCACCCGGACCCCGGCCATGCCACATTTCCTGTGCGTTCTTCGGACGATTCCCAGCAAAGCATCGCCTTTTCTTTAAAAATGAAAAAAGGTTTTGATGGCTAAAGCTGTGTGCATTTAATTCGAGATCCGAACTGATCAGTAACTATTTGCTCAAAGGCACGAAGCTTACGAGTGCCACGATCATGTGCTGTACAGGAGATAGTACTTCAAAGTCCATCGAAAACACGCCGATGGTCAGTACTCTACAAATGTGTAGCGAATCAGATTTGTTGGAATTTGAATTAAGCGGAGGGTGAACCTCTTCACTTTATGCACAACATGCACAGCTGTTACCGACCAGTCGGGCCGACACCAAATGCGTAGATCCGACCCGATATGGGAATGATCTTGGTCCTGCTATTGGGCCAACATTGACACAACGAGCTTCTATTTGACCGGTGTGGTGGTGGTACTGGGATTTGGGTGGGGGGGGGGGGGGTAAGGTGAAGACGAGGACAGGGGCCTTCCTTTCTGACCTTTTAGAGACACGGTCGAACGCTCTCTCTTCCTCCTCCCTCCCCCCACCCCCATCTCCACGGCTGTTACTGTCCTATCCCTGCCACGTCAATGGGGAGTGGGGGGGGGGGGGGGGGGGGGGTGAGTGGGGGGGGGGGGGTGTTGAGGAGCAAGGGATAGGGGGAAGAATGAACCCAACAGGGAACTCGTGAGAGTAAAGACCTCCAAAGTTGAACGGTTCCCGGATCCACTCGTTGATCCGGATCCACAGGACAGATCCTACAAAAAAAAAAAAAAAAGTGCTGGTTTCGCCTCAGGGATAGATTCAATATTTCCAACAGCTTTCGTTAAAATCGCTGCTGTGTGTGTGTGTGTGTGTGTTGTTGTTGTTGTCTTCAATTTAACGTCTATCCACATAGTGATATTAGACGTGTGTGTGTGTGTGTGTGTGTGTGTGTGTGTGTGTTTTCTCAATCTTGTTTGGCAGAAATAACAGCTGTCTTATCCTGTCCTGTTTGCCTCTGTCCCCAGCCCACTCCCACCACACGGAAACGGCCACAAAGCATGTCTTGACAACTGAGGAGGGACCGTGCGTAGGGTTCAGGTAGTGTTAAAATTTATTCGAGAGTGAATGTTCAGTCCGTTCTCTGGCTGGCTGGCTGGCTGACTGGCTGTCTGGCTGGCTGGCTGTCTTTTTTTTCTCTGTCTCTCACACAGAATGGTGACCAGTTTGCGTGTGTGCGTGTGTGTGTGTGTGTGTGTGTGTGTGTGTGTGTGTGTGTGTGTGTGTGTGTGCGCCTGTGAGATGGGTGGTGGTGGTGGTGTGTGTGTGTGTGTGTGTGTGTGTGTGTGTGTGTGTGTGTAAGCAAGCGCGCGTGTGTGAGAGAGAGTTTTGATTTTCAGTACAGTCGACATGTTTGTTTATAATTACAATTTCTGTTTTTATCATTTTCTTTGTAAATGTTAAATGTTCTGTGCAAAGTTTCATTTGTGATTTTGATATCATTCAGATGTTACTTTATCATTTTGGTTATTCATTAATTTATTTTTGTTTTTTAAATGCCAGTACAGCAATATGCTAATCTCACAGGGAATGGTTTCAGTGATTGTGTGTATGTGTGCGAGGTGAGAGGCATGGATTGTGAAATTGTTTGTGGATCAGGATTTACAGCACCCACACACCATTCAGAATGGAACTGCGTGGCGTCTTGATCATCCTCATCCTCATCCCTATCTGGTCACAGATCGTCAGATGGTCAGTTCATGACCTGTGGCCCTTCATGCCCAGCTCTCATGGTGACCTCGGTTCCCATTTCCTGCCCATGTCCATGGTGAGTCGGTGTCCACAGTCGTCAGCAGTTGCAGCTCCGTGGGCACCGTCGTGGGATGGACGTAGTGTCGCCGTCTGAAGGACTCTGCCGCTATGAGGATGTAGCTCAGTGGTAGAGCGTCCGCTTCGCATGTGAAAGGCCCCGGGTTCGATCCTCGGCATCTCCACGTTTTACACACACACACACACACACACACACACACACACACACACACACACACACACACACACACACACGCGCGCGCGCGAACATACACACACAAGCGCGCGCGAACATACACACGCGCATCACACACACACATACGCTACACACATCCAATGGGCCCCGTGCCCACACATCCATACACAATGTGTACATTCACTACACACACATACAATGATAAAAATGGTACAACCAATGTTAGGAAGCGCGTTGGGCTAATGTGAAGGTCAGACATCAGCTAAGTCGTAGCCACGAGACTCTCTTCTTCAGTTCTCTCATCCTAGTTATTCATTCATTTATCCATCAGCTTCAAATCATGCGTAGTGTGGTCTCAAAACTTAGCGGATGTGGTGTAGCGTATCTGGACTAGTCCGCACTCGGTGACGCCTCCTTGATGAAACTGAAACTGAAAGTGCGGCTAAGCAAAGTCTTCTCAGTGCCTGTACGATGGTTCATATTTTGCACTGCTGTTCAGCAGCAGTCTCCTGTGGAAGATCGTCGGCTGTGCTGTAAAACGGTGTCTTCTTCTTTGTTATCTGCCCGCCTTCATCGAGTTGAAGATTCTGGCATCAACACACAACACACTGCACTTCAGACTGCTGTTAGCTTCCATCAGAGGACAGTGAAAGGTCCTGTGGCTATGTACGTAGAAAGGTTTTCCTGTTTGTACACCCTCTGCTTCCAACAAAAGATCCTGTCTCTGACAGAGATCCAGGCTCGATCGACATTATGAGGAAATTTCCTAAATGCCACGGAAACAATCCAGTGATGGAAGGAAAGAAGGCCGGCAAATGATTGAGGAGGCTGTGTTCCGTCAGTAGGTAGGTCATTTTACTTCATTGTGGGGAATGTGGATATTGCTGCGCCGTCTTTGCTGGTGACGTGCACACAGTTTCTGTAGTACATGGAGGTCAAGAGCTGACCTGTGTGAGGGCGAGCTGACCTGTGTGAGGGCGTTATTTCCCGGTGTCTGGCTGGCTCAGGGGGTCAGACCACTCACTTGGAGTGGAATGTTGCTGGTTCGAGTCCCGCTGGCGCCCAACATGCAGATGGCCATTTTGTTACCCATTTTTAAACGTTGTCGTTCTGGTGGTGAAGTATTGTCAGACAGGCCCCCCGTGCTCCATTCTCCAGGGTTGTTCTGACCACTCTGCTCTGCCACAGGAGGCGGGTGTGGATGGTAATCCTGAAGGGAACCTGAAATGTGCGATCAGTTTTCTTGGAACTGACTCTCCACGGAAAGAGAGGGGAGGGGCCAGGATTCTCACACCATCGTTGAGGGGTGACGAGGGAGGGACTTTTCCATGATCTTTGCCTTTCCCTGCTGTCATTTATAACTGAAATGTGGCGAGGGCCGAAGAAACCATTTTTGTCAGCAAAAGAGCAGGATTATGATAGCCCTGATATGCGACCCCCCCCCCCCCCCTCCTCCTCCTCCCCATGCGGTCGGTTGTGTTTTAAACAACATGGAAGGTAGTGTTGGAACGCGCAGCTGACTCACGACTGAGATGTTGGCAGTGATGTATCTGCGAATTGTAGCCGGTGATGGGTGACACACACATTTCTCTACCAGTCATCCTGGAGTAGCGAGGGCAAGAGATTTTTCATGTACCTGTCTTCTCGCAAGGTAGACGACCCCGTTTGAAGTTGTCGACGTGCTCTTGAAATGACTTTCAAACCATCGCCATTCCCGATCCAGTATGATCATACTGGTATGCCTTTAAAAGCTGATCGACGAGTACTTGCCTTAAGCAATGTCGTGAGAGTCACGAAAAGAAAAAGAAACACCCGAAGGTGCTGGGGAGGACCCAGAGAAGCACTGTCTTCGCCTGCCTTTAGAGCAGTCCTGTACCACCCTTGGAGGCCTGCGCTGTGTTGACGATGGGTACAGGCACGCACAGGATACTCCATTAAGATATCAAGGGACATAACTGCTCCTGAACAGAGGTAAATTAGACTACAGGATGCAGCTCATAACAGCCTTAAAGTAGCATCCCCATGGGTGTACCAGCCCGTATTTCATGACTGCAGAGCCCACCGGCGAAAAACACCACCCTCCAGCTGCCGAGCACACCCCACAGACCCAACCACCCCTGCCCACGGACAGACGAAGACAGCCCCATCCAGACACAGCCAAGCTTTCGCCATACGGTCTTATGTGCCCTCAAGAGAGAATCCAAAGTTGTAGTCTTTCCCACTGTCAACAGGACTTTCCCTGTGGTCAGTGGGTCTTTCCTCATTGTCGCTGGACCTTTCTCCAGGGTCAGCCTAGTTAGGCAAAGAGAAAAGAAACACCCGAAGGTGCTGGGAGACCCAGAGAAGCACTGTCTTCGCCTGCCTTTAGAGCAGTCCTGTACCACCCTTGGAGGCCTGCGCTGTGTTGACGATGGGTACGGGCACGCACAGGATACTCCATTAAGATATCAAGGGACATAATGCTCCTGAACAGAGGTAAATTAGACTTAAGGATGCAGCTTAACAGCCTTAAGTGGGCCCCCATGGGTCCCAGCCTATTTCATACTGCAGAGCCCACGGCGAAAAAAAACCACCCTCAGCTGCCGAGCACACCCCACAGCCCCAACCACCCTGCCACGACGACGAAAGACACCCCCAACTTCAGACACAGCCAGCTTTCGCCATCGGTCTTTGTGCCCTCAAGAGAGAATCCAAAGTTGTAGTTTTCCACTGTCAACAGGACTTTCCTGTGGTCAGTGGGTCTTTCCTCATTGTCATGGACCTTTTCCGGGGTCGCCTAGTTAAGGCAAAAAAGAAAAGAAAAAAACCAAAGGTGCTGGGGGGACCCAGAGAAGCACTGCCCTTCGCCTGCCTTTAGAGCAGTCTGTCCCACCCTTGGAGGCCTGCGCTGTGTTGACGATGGGTAAGGCCGCACAGGAACTCAATTTGATTCAAGGATTTTACCTGCTCTGAAAAGGGTAAATTAGACTAAGTTTGCAGTCTAACGCCTTAAAGTAGCAACCCCAGGGTGTACCAGCCCGTATTTCATGACTGAGAGCCCGGCGAAAACACCCCCCCGCTGCCGAGCACACCCACGACCCAACCCCCCAACCCCCACGGACGACGAAGACAGCCCACTCCAGGACACCAGCCAAGCTTTCGCATAAGGGTTTTTTGTGCCTCAAGAGAGATCCAAAGTTGTAGTTTTTTCCCACTGTCAACCGGACTTTCCTGTGGCCCAGTGGGTCTTCCTCACCGTCACTGGACCTTTCTCCAGGGCCCCGGCCTAGTTAAGGCAAGGGAGAAAGAAACCACCCGAAGGTGCTGGGGAGGACCCAGATAGCACTGTCTTCGCCTGCCTTTAGGAAGTCCTGTCCCCCTTGGGAGGCCTGCGCTGTGTTGCGAGGGTAAGGCCGCACAGGTACTCCATTAAGATAAAGGGACATAACTGCTCTGACAGAGGTAAATTAGAAACAGGTGCAGTCATAACAGCCTTAAAGTAGCTTTCCCCATGGGTTGTACCAGCCCGTATTTAGGGCTGCAGAGCCCCCGGGAAAAACACACCCTCCAGCTCCGAGCACACCAAAAGGGACCCAACCACCCTGCCCACGGACAGACAAAGACAGCCCCATTTCAGACAAGCCAAGCTTTCGCCATAGGGTCTTATGTGCCTCAAGAGAGAACCGAGTTTAGTCTTTCCCACTGTCAACAACTTTCCCTGTGTCAGTGGGTCTTTCCTACCGTCAGGGACCTTTCTCCAGGTCAGCAAAGTTAAGGCAAAGAAGAAAAGAAAACCCGAAGGTGCTGGGGGGACCCAGAAAAGCACTGTCTTCGCTGCCTTTAGAGCAGTCCTGTACCACCTTGGAGCCTGCGCTGTGTTGCGTGGGTACAGGCACGCACAGGAACTCCATTAAGATATAAAGGGACAAAACTGTCCTGAACAGAGGTAATTAGCTACGGATGCAGCCATACAGCCTTAAGTAGCATCCCAGGGGTGTACCGCCGTATTTCATGATGCAGACCCCACGGCGAAAAACACACCTCCAGCTGCCGAGCACCCCAACAGCCCCAACCCCCCTGCCCACGGAAGACGAGACAGCCCACCCCAGACACAGCCAAGCTTTCGCCATCGGTCTTAGTGCCCTCAAAGAGACCAAAGTGGTAGTTTTCCCCACGTCAACGGGACTTTCCTGGGTCAGTGGGTCTTTCCTCACCGTCACTGGACCTTTCTCCAGGGTCAGCCTAGTTAAGGCAAAGAAGGAAAAAAGAAACACCCGAAGGTGCTGGGGAGGACCCAGAGAAGCACTGTCTTCGCCTGCTTTAGAGCAGTCCTGTACCACCTTGGAGGCCTGCGCTGTGTTGACGATGGGTACAGGCACGCACCAGGATACTCCATTAAGATATCAAGGGACATAATGCTCCTGAAAGGGGAAATTTTAGACTACGGATGCAGCTCATAACAGCCTTAAAGTAGCATCCCCAGGGGTGTACCAGCCCGTATTTCATGACTGCAGAGCCCACCGGCGAAAAACCCACCCTCCAGCTGCCGAGCACCCCCCCACAGACCCAACCACCCTGCCCACGGACAGACGAGACAGCCCCACTCCGGGACACACCCAAAGCTTTCGCCATACGGTCTTATGTGCCCTCAAGAGAGAATCCAAAGTAAAAGACTACAACTTTGGATTCTCTCTTGAGTGAGTCACGATGATATACCTAACCGAAGATGATACTGATTTTTGCGCAGACAATAAAATGGGTGATCAGCACTATTCAAAGATGTCGGGTCTTAGATTTGTGGGAACTGGGAT
>CM031609.1:17078519-17121019 GCA_018398815.1 Conus ventricosus | reverse complement strand
ACAGCACACGTTGAAGTAGACAATGACTCATCACTTACAAGACAGATCGTTGTAACAGTAACAAATTCAGTAACAACAACACACGTCCAGGTGGTTTACTCACGTAAAGGATGCTAACAAGTCATTTGACATGCACAGACGACCAACAGACACAACCCTAACCACATGACTTTATCACGTTTCGTCGTTGGTGAGCAACCAAACATACCTACCCTGAAGATGATCGGCTCTCTGGATAACATTTGTGAATGTGGCCTACTCATCAACAATGCTCTTCGACAACATTGCTCTCAATGACAGAAAAACGGTTTGACAGCCACTAACGCCGTTTGAACCTCAAGGTGCGAGAGCGGCGAGTCCATCGCCTCGGCACCAACAACGGGAGGTTACCCTGTCATCCAGGTGACGTCACGGACAGCGTGAAGCATACGTTTCAGGACAGGGGATCGGGGAGTCCAGGTGACGTCACGGACAGCGTGAAGCATACGTTGTCAGGACAGGGGATCGGGGAGTCCAGGTGACGTCACGGACAGCGTGAAGCATACGTTATCAGGACAGGGGATCGGGGAGTCCAGTGCTTTTCTCGGGGAGGCCCTCCCGATGGCCCCCAGTGTCTTTTTGCATATATCGGCAGAATCGGATTTAGTTGAAGTTTTCTGTTTTTCAACCGTCGGCAAATGCACTTTTGTTCCGACCATTTGAATAGAGGCATATCAACTTAGGGCTTACTGAGCATACATAATTGCTGACAAGCACTGATTGGCTGAAGTGGCAATACGCGAGAGTGGTTGCCTACATTTGCTTGTGGGGTTCGTGAAGGATAAATTTCAGCTTTAGGAAGTCAACAGCTTGGGAGGATTCCCAGATCCAGGATCTGGCTATTGTTGGTCCCCTTCTCCCCGCCCTGGTTTCGACCCTGGGCGAGGTGGTGTGACGAAGGTTAACACTGCAGAGAAAACCATCTTGGGGAAACACGTGTGTCCGTGCGTGACGGAAACGGCGTCACTGGCACGGAGCAAATGTTCTGGCTGACCGACAGTCAGAATCCCCCACTGACCGACAGAATTGAATTGCATGCGTTTTCAAGCTGGCAAGAAGAAATTACACACTAAAGAAAATACCTGGAAACGGCAAAAAAAGAAGAAAATGTCTGAAAACGGCACCAAAAAAAGAAAAGAAAAAAAAGAAAATATCTTAAAACGGCAAGAAAACAAAGGCGGACAGAACATGAAAAAAGATCAAACCCAAGGGTTCAAGACAGTGACGATGAAAGTCACACAGCATGTCCTCTTCATCCCGCATCTCACCTCTGCCTACAGCACTTCCAATCAACCCCTCCCTTATCAATCATCGCGGTACAATCCACTTTTCCACCACGTACCTGTCCCAAAACCAACCTTCCCCTCATAAATCATGGAGACATCCACTGCAGCACGTTCAACTGATATCTTAAATTATCACAGGGCGATGAAGATGAATAGGAAAAATACAACGCATGCACAGTAAAATTCATTTCTGTATATATATAAAATTGATTCCACACAAAGAAAGGCCGAGTAAGAAACGAGGAACAATGCAAGTTGCATGGCTTGTGGGGTGGAACTTGCTCGCTGGTTCTTGAAGACAAATACTGATAGCCGCATGCGAGCTTGAACTGGATCTCGGGGACAAGAAACAAAACGGCAACGCGCGCACACACACACACACACACACACACACACACACAGACAGGGAGAGAGACTCCCTGGTTATAATTGGCACAACTAGACGACCGATTTTCTGTAGTGACTGGAAGTGAAAGAACACGTGTCGAGTTTCTATAGAGGATGAAAGGCTTTGAGTGAACAAGTTGTGCTTTTAGGAGTTCTGAAAGTAAAGGAACGCGGCTGCTGAGACGGACACAAATTTGAGCGCACTTTGAAACAGACGGAGACCAACGCCACACAAATAACATAAATCAAAAGCTCAAATCAAAAACTCAATGTTACAAACGGTATCATCTTGTGCATGTGCTGTTGAACACTTGCTTTCCATAACGTCGTGCACAGTTTGCATAAACGATTCCACCAAATTCTTGTTGCATCCCTAGGTTCTGTCTTGAAATCTCTCCGTAGACTTTTGTTTTGGACAGCAGGAAAACCAGTGCAGCTGTAGGGATCTCAGTCTGACATTAACATTGCGTTTTTCAACAGAATTCACTCCTGAACCCTATTAAAGAAGAAGGGGGGGGGGGGGGGGACCTTGAACAAAAATTTATCCCACAAAATGTCATATAGAAACATTTGTTCTTTACAGTCTTCGTCCCAAGGAAATTTATTTAGGAACCTCACCAAAGAAAAGTAAGATTCAGTCTTTAGATTTCCTGGCCCCCGTAACTCTGATCAAATGTTCGTGACGCGTGTTGAACCGGTGACCGAGAGGCTGCGCAGGTTTTTCTGTTTTGATTGTGTCAGGTGAGAAAGACGCCGCATCTCCCTACCAAACTGTCCAGGAAGTGACATGCCTTTTTTTCTTTTTTGTAAACAATTTTACATCATGTGAAATAACGTTACGTCTGAGACCTTTTTTGTGTACCACATCAGCAAAATATTCTCATCAAAATACATTACAAGAAAGGATGCGTGGCGCATGATGAAATACGATAAATATTTAAAAAACGAAAAACGTGACAGCGTTGAATGAATGAAACGGCTCCGACTGAGGGTAGACGACTAGACGCCATCATTTCTACACTGGTTTAATACTGGACGAAGTCGGTGCAAGCACGCAACGTAAAGACAACGACAATAACGGCTGAAAAGTGCTTTTAACTGAATGACCGATATGAAGTATATGAACAAAAAGCAAATCATATAGGGTTCTTTTAATGTGTAACAGCATCATTTACACAGACGCGCGCGCGCAGAGAGAAGAGTATGCACGATTTGACCGGATTTGAAAAAAAAACAAAACAAAAAAAAACTTCTGAATGGTAACGGTAAAGATCTGAAAACATGTTCAGTACATGCAAAATGCCCAGTAGGCATGTTGGCCAGCAACACGGTTCACAGGTTTGGTAGAAATCGGCGTGCGGTCAGCGAACTTGACAATACAAGACTATACAACGAACAGATTGTATTTACAAAAGGTCGACGGCGACATAGTTCAGGACCCTAGCACGGTAACGCGCGATACTTTTGTTTTGTGCTGTGTGTCGGGAGAAAGCCGTCACTTGTCTTGTTGGCGAGGACCACTGGAAGAGCACACCGACAGAGAAGCCCACACAGGCCGTGCTGTGTTTTGGCCGTTGTGGGACTGATGGCATTTCATTCTGGCGTTTCCGTGGTCCAGATATTGCTGCCGTTGGTATGGTTGGTGCTGCGTGGATGAAAACAAGGGCAGCCTGCCAATGCTGTCAATGTGTGAAACTCGCTCGGATGATTTCCTGCAACGCTACTGATCTGATTCGGATATAGTCCGTTTTTGTTTGATTACAAAAAAGTTTTAAACCCGTGCGATTACCAGCTTCACAACCGAATCGGTTCCAAAATATTGTACGATCTGATCATTCGGTACAAAAAGATGCTGATCTCGTGCGATTACTAGCTTTACACCGAACCAGTACCCAAAGACTGTACGATTCGATCATTCGGTACAAAAAAAAGTTGCTGTTCTCGGGTGTAAAAAAAAGAAAAAAAAAAAAAATAACTACGCTGGAGTCTTGGGTCACGGAGCTAGGCACCTAGGGCACAGACAAGAAGACACTTAGTGTAAGGCAGCGAGGTTTGCTTGGAAGTGTGCTATACCACACAGCCTCCATTCATTTTTCCACAAATACGACACGGAACTTACCACAAGGTCATTGATCACTCACAAGGTACTTGGACATTCCTCTCAAGGTGTCTGGAAGGGAACGTGGAACCGGTACATCGGGTCACACAGTTGCTGAACGCATGGAGTCACAACACGAGCTGGGAGCTGACAAGGAGCAGGACAAGGAGCGGGTTGTGAAAGAACGTTGTGGGACATGCATACAACGGGTGTGATGAAACACGATGGAATACACAAGAATCTTATCAACGAACATCTTGGCGACGTGAAGAATTGATTAATGAAGATAATTTTGGGGATGTATGTAGCGTTGGTTAATGGACGTCTTGAGATGTACAAAGAATGGGTCAACAAGCATTCTGGGATAAATGAATACTGGTTGATAAGGAGCGATTTTAGGATGCACAGAAAATGGGCCAAGAAAGGGTACTTCAGTCAGTTCAAAGTGTGCGCTTTCCACATGCATCGCGGAGCACAGCCTGTGAACTTTGAGGTCGTACGTACAAAGCTGTCAAAATGTATGACAGGTGTACAGGAAAGCTGGGACAGAGAAACATTTCCGTTTAAAAACTATTTCATGAAGTCCTGCTTCGTCCAGACTTCACACAGCAATCAAGGGATAATAATGTTCAGCGACCGCGGACAGGCAGGGTGGCTGGTTTAACTAACGTCCGTGGCCTGTTGCTTCTTCGGCTGTCGTCAGCACAGGACTGGCTGGTGGGATGGTAACCGGTCATAAGGGCGAACACTGGACCCAAACAGTGGCCGCAGTCCGTGGTGCAGTTATTGTAGTGACCACCATGATGAGGGCGAACATTGGACCCAAACAGTGGCCGCAGTCCGTGGTGCAGTTATTGTAGTAACCACCATGATGAACGTGGTCACCATTTTGTGGTGTCCAGAAAAAAAAAGAAACCATGGGTCCACCCGTTTACCATTCAGGAGCGGATGTCGCATCACTAAGAGGCAGTGCTACGCCTTACGTGCCTTTGTTTACAGGCTTAGAAACGGTGCACACAGTTCTCAGTGCTACGCCTTGCGTGCCTTTGTTTACAGGCTTAGAAACGGTGCACACCGTTCTCAGTGCTACGCCTTACGTGCCTTTGTTTACAGGCTTAGAAACGGTGCACACCGTTCTCAGTGCTACGCCTTACGTGCCTTTGTTTACATGCTTAGAAACAGTGCCCATCGTTCTCGGTGCTGCGCCTTACGTGCCTTTGTTTACAGGCTTAGAAAGAGTGCAGGCAGTTCACCTCTGCCGTTCTCTCCATCTCCGACCTTTCGGGTAACGCGGCCTGCCAGTCTTTCACTGGCACCAGTCGTTCCCTCCACGCCATGAACGATTCTCTTCACGTACTGTGGCCTGCCGCTTCAAGTCATCACCTGCCTGTCCAGTGACCAAATCTGCCAGGAGGGTATGAAACGGTGTCCTCTGGGTTTCGCTCCTTGCCCTGTGTCTATCCACTGGCGCATCAGAGCGCTGAAAACCTACTTGCAACCCAGGGAGAGACACCAGACGAGCATACCGACGCCTGTGGAATAACTCCCGGGCCAGGTGCGCTAAGGGTGGGGTCAGAACTCTGACTGCACAGGGTGGCAAAGTACATCCAGAGCAAATCACGTCTTCCTGCCCTCCTCCGCATAGAGACCACAAGCTCCTGTGATCATCCTGTCCCTTGTATGGGGAATCTAAGGAACCAGTGAGCCACACGACGATTGTGGGCATCTTTTTCTGACTGTGACTGACTTTGCTATCGAGCCTGGGAGACTGGAACCAAAGTGTCGATGGTCTTAGCCCCCCACAGCTCGTTGGGTCTGAACGTTCCTGTCTTTGACTGTATGCCGGTGGAAAAAAACGGCCTGTCTGTGCTGTGGTCAACGTCTCCTAGCTTTGTGTGAAGTGGAAGGAATCCTTCAGGAATTTGTTGTATCCCCATGCTGAAATGTACACATAAATATGCAATTCTGATCGTCTCGGTTTTACCATTTCACGCTGACTGATAGTGGCATCTGGTGAGTTGATGAAAGGTTACTTTTCGGTTTAGTCTTAAGTGCTGTTCAAACATGTCTGACACACACAGTGATTAATTTGAAAAATGCCGTAAATGAACAAGTGCGTTTAAGTGCTGTACGGGCGCAGTTCTGGTGCAAATGGTCAGTTTGATTAAAAAAAAAAGTCACAAACGAACGACTGCAAGGAACAAGTAATAATCGCCCACGGGGAAATGATCAGTATGTCAACTGAAGACGATGTGCGACACGGACCGAATATCACTGCATTACAATTAGTTCCAGAGTCACCACCACCGCGCAGAACAGCCTAGAGCAGGCGAACAAAAACACTAGCTGCTATGAACTCCACCAAGAAGCAAGTGCCCACAATTTACACAGAAAAAGGATCAAGTCAATTAAGAGACGGGGTTTTATCAATAATCTCTTGTTAAGAACATGTGAGGGACCAGCAATGATCTGAACTCTTGCCTGTTTCACGTCGTGGGAATAACTCGGATCATCTCATGCTGGTCGCAATGTTCACACACATTGCCTCTGCAGCCGCTGGAACCGTCACAGAAGACAAGACCACCAACCCAGGTGCAGTAATTACCGAACCTTTTCAAACACGATTCTCGAGAACGACCCCCGAGTCCTTCCCATGTCTTGAACCTTGGAACGTCCCCTGTCCCATCTCTGTACAGTGGTCCAGCATGAACACTCCGATTCTATGAAAGACCAGGTTTGGATTGTGAGACAACAGTCAACCTTTTACACTCCAAAATAACTGGACGCCCACACAAACACGCACTAAAGACAATACACACCTCTGCGCATAAAATGCTGCTGTAACGTGTTGATCAACAGGAGCATGTCCATTCACACATGTAACGTACGATAAAAAATAAAATAATAAAAATCAGCGCTGGTTTGGCGTGAGATATAAATTGAATGCTCTGATTTCAAATATGCGACATCAGAGGGAATTGTGTGGAAAACACTTATATTTTCGGGCTCCCCTCTTTTCAATGCATTAGAATTGAACAGTATTTTGATTCTCTGCTTTCAGTGTCTACATTCATGAAAATCTACTGTACTTTTTTTTTCTAATCTTTACTTTTATCACGTAGTGCGTGTCAGAAAAGGGGAATACCGAATGAACAAAAGTTGTTGGAGAAAAAAGGGTATCTGAAACACAGTTTTGTACATTTCCAAACGGGAACAAAACGGACCATGTGGCACCCATGGGCATCTTCATATTCCATGTTTTCTACGCCAAAGCGAACTAAGTTGATACACCGATACCACCTTCGCTGGAACTTTGTTTTGTGGATGCGTCGAAGGAAAAGTACCTGTCCAGTTTGCCCGTTTTCCATACTATCAAGACGAAACGCAGAACAGACCCAATCGGTCTAACCGGGTCTTGATCATCTGCTTTGGTCGCGCCATGTAAGAAAACGACCAGAAAATGACGACAGGAGCTATACCAACCCATCCCTACACAGATCTATCCCTGTACAGACCCACACAGATCTATACCTACACTGATCCACAGACCCATTTCTACACAGACCCACACAGATCTATCCCTATACAGACCCAACCCTACACAGACCCACACAGATCTATCCCTATACAGACCCAACCCTACACAGACCCACACAGATCTATCCCTATACAGACTCATCCCTACACAGACCCACACAGATCTATCCCTATACAGACTCATCCCTACACAGACCCACACAGATCTATCCCTATACAGACTCATCCCTACACAGACCCACACAGATCTATCCCTATACAGACTCATCCCTACACAGACCCACACAGATCTATCCCTATACAGACTCATCCCTACACAGACCCACACAGATCTATCCCTATACAGACCCAACCCTACACAGATCTATCCCTGTACAGACCCACATAGATTCATCCTACACAGACCCATCCCAGACATCAACTGGAGCAACGCAACGGTGATGGATCTCTCGGTCAATTAACGACGGGGAAAACTGAAAGACAAAAACATTTTTTGATCGACAGAGCAATACAACTAGGACAGCGTGAAAAACTGAACACGCACCGCAAGTTGTCAGACAAAAAACAACAAAAAACGTGAATTGCAATATGAACACAGTATAAATATAGAAACATCTACCTCCAGCTGAATCCATAACGAAAATGAAATGACGATGCATAAATATAACAAACAGTACGTGCAGTGACTAAATGAAATGTGCGTCGCTCACGTCAAGTCGACTCCAGGACATTCAAATGTATTCATCATGACATGAAAGACGGAGATAAGACCCCCTTGTATTTTGCATCAGATGATATCAGCAATATGAGAACACTCTAGTAGAGGGCAAAGGAACAGACTTGTCGTTTGCAAAGCTGAGTTCCATTGCGCACACTGAAGACATCGGCCAACTGGGGAAAGACGAGGCGAGATACTGTTACCTCTACTTCTGTGGACAGCTACACATTCGCACTTTCTCCCACACAACCATTCATGGCTTGAAGGTGCATCTCGTTCTCACAAAGAATTAGCGTGAAGACCGGTGATTATCTTGTCATAATGCATTTTGTATCATTGCGAGCGTTGTGTTGTCACTAGCGTCGCTAGTTGTTGCTTCTGAGTCTGCCCGAAAAGCAACTCGCGCAAAACCCACCAACTTGATGTGAACAGTACTTGGTGGTAAATACGGAACATGGCGAAAGGACAATGTTGCTAATGACAGCCAGCTGTTAACATTCAGAGACAGCATACTGCTGCATCATGCCTGCCTGTTGGGCCGATCCATCCTACAATCGGAATAAATACAGAAAGAAATACAATGTTTGAAAATGTTGGCGACAGCTTTGATCACAGCAATATCAGCTTGACGTCCGCGTTTTCAACACAGCATTTGTGGAACGGCGATTTGCCCCACGGAGGATTGGGGACCGAGACTGGGGGCTGGACCCCCCCCCCCCCCCCCCCCCCCCCCCCCCCCCCTCACCGCATGGCCTGCGCCTCAAAGACGGTCACTATGTGGTCACCGATGTTTGTGGACTTCAGTTGTTTAACGTATGTCAGAAAAAGTACAGAGTGGTATAAGGCCGCTTAGGCTGTGTATTGGCATGTCTACTTCCATTATACATTCGTATCCGGAAGCTTAGGCTCTGTACTGGCATGCCAACTTCCATTATCCATTCGCCCGTTCGCAGGGTCACATGAGGTGTATGTTTAGGGAGACGTACACGTTATATCTGGGGAGCTGCGAAACACTGGGGATGGGGGTGAAGTGCGGAGAATTTTAGAGGATGGAATCCTTGAAATTCATAAAATCAGAACGAGTAGCGTCTCGGCTTACTGAAGCATGACACCAATAGTGGTTTTGTTTGATCCAGAGCAAGATATGCCATTGCGACCAGATGACGGACATAAAACGTTACTGTTACACTGAACACACAGCAGAATGATCATAATACAAAACAACAATGTAGCATTGCGTATGCATAAAACCGTTGAGAAGTCAGCAATGTTCCCGGCCTGTCAATTATCGCGCACAGTCCAATGAAAGCAGACCTCTTCCTCACACCCTCTCATGTGAATGACGACCAACAAGTGAACCATCCACACAGCATGTTGACCACACGCACACAATGAAATTCTCTGTGAAAGACTTGATGAACCATTCAGCCAAAAACGGAGAGCGTCAATGGATGACCACTAATCGAGTTTTGTTGCAAATGAACGAAACTAACTGACGAAGTCTTTTTAATCTTTGACACTCCTGAGAAAAATCGTCTCGGGAGTGAAAAGTCCAGTACAAGAAAACGGTTGCTACTGCTCTTCGCTGGGCACCTCGCTCTTGGCCCCCTCTGGTTCTTCAGAGATGGACTCCTGGGAGTCAAAGGACTGAGACCTGCGCTTGAGCTGCTCGGCGTGCTTGGAGTGCTCGACGTGCTTGGAGTGCTCGGTCTGCTTGGTGGGCAGCTCTGGGTGCAGCATGCTTAGGATGCTCTTGACGTTCAGGGCCATCTCGTCCTGTAGGGCCTCCTTCTGCTTCCACTGGTTCAGGATCTCGAAGCGGAAGCTCAGGATGTCCTGCTTGATCTCCTCGAAGTCATCTGCAACATGGACATCATTTTTATTCAGCTTGTTGCACCTTTTCTAACCTCCGAACTATGAGCTTTTGTCAGTTTGTTAGCTTTTTTGCTTACTGAAAGGTATTACACCCAAACATTTTGTTAGCTTCTTTGCTTACTGAAAGGTAGTGAATCAAACCACTGCTGACTGAAAAGTATACTGCAACTCACTCTGTCCGAAATATTCCCGTACAGACCAAAGAAAAAACCCACTTTAAACAGAAAAGCAACACGACACCACAAAGAAAGGACAGAAAAGTCCCGAGGCATTCAAGTAGGACAGGCCCAGCGGCGATTATTTTGTTAGAAATAAGTAGGATAACACTCCTTGAACTGAAAGTCCAAACACGCATTGCACAGTCCTCTACGCTGGCTACTACAGAGTCCCTAGACGCCATTTTCTCATAACATTTATTCTCGAAATTCCAGAGTTAAAAGAGTAGCCAACTTTTACAGTTTTTTTTCCCCATTATGCAGTAAAACTGGACGACGTGGTTTAACAGAAGCGGTTCACCCTCTTACCTTCCGTGACCTCAGCCTCGCGCTGGATGTCGAAGATGTAGCGCTGGATGATGCGCTGCAGGACCTGCTGGTAGGTCAGCTTCTCCTCGGAGCTGTCTAGGGGCACCAGGGTGTGGCGGGGCTGTCCACGGACACGCCGGTCTGGATGGCCCCCTTGCGGGCGCTGCTCCCCTCCGCCACCTCGGCAGGGCTGATGTCGGCGTCCACTGGGTTGGCGCCCTGCACAGTGGCAAAAGCACCACGTGAAACGGGCAGACTGCATCATTCTGTCACTACAGTCCGCTGACTGAGGCAGCGGTGCAACCAGACCCAACCACACTAGGGCAGTGCCCCAAGACATAACCACTCTAGGGCAGTGCCCCAAGACATAACCACTCTAGGGCAGTGCCCCAAGACATAACCACTCTAGGGCAGTGCCCCCAAGACATAACCACACTAGGGGAGTGCCCCAAGACATAACCACACTGGGGCAGTGACCCAAACACGCCGGTGTCGTATATAATACTGTCGCTCATAAAATCGTGTCGCAGCGACAGTATTTCCCGGGAAATACTGCATTTTATGGACAGCTACAATATTCTATGGGACATTTTTCGTGAAAAGTTGTCGCGCGACATTTTTTTCCAGCAATTATTGTCGCTGCAACAATATTTCACGTGAAATGCTATCGCTGCGATACAATTCCACGGCGACAGTATTATATACGACACCGGGTCAAGACCTAACAAGACCCAACCACACGAGGACAGTAATCCAACAAGAATTTACCACACAAAGGCAACGGCCAAACAAGATCAAAGCACGCTAGGGCAGCCAAACAAGACTCGAGCATACTAAGCAGCCAGAGAAGACCGGGCATACTAAGCAGCCAGAGAAGACCGGGCATACTAAGCAGCCAGAGAAGACGGGCATACTAAGCAGCCAGAGAAGACCGGGCATACTAAGCAGCCAGAGAAGACCGGGCATACTAAGCAGCCAGAGAAGACCGGGCATACTGAGCAGCCAGAGAAGACCGGGCATACTAGCAGCCAGAGAAGACCGGGCATACTAAGCAGCCAGAGAAGACCGGGCATACTGAGCAGCCAGAGAAGACCGGGCATACTAAGCAGCCAGAGAAGACTGGGCATACTAAGCAGCCAAACAAGACCGGGCATACTAAGCAGCCAAACAAGACCGGGCATACTAAGCAGCCAAACAAGACTCGGGCATACTAAGCAGCCAGAGAAGACCGGGCATACTAAGCAGCCAAACAAGAACCGGGCATACTAAGCAGCCAGAGAAGACCGGGCATACTAAGCAGCCAAACAAGACTCGAGCATACTAAGCAGCCAGAGAAGACTCGAGCATACTAAGCAGCCAAACAAGACTCGAGCATACTAAGCAGCCAAACAAGACTCGAGCATACTAAGCAGCCAAACAAGACTCGAGCATACTAAGCAGCCAGAGAAGACTCGAGCATACTAAGCAGTCAAACAAGACTCGAGCATACTAAGCAGCCAGAGAAGACCGGGCATACTAAGCAGCCAAACAAGACTCGAGCATACTAAGCAGCCAGAGAAGACCGGGCATACTAAGCGGCCAAACAAGACTCGGGCATACTAAGCAGCCAGAGAAGACCGGGCATACTAAGCAGCCAAACAAGAACCGGGCATACTAAGCAGCCAGAGAAGACCGGGCATACTAAGCAGCCAAACAAGAACCGGGCATACTAAGCAGCCAGAGAAGACCAGGCGTAGTAGGGCAGTCAAACAAACGCGGGCACACTAAGGCAGCCAAACTAGACCCGGGCACACCAAGGCAGCCAAACTAACCCGTGTGCACCTTGACAGCCAAACCAGACCCGTGTACACCAAGACAAACTAGACCCGATTATAGACAGTTCACTTTTGTTATACCAATTCATGTCTTTTATAGAGCGTGGAAACTCCATGGTGCATTCCGTGAGATAAAACTCACTGTAAATCGTTCTTTTCCAGTACTGGGACTTGGATGTCATGACACAAACACTTAACCGTAGGGCCGTAAAGAAGAAAGGGTCTCGTGCCGTGTGCATACAGGCCACTCCTTTTACACCCCACTTATCTTTTAAAAGGAAAACCCCGTGGTCAATCCAGTCATGACCACCACAGTAAGCATATTCTTTTTGGGTTTGGGGACTTAATGAAAAAGACGACCATTTAAAACAGCAACTCCAAAAACCTTTTTGGGGGAACAGATGGTCTCACAAACCACACACACACACCCACATTGACAGGTAAGGCCCCAAAGACGACTCGTGCGCTGGCGGGCGTGACCCCTCTTTTTCTTGTTTTTTTCCCTCTTGGATCTTCTGTTCTGAACTCCCCCAGAACCCTTTTTTGCCCCCAAGTCTTGTGGTTCTCTACAACCCCCGGTTTTGCCGTGCAGATGCCATGGGGAAAAAAGGGGAAGCCCGTCCTCCCCCTGCCCTCCCGCCCCGTCCCCCTTTGGGAATCACGGGCACGCACCGAGGCCCGTCCTCTAAAAACCGACCACCCTCAAAAAGGCGGGGCAGACAGCTTCCCGGGTCTCGACCTCCACGATTTCACTCCGCCCCGGGGACGGGGACAGGAAACAGAAGGCTGGTCGAGTTGGACAGTGAGGGATGGCACTCTTGATTGTCGTACCCCCCTTTCCTTCAATTTTAAGAGGGGCTGGGGACGAGTTCTCGACCCGGTGCTTTATACGGGGGACTAAAAGAGGGGCACGTATGGAAAAAGGGGAAGGGTTAAAGGGGGGCACTTAGGCAACGAAGACGGGGACATGTTTGGGTATGAGGAATGAAGGAGGGGAAGGGAAGGCAGGATTGGGGTTAAGCCAAAAGAGGAGAAAAAAAGAGCGGGATTTGTGGGCGAATGAAGGGGGAGGAATACGGAAGGATACCGGGGACACGGGGTATAGAAAGAGAGGGATAAAGAGGTGGAAACGATAGGGAAGGGGTGAGTTTGTAAGAAAAGACGCTGATATGTTAGTTTATAGATAACAGAGAGTTTATTAGCACAGTTTTCAAGAAGCCCCCCCCCCCCCCATCCCCCCCCCCCCCCCCCCACAAGAAGGGGAGAAACAGAGGGTCAGAGTGCAGGAAGGGGGAGTAATAAGAACCATGGGGTGGGTAACCGAATCGTATATGATAGTCTACGGAGACTTCTTACCTTAGAAACCCCCCCCCCCCCCCCTCTCATTACACCAAAGAGAAAGAAAAGGGTATAGCCCAGGTGACAGGGAAAGAAGGATGTAAAGAAGGTACTAAGAAGACATGAATAGAACAGGACAGAGAAAAAGTGAAAGGAAAAGAGAATATATGTTAGGGGGAAAAAAATTTTAAAAAAAAAGAAACAGTAATAAAGTCGACACTAAAGCAAAAAACGGGAGGGAGTGAAAGATGGAAAATTTGGAAAAGGAAAAAAGGGGTGAAAGGAATAGGGGGGAAAAACACGTGAAAATTGGAATAAAAGGGGGAAGGATGAAACAGGGTGAAGAGGAAAAGGGAGGGGGGGGGGAGCAGGGGGGAAAAGAGGGGGGTAAAGGGAGGGGGGGAAAACAGGTGAAAAGAGGGAGGAAAAAGGGGGGGGGGAAAAGCAGGGTGAAAATAGGGAGTAAAGGGAGGTGAAAGCAGGGGTGAAAAAGGGGGGTAAAAGGGAGGGAAGGGTGAAGACAAGATGGAAAAAGGGTAAAAGGGGGGAGGGTGAAGACAGGGGGGAAAAAAGGGGGCTAAAAGGGGGGAAGAGCAGGATAAAAAAGGGGGGTAAAAAGGGGGGTGAAACAGGGGGGAAAAAAGGGGGTAAAAGGGGGGGGAGGTGAAGAGCGGGTGAAAAGAGGAGGTAAAAGGGGGGGGAGGGGGAAGACAGGGGGGAGAAGAGGGAGAAAAGGGGGGGGGAGGGTGAAAGCAGGGGGAAAAGAGGGGGGTAAAAAGGGGGGTAAAAAGCAGGCTGAAAAAGGGAGGTAAAAGGGGAAAGGGGGGGTGAAAGAGGGGTGAAAAGGGGAGGGAAAAGGGGGCGGAGGGTAAGAGCAGGGGTGAAAAAGGGAGGTAAAGGGGAGGGAAAAGAGGAGGGAAAGGGAGGGGAGGTGAAGAGCAGGGCTAAAAGAGGGGGGTAAAAGGGAGGTGAAGGAAGAAAGGGTGAAAAAGGGGGAGGGGGAAACAGGGGAAAAAAAGGAGGTAAAAGGGGGGTGAACAGCAGGGTGAAAAGAGAGGTAAAGGGGGGGTGAAAAGCAGGCTGAAAAGAGGGTAAAAGGAGGAGAGAGTGAAAAGAGCAGGGGTGAAAAAGGGAGGGGGAAGGGGGAAGACAGGGGTGAAAAGAGGGGGTAAAGGAGGGGGAAAGCAGGGCTAAAAGAGGGGGTAAAGGGAGGTGAAAAGCAGGGGAAAAGGGGGGGAAGGGAGGTTGAAGAGCAGGGGTGAAAAAACGGGGGTAAAAGGGGGCGGGGGGTAAAAAGGGTGAAAAGAGGGAGGGGGAAGAGCAGGGGGGAAAAGAAGGGGGGTAAAGGGGGGGTGAAAAGCAGGGGTGAAAAGAGGGAGGTAAAGGAAAGAGTAAAAGAGCAGGGGGGAAAAGGGGGGGGTAAAGGGAGGGGGAAGCAGGGGGGAAAAGGGAGGTAAAGGGGGGTGAAGACAGGGGGGAAAAGAGGTATAAAGGGAGGGGGAAGAGCAGGCTAAAAGGAGAAAAAAAGGGGGGGGAAAAACAGGGGTGAAAAAGGGGGGTAAAAGGGGGGGAAATGAAGAAACAGGGTGAAAAGGGGAGTAAAAGGGGGGGTGAAAAAAACAGGGGGGAAAAGAGGGGGGAAAAAAGGGGGGAGAGAGGAAGAAGACAGGGGGGAAAAGGGGAGGTAAAGGGAGGGTGAAGAGCAGGGGGAAAAAGGTTTTAAGGGAGGTAAGAGCAGTTGGAAAAGGGGGGTAAAAGGGGGGGTGAAACAGGGGGAAAAGAGGGGGTAAAAGGAAAGGGGGGGGAAAGAGGGAGGTAAAAGGGGGGGGGGAAGAGGGGGGAAAAAGGGGGTAAAGGGAGGGTGAAGAGCAGGGGGGAAAAAGAGGGAAAGGGGGGGTGAAGAGCAGGGTAAAGGGGGGAAATGGGAGGGTGAAAGCAGGTGAAAAGAGGGGGGTAAAAGGGGGGGGTGAAGGGGAGGGGTGAAATGGGGGAAAGCAGGGGGAAAAGGGGGTAAAAGGGGGGGGGGGTGAAAGCAGGGGGGAAAAGAGGGGGGTGGGCGAAAAACAGGGGGAAAAAAAGGAGGTAAATGGAGGGGAAGAGATGAAAAAGGGGGGGTAAATGGAGGGTGAAGAGCAGGGTGAAAAGAGGGAGGGAAAAGGGGGGGGTGAAGAGCGGTGAAAAGAGGAAAGGGTAAAGACAGGGTGAAAAAAGGGGGGAAAGGGGGGGTAAGACAGGGGGGAAGAGCAGGGGAAAAAAGGGAGGGAGAGGGTGAAGAGCAGGGTGAAAAGAGGAGGTAAAAGGGGGGGAGAGAATGAAAAGACGGGGGAAAAGAGGGGGAAAGGAAGGGGGAAGAGCAGGGGTGAAAAAAGGGGGGTTTAAAAAAAGGGGGGAAAGCGGGGGGAAAAGAGGGGGGTAAAAGGGGGAGAGGGAAAAAGAGCAGGGGGGAAAAATGGGGGGTAAAGGGGAGGGGAAAAGAGGGGTGAAAAGGGAGGGAAAGGGAGGGGAAAGAGGGGGGAAAAGGGGATAAAGGGGGGGTGAGGGTAAGACAGGGGGGGGAAAAAGGGAGGGAAAGGGGGGGGTGAAGAGCAGGGGTGAAAAGAGGGGGGAAGGGGGGGGTGAAAGCAGGGGGGAAAAGAGGGAGGGAAAAGGGGGGGTGAAAGCAGGGGTGAAAAGAGGGGGGTAAGGTGAAGAGCAGGGGGAAAAGAGGGGGGTAAAAGGGAGGTGAAAAGCAGGCTGAAAAAGGGGGGTAAAAGGGGGAGAGGGGGAAGAAGCAGGGGGGAAAAGGGAGGGAGAGGGGGAAGAGCAGGGGGGAAAAGTGGAGGTAAAGGGGGGGTGAAAAGCAGGGCTGAAAAAGTAAAGGGGAGGTGAAGAGCAGGTGAAAAGGGAGGCAAAGGGGGCGGGGTGAAGACAGGGTGAAAAAAGGGGGGTAAAGGGATGAAAGAGGAATAAAAAGGGGGCGGGAGGGTGAAAGCAGGGGTAAAAGGGGGGGTAAAAGGCGGGGGGGTGAAACAGCAGGGTGAAAAGAGGGGGAAAAGGAAGGTGAAGACAGGGGTAAAAGAGGGGGGTAAGGGAGGGGGAAAAAGGGGCTGAAAAGAGGGGGGTAAAAGGGAGGGGGCGGGGGAAAAAGCAGGGGGAAAAGGGGAGGTAAAGGGGGGGTTAAGAGCAAAGGGAAAAGAGGGGGGTAAAAGGGGAAGGTGAAGACAATGGTGAAAAGAGGGGGGTAAAGGGAGTGAAAAGCAGGGGTGAAAAGAGGGGGGTAAAAGGGAAGGGAAGAAGAGCAGGGGGAAAAGGGGGGGGTAAAGGGGGGGGAAGAGAGGGGCTTAAAAAAGGGGGGTAAAGGGGGGGGTAAACAGGGGGGAAAAGAGGGGGGTAAAAGGAGGGGGAGTGAAGAAAGCAGGGGGAAAAGGGGGAGGAAAAGGGGAGGGTAAGACAGGGGGAAAAAGCAGGGCAAAAGAGGGGGGGAAAAGGGGGAAGAGTAAGAAAACAGGGGGGAAAAGGGGGGGTAAAGGGGGGGGGAAAAGGAGGGGGTGAAAAGGGGGGGGTAAAGGGAGGGGAAGACAGGGCTGAAAAGGGAGGAAAAGGAAGGGGGGAAGAGCAGTTTAAAAAGGGAGGTAAAAGGGGGGGGGTAAGAGCAGGGGGGAAAAGAGGGGGGTAAAAAGGGAGGGGAAAAGCAGGGCTGAAAAGAGGGGTAAATGGGGGGGTAAGAGCAGGGGTAAAAGTGGGGGGTAAAGGGGGGGGGGGGAAGAGCAGGGGAAAAGGGGGAAGTAAAGGGGGGGTGAAGAGCAGGGGGGAAAAGAGGGGGGGGGTGAAGAGCAGGGGTAAAAAAGGAGGGAAATGGGAGGGTGAAGAGCAGGGGGAAAAGGGGGGGGGGGTTTTTAAGAGGGGGTGAAAAGAGGGAGGGAAGGGGGAAAAGCAGGGGGGAAAAGAGGAGAGGGGGAAAACAGGGGGGAAAAAAGGAGGAAAGTGGAAAAAGGGGGAAGAGCAGGGGGAAAAGGGAGGGAGAGGGTTAAGAGCAGGGGTGAAAAAGGAGGTAAAAGGGGGGAGATGAAAAAGCGGGGTGAAATGGGGAGGGAAAGGGGGGGGGAAGAGCAGGGTAAAAAGGGGGGTAAAGGGGGGGAAGAGCAGGGGGAAAAGTGGAGGGAAGGGAGGGTAAAGCGGGGGGAAAAGAGGGGGGTAAAAGGGGGGGGAGGGTGAAAGCAGGGGGGAAAATGGGATTAAAAGGAGGGGGAAAGCAGGGGGAAAAGAGGGAGGGGAAAAGGGGGAAAACGGGGGGAAAAAAGGGGTAAAAGGGAGGGGGAGGTGAAGAGCGGGGGGAAAAGGGGGGTAAAGGGGAGGGTGAAAGCAGGGGGAAAAAAAGGGAGGGGAAAGGGGAGGGTAAGACAGGGTGAAAAGAGGGGGGTAAAAGGAGGGGGGGAAGAGCAGGGGGGGAAAAGGGGAGGGAAAAGGGAGGGAAGAGCGGGGGGAAAAGAGGGAGGTAAAAGGGAGGGGGAGGGTGAAGAGCAGGGGTGAAAAGGGGGAAGTGAAGGGGGTTGGAAGAGAGGGGTAAAAGAGGGAGGGGTAAAAGAGGGGGTAAAAGAGGGGGGGTAAAGGAGGTGAAGAGCAGGTGAAAAAAGGAAGGAAAAAAGGGGGGGGAAGAGCAGGGGAAAAAGGGAGGGAAAAGGGGGAGAGAGTAAAAAGGGGGGGGTGAAAAAAGGGAGGAAAAGGGAGGGGGGGTGAAGAGCAGGGGTGAAAAGGGGGTAAAGGGGGGGGGAAAGACAGGGGGAAAAAAGGAAGGGAAAAGGGGGGGGGGTAAAAGCAGGGCTGAAAAGGGGAGGGAAAGGGGGGGGTGAAGACGGGGGAAAAGAGGGAGAAAAGGGGGGGGAGGGTGAAAGAGGGGTAAGAGGTAAAGGGGGGGGAAAGCAGGGTAAAGAGAGGGAAAGGGGGGGTGAAACAGGGTGAAAAGGGGAGAAAAAAGGGGGTGAAGAGCAGGTGAAAAGAGGAGGAAAAAGGGAGGGGAAGAGCAGGGTAAAAAAGAAAAAGGGGGGCCAAAAAGGAGGGAGGGGGAAAACAGGGGGGAAAAGGGGGGGTAAAGGGGGTGAAGAGCGGGTGAAAAGGGGAGGGAAAAGGGGGGAGGGGAAAAAGCAGGGGTGAAAAGGGGGGGTAAAGGGGGGGGAAGACAGGGGAAAGAGGGGGTAAAAAGGGGCGGAGGGGGAAAGCGGGTGAAAAAAGGAGGTAAGGGGAGGGGTTAACATAAAAGGGAGTAAAAGGGTAAACAGGGGGAAAAAGGAGGTAAAAGGGGTGAAGGCGGGGGAAAAGGGGGAGGTAAAGGGGGGGGGTTTAAAGAGCAGGGGTGAAAAGGGGAGGGAAAAGGGGGGGTGAGAGCAGGGCTGAAAAGAGGAGGTGGAGGGTGAAGTCGGGTGAAAAGGTGGGGGTCAGGGCGTGAAACCTCTCACAAAAGGCATTAAACGCTTCAAAGAGACGTTGTACGTAGTATACAAATAGGTAATAGACCCATTAACCAGAGTACCTTACCCATGGCATACAGCTGAACTGTGTCAAGGAGGACGAAGTGGTCAGATGACAGATGGCACCTAAGGTAGTAGAGAGTTCGGAAAGTGAAAGGGGGAAGGGATGTAACCACTACGACCTCGGTGCTCCAAGTGAGCGCTAGACACTTAGTCAGCTGAGGTTCTTTTGTAAACAGTCGGTGAAGAGCAGGAGTCTTGGACTTAGACTTGGAGTTAGACTGGACCACTATTTCAACAAGAGGGTAGAACTGAGTGGAGTGGACAGTGATTTTGAAGGCCTCAAGACACTGGTGATGAAAGAACAGATACTTGATGGTTGTGGGATGGGCCTCACAATCCACATTAAGGAAAAAGGTGCAATCACAATAGCTGAAGTACTCAGACAGCTGAGACTTACCAGGAAGCGAGGCGATATTTGCCTGAACAAGAGCTGGAAGCATATTCAGAGGATAGCAGGCCAGCACATGACTCTCACATAATGAGTCAGTAGTATACACCCGTAGGCCCACGGCGTCACGTGAGCAAACAAGGGTGAAAACCAATAGCCACGTGGCTAGGAATGAGCGTACCTGTTTTCTGTGCAATAAGATGGGCACTTGGCTAGAGACTGCATATTCAAGTCGCAGAGAGCAGCAGCAATGAGGGTCAGGCCAAGTGAGAGGCAGGTAGAAAGATGGAAAAGATGACAGTGTTATTTTGTCTGGATTGTGCTATGTGTTCACAGATTCAGGTGATAACATGGATGTGCACAAAGGCAGAGTAGGGGACAATGTGGTTTATGTCATTAGACTCTGGGTGCACTGGTGTAATGGTGAAGGAGTCCCTGGTTAAGAAGGGACAATTCACAGGTACAACAGAGGTGCAGACAAATAGATGGAACAGTAGCAGAATTCAAAACGGCTCTAGTGTTCATTGATACACCTTTTTATAGTGGAAGTGTACAGGCTTTGGCTGTTCCAAAGCCGCCATATGATTTGGTAATTGGGAACATTTCAGGAGCATGGGGTACGAAGACCCAGACCGTGATTTCCGTGTTGAATCGGGGAAAAGAAATCACGGGAGAGAAAGGCCCCAGGCGGTCACACACTTCAGAACGCAATGGAGCGTGTCCAGTGAGACCAACCCCTCTCACTTGCAAGCAGAACAAAAGGCGACTACTCGCTCAGAAAACTGGTTTTGCTCACAAGGCAGAAGCGTGTGTTAAGAGGGTACCATTGGCTTTGAGATAAAGGATGGGATATTGTACCGAACTTTTTCACTCACTTGAGTTCGGGGAAGACAAAAAGACAGATCGTTGTGCCTACGAAACGCAGAAAGGCGGTGATGTCCGAAAATCACGTGACGTCAGCCTCGGGCCATCTCGGTAAGAAGGCCACACAGAAGATGGTGACGCGAGAGTACTACTGGCCCGGTATCCTTGACGATATCAGGCGTTTCTGTGCACAATGCAGCCGTGGGGTAGGCAAGGTGTGTGTACAGAAAGGGAACGGACCAGTCTCGCCCGAAAGGGACCGTAGGCCAAATTAAAATGGTCGGTCGAGTAGTGCGTGCGTCTCTTGCCGTGTGGTGTATGCATGGTGGCAGGTTGCGGGCCACGTGTATGAAGAGAAGGGAAGAGAATTTCCGTAGAAACATAATGTTTATCTATATATGGCCACACGACTTAGAGCTGGTGGAGATCTCAAATTATGTTGATATTTGCTTGGACAGTGTATGTATTGATTTCTCTAATTTTTGTTGCAAGACAAATCTTGCGTGCGTTCTCTGTAAGTAGGCTTATGAGAGGCCGAGATTAGCATTGGTTTATATGGGAAAATTACGAGAGTTTCAGCTCCTTGAATGTGTTTTAGCCAATGCAGGGCATTGTCTTCGAGTGGGGTAATTTGTCAAGGGGCGTGAAACCTCTCACAAAAGCATTAAACGCTTAGAGGCAAAGGGACGTTGTACGTAGTATACAAATAGGTAATAGACCCATTAACCAGGGTACATTACCCATCGCACACAGCCGAACTGTGTCAAGGACGAAGTGGTCAGATGGCACCTAAGGTAGTAGAGGATTCGGACCTGCCCGATAGCGAAAGGGGGAAGGCATGTAACCACTACGACCTCGGTGCTCCAAGTGAGCGCTAGACACTTAGTCAGCTGAGGTTCTTTTGTGAAGAGCAGGAGTCTTGGACTCGTTCGGATGGTATTGCCGTGGGTCACTGCGTTGGTTCTATTGTCAGGCTGGTTGACTGCGCGTGGATGTTGTCGTAGCCCTCCTTAAGATAATTACTGTGTTAAGTGACCCCCGAAGTCGGCGGGAAATTTCGATGTCCATCTGGTGCTAAGTGGTTGTTGCTAATCAATTAGGTAGGGATGTGTGTAAATGCTGATGTGTGGGAGAATGTAGCGAATGGAGAATTCAGGTACTTGTGAACTAGGGGTTTGAGAAACAGCATGGACAAAGGCATGGTGCGAAGGGAATCCTTTGTTTCCATCCCTATATAAACTGAGGGAGAACAACGTGCAGGGAGAGAGCGTGAGCAGGACAGAGAAAGGGTCGAGAGAAACGTGGTCTGGGAGATAGAAGAGAGCTAAGTCGTAGGTTTAAAGACAAGCTGGAAGAGAAGAAACTAAGTTTGAAGGCCAGAGGTGGTGAAAGAGACGAAGAAGTTCTACGTCGAGATCCCAGAGACGACCACGAAGACCCAAGCCTGGAGCCAGTCAACCAAGGCATCACCATCAAGCAGTGCTGAAGAAGACGTGAAGAAACTTTTCCAAGAGGTGTGGTGTGAAAACCTGGCCAGGTAAGAAGTCATTTTTATTATAACCCGGGATTAGGAAGTATTGATCTTTATGTTTTGATATTTCATTGTGTGTGATTTGATTGTTCATGATTAATTATAAGTAGCATAGAAATTGTATTTCTTGTTCTCAGTCGTGTTAGGAGAGAATCGAATGCGTGACACCCCATTCCCAGAGGTGAATGTTTGGTGCGCGCATGAGTGTGCATATGCGTGTATGAGTGCAGAGATAACCTTGGTGTGTTAAGCCCGACTAATAATACATCAACTTAGTGCACTTAAGCAATACCATCACGATTTCCCCCGTCCTGGATAGAGGGATAGGGTGGAAAGGGGAGGTTGAAGAGCAGGGGTGAAAAGAGGGAGGTAGGTAATACGAGGAGGAAGAAAAAAAAGTACATGCGACACAGGAATGGAGAAGACATGAACAGGACATGGACAGATAAGGAAGGAATAATAGTAATAACTTATAAGCGCCTATTCTCGGCTAGAGGCCAAGCTCTAAGCGCTTTACAATCAACACTCGTTTACACAACGGGCTGCCTACCTGGGTAGTGCCGACTGAAGAGCTGCGAGCTGGCGCTTCATTCAGTCGTTTCCCGTGTCATCCAGTCAGTATCATTCAATATCAATCACTCATTCTTTCCATTTCTCACGCAGGGTGCATGCTATATGTAACGTGTCATCTATACCAACGGCCAAACTGGCCTACTCTTCCGAAAGTTGATGGATTTTACTTGTGTGCAAGATGTTATGCGTGCGTTCACACACGGAACCTCGGTTTATAGTCTCATTCGAAGGACTGTAAGGGAAATGGAGTCAGAACCAATGTTAACTCCGAGGGAAAAATCCCCCTGTACCGAAACGCCCCGGCGGAGGTTCGAACCCGCAACCCCAGGATCACCAAGATTACAAGTCAGGCGCTCTACCAACCGAGCTATTCCGGCTCCATGGTGAAGGAATGGAGAAGACATGAACAGGACATGGAAAGAGAAGGAAACCACAGGAATGGAAAAGACATGGACAGAACATGGGAAATGAAAGATGGAGGGAGGGGGGTGGGATGGAGGGATGGGGAATTACTAGACAGACCATGGAACAGAGAAGTCAGGAAAAAATGGATGGATGGAAAATGGAGGGTAAAAAAAAAAAGGTGGGGTGGGGTAGAGAAGACATGGAAAGAGGGCAGAATAGAGAAGAACACGGGCAAGAATGGAGAACTGAGAAGATATTGGCAAGGCGACGATGGACGAGACGGGAAAGCCCAGCCGGGGGAGACGAGTCTGGGCCAACGGCTGTGGGATGCTTGTGCCATCTTTGAAAACGGTTCCGGAATACTCGAACCAGTTCTGCGAATCATCATCATGCTTGTACATTGGTTTTCCGATAGACTGGCAGAACTACCGACCTTCTGGAGTCAAAAAGAAATGACATTTTCCACGCATAATTTACCCCAGCATCCACATAACGTCATTTGCACTTTATTCTGCAATACTACCACCCGAAACCCAGTTTTACACACAAACGTTTGAAAGTCGGCATTTCTTCAGTAAATTATGTATTTTTGAAATAATGTCTAAATTTGGAAAATTCCTGAAAAACTCGGGCGGTTCTGACACCTATGCGTAGGCCTACCGGTTTTGCCCGCGAACTTCTTGGGGGAAAAAATGGACAAACTGGCAATTGAAAGACACACACACAGAGACAGACAGAGGGGCAGACATTTAAACTGCTCACTTCCGAAGTGCCCTCTTCGGGAGCCGAAGTGCTAGCCCCCTGCCCTTCCTCCATGGCCACCGTGGCAGACGCGGAGGGCTCGGCGCTCTCATCCTTCTCCCCCTTCTTGATGCCGTTGGAGGTGGGCTTGTGCTCCTCCATCATCATCATCTCCTCCTCCTCCTCTTCCTTGCAGCAGCAGCAGCAGGCTCCGCAGAAAATGGCCCGCACGACGGCTTTAGGGGAGCCCAGGATGTTGAAGGGGGGAGGCAGGGTGCTGCCCTCGCCAATGTACTCCATGTACAGCAGGCTTCGGGCAAACTTCCACTCCACGTCCGAGTCTTCCTGGAAAAGGATGTGATGGCTGATGACAGAGAGTGCGCGCACACCCACTCACACATTTTCGTTCTCTGAGAGAGTGTGATTGATATAGAGAGAGATTGGCGGGAGAAAGGAGATTGGCGGAGGAGGGAGAATGACAGAAGGGCGGGAGAGTGGCGGAAGAAGGGAGAGTGGCAGAAGGGGAGGGAGAGCTTATTGCAACACACGAAGAAATTAGCTGGTGACCGAACTACTATTACAACGACGATTCTTAATGCTAATGACTCATCAGTCTATTTTGAAAACAAGATGAATTCACCCAGTGCCAACTGAGTTTCTTCCTGTCGTTGTGATGTCCATCCCCGCCCCCCACCCCCCACACACACACTTCATACCACCATAAGAGGTAAATTATAAAATAAATAGGATCCCCCCCCCCCCCCCCCGCCCCACTGGTTTAGATCTTTTCTTTGTAATAACGAGGACTCCCAGCAAAATGGATACCATGATGGTTTAAGTTACAGCACAGACCATCTTCAGACTGCAAAAAGACTCAACACAGAACTGTGTACAAATCAAAAGTCACAATTTATAACAATTTTTCCACATGTGGCAGTACTCTATGGCCCATCGAGAGCTGCACGTAGACATTCGAGGCAGTGAGGTGGTTGATCAATTTGCCAAGAGGGGCACAAAGAAAGGGTTGAGCAGACTGTCTATCCCACACACTGATTTGAAACCCAAAGCTCAGGCTCATGTAGAAGACCTCTGCAAGAGCAATGGAACTCGCAAACTGTTCCACATCCGTCCAAACCTGAAAGAGTTTTCTCCATGTTCCCGGAGTGGCCATAAAGACGAAACCGTTTTGTGCTGTTGGCGTACAGGCCACTCCTGTTACACTCATTTTCACCTTTTGAAAGGTGGAGAAGCTACATGGTGCATTCCATGTCCTATACCACTCAGTGAAATACATTTCTTTAAAAAGGTTTGGACTTGCATGATGCGAGACATAACCACTTTGCAGCAGGTTCCATGGAAACCTTGTTCAGAGATGTCCCACCTGATGTGATCTTTGAATTTCGGAAAGAGATTTCCCGGTTTGTTTTTTTTGAAGGTGCATTTCAAACAATTGTGTGAATGAGCTTTTTATTTCAATGACTTGTGCGTTGACTTCAACGCGGTGACAGCCCTGATATGGCCGGCCCTCTGCGGTCGACTGGCTATTAGCAACGATATCTCTCTCTCTCTCTCTCATCGAGAGCTGGGACAAAAGGACCTCTCCACTCCCATGTTTACTTCGTCCTCCTAGCACTCCGCCCTGCTGGCTGGTTCTGATCATCCGGCAGTTCTTGACACGTGCCAGTGTTAGTGCATCTTCACAAGTGTCACGCCACCTAGGTGACCAGTTAGGAAGAGTGATGAAAACCGGTTTGCCGTTTTTTGTTCTTTCTTTTTCCCCCAGGCCTTTTAACCTCAAGAAATTGTAAGCGGGCGAAGGGAGGTGGGAGGATGGTTGACGCCGGAAAAGATTATGAAAGTAAGCTTAGAGTACAGCCCTGTCATGCAGTCTCAGACCGCAATGGAAATCCGTAGCATCGTCTTCATCATCCTCATTCTCATCGATCAGCATTAAAAAAGTCTCAAAATATGTGGCCCTTCATGCCCTGCTCTCATGGTGATCTCAGTTTCGATGTCCTCTCCATGTCTGTGGCCTTGGTTTGGTTCCGTCGGGGTCACCGGTATCGGCGAGTCCATGGGGTTGTCGTTGGACGGACGTGGCGGCGCCCTCCGGAGGGAGAGCTCACTCACGCCGGCTCCGCGTCTAAATTATTGTCGTCAGTAGGGGGCTTAGTAGGTGGTGTCCTGCGTATGTTAGATCAGAACAGGCACCACTGAAGTGACTCGGCAGCAGCGCAGTGTCTCCTCCGGTGGGTTGCCTCTTGACTTGACATTGACTGCTCGCTGTGGATTGCCGTTGCCAGGGATGCAGCGGGCCGGGCCGGGCTGTGGCTGTGGACAGGGTGTCGGAACGAGCGGCGTGGTGCGCTGCCATGAGGTGGCACAGAGGATGGGACATGAACAAAGAAAGACACAAACAGTGGACGGACTCACGGCAATGTTGGTGAAGGAGCGTGTCATCATGGCGATGAGCATGTTGATGAGCACGGTGACCATGACGATGTTGTAGACGCCGTAGATGATGTAGCCCACGTCCTCGTCAGGTTGTTGTTGTAGCCGCCCAGCCGCACGGCGTCAGGCTCACCACGGCCGAACAGCGACCAGAAGACTGTGCGGAACGTGGCCAGAACACTACGACAACAGCAATGCTTCAGTGACAGGGGCATGGGGAAGACAGCGGTGAACAGCATCTTTTGTCAGTAACAGCATCTTCATCTTTTTCAGTTGCAGCATCTTTTTCAGTGAGCAATCTCTGGGCTGCAGACAACCGACCGGGATTATGTCGTCTACCCTCGTCAATTCCTCTCCGACCTTCATTATCGTATCCCTCCCCCCCCCCCCCCCCCCCCCCCTTGTCCAGTCAGGTTTTTTTTGCAAAAAAAATTAAAGGACAACACAATCCATGTTTCGAACTGAACACAGGCGTCCTTTTCATAAAGATTTCCTTTTTCATTGATAGTAAGCTAGAAGTAACCGTAATTATGGCAACTCTTTAAATCTGTGTCGGCGAATACGTGCTCTTGTACAGGAGCAGGCAGATTTTTTGTGCGTTTCAGAATCTATTGTTTATATTTATCTATGAATCACCACTTTCTGAGCGGCTATTCAACAGAGATATGTCCATACACATACTGCGTACACACGTGCAAAGACCCACGCACACGGATATATGCATGCATGCATTGCACAGGCATACATGCGGCAGGTGCAGTTGTGTCGCATGCCACGCTAGTTTAGTATTAAAAAGGTGGACTTCAACGCGGTGACCACTCTGATATGGCCCTTTGCGGTCGGCTGGGCTATAAGCAACATTGCCTCACTAAGTACTAAAGGCCTGGTCAACTCACCGCGTGGTTCAGGTCTTTGCCAAGTGTCGGTCAGCGAACTTCTCTTTCCACTCTTTTGTTTATTTATGTACCTATTTATTTATTCATTCTTTTAGCTGCAGCCCTTCCGCTTTGTGGCTTCATTTCTCGGCACACATCAAGTAGTAGCGCAGCAGACAGATCTGTGTCCACTAGTTGCCAACCCTCTGCCAGCAACATGGTGCGAATTGTGAAGATCGTGCGATTCCATACTTTGGATATTGAAGTGTATAGCGCTTCCCATACTTTGGATATTGAAGTCCATAGCGTGTATAGCGATTCCATACTTTGGATATTGAAGTATACAGCGATTCCCATACTTTGGATATTGAAGTGTATAGCGATTCCATACTTTGGATATTTAAGTGCATAGCGTGTATAGCGATTCCATACGTTGGATATTGAAGTGTATAGCGATTCCATACTTTGGATATTGAAGTGTATAGTGTTGTTGCGAAGGTATAGCTTGCAAAGGGGCCCTTGACGATTTCACAACCCTTACACGTGGTCAAGGTTGGGTGATTCTTATTCTTGTGAACGTTGGTACTGTCATGTGATCTTGTGAATGTAGGCTGTGTATGCTGTGAACAATTTGGCTGTGGTCGTACTCATAATCGGCCTGCACGCCTGCGTCTTCAATGTTTTTTTGTGTGTTTTTTTTTCTCAAAAGTTAGAGTAAAAACATGCAACAAACGTTGGTGAGACAGTAAGAGACGCTGGTCTTCGCTTTGCGTGCACGAGCGGTGTGCGTGCGTGCGTGCGCGCGTGCGCGCTGTCGCCGTTTGGTTGCTTTTCAAGAAAGGAATTAAAACACGATATACATATCTAATTAAAAGTAAATCGATGAAAATATCAAATAACATTCCAAAAACCTTCAGGGCTTTGAGATAAATCTGTGCCTTATTTAACAATGATACATGGTCTCCACAGAACTATCGGCCAAAACCGGTGGAGGTCTAAACCCAGACACTGAAATATACGAGCCTTTGAGATTCTTCCACCAC
Source organism: Conus ventricosus (assembly GCA_018398815.1). Taxonomy (NCBI): domain Eukaryota; kingdom Metazoa; phylum Mollusca; class Gastropoda; order Neogastropoda; family Conidae; genus Conus; species Conus ventricosus. Next base: position 17,093,025 of record CM031609.1, on the reverse strand, counting down.
CAAAAATGCATGTAACATGCTGCTGAATATTCGATGCGTGCGTGCGTGCACTAGCGCTTGCGTGCGCGCGAGTGCACAAGCGAACACTTGTGTGTGTGTGTGTGTACTACTGAACAATTAAAGAGAAAACAAGTGCAGGTTAATAATTCTTCAGTCATAGTAATAGCTTGGCAAAGATTTGAATTTAACAAACAAAAAATCAAGATGAAGAAAATGGGGGGAATGTATTATAAATATGAGAAACCCTTCACTAGCTGCCTGATGGAACCATCGTACTCCCCTTCGAAGGCAGATCTGTTTGTATTGCCTGCTCCTAGGCCTTTCGTCCGCTGGATCGGACTCATCAGGGAGACACGGCTGATTGTGTCTGTGCTCTTGGTGTCAAATAGAGACACACCAAAGTCTATATATATATATATATATATGTATGTAGTATATATATGTGTGTGTGTGAACATAATTTGCAAGCATCAGCATCTCCCCCCCCCCCCCCCCCCCCACCACCACCACAGTGTGTCCCAACTGACCCGCCAAAAGCTTTCTCGGCCTTGACCACGCCGACGTCCGGCCTGCCCTCGTAGGGGATCTCGATGCTGTTCCTCTCGCTGTAGTACCAGAAGAGGTTGTGCAGGCCCACCATGAAGGCGATGATCACCAGGGAGAAGAGCGCCAGGAACTTGAAGATGTCCTGAAACCAACACGCAAGAACTACAGCGATTTTTTTTCTGCGTACGCAGGCTGCTACTCCTGCGGACACTCCCTGTATAGACAGGCGAAGATAATCCTACCTACTCAACAAAGGGAGTGTGGAGTTTTGTTGTGTCTGACCGTTTTTTTTCATCCCGCCATTAAGGCAGCCATACTCCAACTTCGGGGAAGGTGCATGCTATGTGTTACGTGTCATCCATACCAACGGCCAAACTGGCCTTCTCTTCCGAAAGTTGGTGATGGAATTTTACGCGTGTGCAAGATGTTATGCGTGCGTTCAAACACGGAGCCTCGGTTTATAGTCTCATTCGGACTGTCTGAGAATGGAGTCAGAACCACTGTTAACTCCAAGGGAAAAATCCCCCTGTACCGAAACGGCCCAACAGAGATTCGAACCCGCAACCCCAGGATCACCAAGTTCACGAGTCCCGCTAACAGCCGTCATCCCAGTATGGTAGGATGTTGGTGTTTGGAAGTCGATGTGAAGGTGTGACAGTCACGATGCCAAACGCCCCAATTTTACAAGGGGAAGCCAGTCTCTTGAAGACTGGCCGGTGGAAGCTGCCACAGGCCTCGGGTACTGGATGGTATGTAGGAGGTTTTACTTGTTGACAGGCTGGAGGAGGTTGGGCAGTGTTACGTATAGCCCAGCCGACCGCAAAGGGCCTTATCTGGGCTGTGACAGGGGTGGAGGGTGGAGGTTCTGACTGGATGACTGATGTATGTGAACCGAGTGACGGCGCCAACGTCTCTCTCTCTCTCTCCCTCTCTCTCTCTCTCTCACCCACCTTCAGCATCCTTCCCAGCGAGATCTGCAGGGGCCCCAGGTATTCGTTGGCGGGCAGCAGGTAGGAGATGCGGGAGAAGCTGAGGATGTTGGAGATGGCGAACATGCCCTCCGCCAGGTTGACCGGGTCCAGCTTCAGCCACTTCATGCGGTCTGAAACACACGGCAGACCCCGGCGCCGTCAGTCTGTGGGTCTGTGGACAGGACCCTGCATCCCCTCTCTCTCACGCTCACCTACATCCCGTCTGTCCCCTTCCTCCCTTGACGTTTCCAGAAGAAGCGACCCTGGACTTCTCCCATTCAGCGAGGTCGGGTCCATGGAGATCCTGTCCGAGATGTAGGTGAGAACCGTTACTGTGGTCCGGTCGGGCGACGGGGGAAAAAGGTCAGCTGTTGGGACTGAGAAAGCTGGACCTAGTCCTTCATGTGGCAGTTTGTCGACTGTGTGGCCTGGGTTCCCAACAAGCCAGCAAACCAACCAAACCAAACCAGTCTGTTTCACAATGATATACCTGACTCCTTTTTTACAACAACGTTTTCATCATTCAAATCATAACACATTCGATACAAAGAAGCTAACATACAGCTAAGTAAGGATATATCTCACGTATTTCCCACAATAAACAAAACCAGGCATACTCGTCAATCCAGAAACACAGGCTCCCTCTCATGCCTTCTCCCTCCCTCTCTTATGCACACAAGACGGACAGCGAGCCGCCAGCTCACCTGCGTTCAGCCAGTAGATGCCCTGCTGCAGGGTGGACTCGAAGGGGTTCAGCTGGGGGTCGGTCACGTTCAGGTCACTCAACATGTCCACTCCAGCGGCATACTGCACGCCCCACACGTCATACACTTACTGTTATCACCATGACAGTACCAACACAACACTGTCGTCACTCGCTGACACACCCACAGACACCTACTGTTATCACCATGACGGTACCAACACTGTCGTCACTCACTGACACACCCACAGACACCTGTTATCACCATGACAGTATCAACACAACACTGTCGTCACTCACTGACACACCCACAGACACCTACTGTTATCACCATGACAGTATCAACACAACACTGTCGTCACTCACTGACACACCCACAGACACCTACTGTTATCACCATGACAGTATCAACACAACACTGTCGTCACTCACCGACACACCCACAGACACCTACTGTTATCACCATGACAGTACCAACACAACACTGTCGTCACTCACTGATATACCCTTTGGCGTATAAAACGCATTGGAACTCAGAGAGCACTATATAGCTTGACCACGTTTTTGTCCAATAAATCACTATGCAATCTGCACTGCGTCGATTCGTAGTCTGGTTTGTCGAGAGAAAACAGCAAACACACACACACACACTGACTGAAACCATTTACTGTCGGATTAACATATTGACCATTTGCTATCGGATTAACATATTGTTTTACACACACACACGCGCACACACACACACCCGACCACAGAATGGACGCGGAATAGAACCGTATACCCTGCGAACGTTATTCATCCTGGGCCCCACGTCTACATCCCCTGTCTACCTTTGTGTCATCTTTCCTAGGGTCGTCCTTGCATTCGTTTTCGCCTTTGTCCTTCAAGGATGATTACCGCGGATGTTTAGAACTGCAGGAGCGACAGCGATGGGTGTGGAAACTAGCATTCTTTCATTCGGGTCATAACTACATTCCTCACTCGCCACACTTCTCTACCTTTGACTTGTATTTCTGAAGCTTCTATAAGCCTTTCTTCTTTCTTTTTTTTTTTTTTTTAATGCGTTGGTGGGTATATTCACAGGTATGTAAATAGTGTTTTTGTCACATACAAACGGAATGAAAGAGTTGGTGCACCAAAACATTAAACAGAAATAAAACCAGACGCTGTGTATCATACGCTAAAACATTCAACTTTGCATTGGAATGTCCATCGGTAAACCGACCACACAGCTCAGCATGGCGACCAGTGTCGACGGACATGAAGGAAAAAAAGAGCAGATGGAGGCCCACCTTGAAATACAATTGCCACACAAAGGACGTAGCAAAATAGTAGTTGGAGAGAAAAAACAAACATACACACCCTGGACATGGTCCAGAAGCGAATGGTGAAGACGGAGGTGTAGACGCTGAGCAGCAAAAAGTCCAGCAGGTTGAACAGGTTGCTCAGGTGATCCGCCACCCCGGTCCGAAAGATCTGGTGACACTCCTGGAAGATCATCCCTGAAACACACCCATATATATATTGTTTTAGGCATTATATATATATATATATATATATATATATATATAATGCCTAAAACAATTCTATAAGTGCTCAACCCCTTGGGGAGCAACATTAGTTAAAACAAGTAATGAGAGGAATCTTAAAACTATCTACAAATTTGTTTCTAGCGGCTTGGCTATCGTCAGGATGAACTTGGGTTGCCCGCCGCCGATGTTATATAGCGTGTGAGGCCCAGTTGCAGCTGTTTTTGCGTGCGTGTTGGTTGCACGTGTTTTTGGGGGTTTTCAGGTTGTTGTACGGGGTGTGTTCACTAACAACGATTTCCATTTATGCCTGCAGTTATTTACTATTTCTGTTTTAGTATTAAGAGTTGCTAAGTGTGGTTTACATAGTATTAGCCATTTTTCAGTTAGGCATAGGTTGCACTCTTTTGAAATATTGCTGTATGGTGAGCCCTTTTTATGATTTTCCAGGATATGTTATAGTTTATTTTTTCATCTTTAAGTTTCCAAATGTATTTGCTCAATTCAGTTTGGTTTTTGTATTTTTCTTTGTTGAATGACTGTTTGTGGTTTGCATATCTGGTTTTGAAGTGGTTTTCAGTGATCCCTATGTATGTTTCCTTTTCTGATGTCACAGTAGCCTGGTATACAATGTTGTTGTGAAGACATTTATTGTTTAGTGGGCACTGCTCTTTTTTGGTGCAATTGCAAGATTTCCTTTCTTCTCCCTTCTTTGCTGTGTTGATTTTCATTTTGTTGGATGCGTCAATTAGGTTTTTGAGGTTGGGCATACATGAGTACGATAGTTTGACAGTGTTTTTGTTAAATATTTTGGACAGTTTGTGTTCTTTTGGAAATGAAGTTGTTAGGATTTTGAAGAATTCTTTCCCTATGTTTTGTTTTGAGTTTCCCGTCGTATGGGGGGTTATACCATATGATTTTTCTTTTCCTATTTTTCTTGCTTTTATTTGTGTTGTTGTCTGGGTTGTATTGTAATTTGTAATTGTATCCACTTGTTTGTAGTGCCTCCTGGTATTCTACTGCTGCATTGTTGAACACTATCTCACTGCATGACAGGTTTGATAGTCTGTTTATGCCGTGGGGTATGGTCTTTAATACAGATGGTGGATGGTTACTTTTGGTTTGTACATAAAGAGGAGTATCGTTGGGTTTCTTGTATGGTTTATATATGTGATTGTTGAGATCCAGTGTTATGTCTAAGTAGTTCACTACCTTTTTATTTGCTTCAATGGTAATCTTTAAGTTGTGGTTTTGGAAGATTTTGCATAGTTCTTTCTTGTTTTCGATGGTTCTTGGATTGTTGGTTAGTGCAGCACCCCCTATTTGGTTGAGTATATATATATTAAATTATAAACAAAGCTTGCTCTTATGTCTTAGATTGAAGAAATAGGGGGAGATAAGCTTTTATATCTGCAGTGGCAATTAATACTGCCTAACAGTATGTGCTCAAGTGGGTTGATGGGGAAAAATAAAATATATGCTTCTCAAAATGAACCTTCAGCAAGCTTATAATCTCCAATAGGGAGGAAACTCACTAACACATAACTCCTGGTCATATACCGATATTCGAAACCTGGTTGTTTCTCTTCAGTGACCGCGGAAAGTGGCAATTTGACTCCTCTGCCTTTTCGGTTTTAAGAAGAATGCTATCCCAGAAAAGGCTGGTGTGCAATACCGTAGTATGTTTGTTGAGTTTTCAAAAAACCAACCAAAGGTGCCACCTAAGAAGCAAAAGAAAATCATGAAAGAGCAAAACAAGCTGCTACATTTTCTTGTGAAAAGTAGAAAATATAAAAAGATAACCTCTTAAGCCACAAGTGCTGAGGGCCAGTTCTTGGAATGAATCCGCAAGGGACTAAATTACACAAAACTAATAAATTCCAAGGATAAGTACTGAGCACCATTCCAGCAACTTACAGAGCAGCTTGGTGTTGCAATGACTGCAAGAAATATTAAATTATAAACAAAGCTTGCTCTTATGTCTTAGATTGAAGAAATAGGGGGACATAAGCATTCACATCTGCAGTGGCAATTAATACTGCCTAACTAACAGTATGTGCTCAAGTGGGTGGATGGGGAAAAATAAAATAAATGCTTCTCAAAATGAACCTTCAGCAAGCTTATATTCTCCAATAGGGAGGAAACTCACTAACACAACTCCTGGTCATATACCGATATTTCGAAACGTGGTTGTTTCTCTTCAGTGACCGCGGAAAGTGGTATTTTGACTCCTCTGCCTTTTCGGTATATATATATATATATATATATAAATATATATATATATATATAAAATATATATATATATATATATATAAACACCTGGGAGAGTCACGCAGTCAATGATTAGCCAAAATTAACAGGAAAAAAAATTGTACCGCATGGCGAAATGACAAACACTACGCGTTTCGACCTCTGTGATCTTCAGTTCAGACGAACAACCTTCAAGATAATGAAAACGAAGCACGAACTGTCAGTCCCTAATCTTCTCCAACTGGAAGCATGATGCAATCCGCATGCCTTGGCTAGAGAGGCCACGCCAGGGCTGAATCCTCTCTGAGGATATGCTTTCATAGCAACGTTACAGGCCGAGTGCTGACGTGAAAAACGGCTCATAATTTTCTCGGTACAGACCCCTCTATACTGTATAACCGCCTCTAGACTCTTTCTTCATCCATATCACCAATATCAATACTAATGCTAAAGTAATAAACTTGGTACGATTGCTGTGACGTGAGCTTCGGTTGAAAGTGTTCGTTTTCATCTTACTTGTAACAACACTGAATTCTTATTATTCCCTTAACAAAAATGATGGCGAAACAGCCTGCTGCATGCATGAGCACCAGCACCACCAAGCACAGGGTCCATCCCCAACACACAAGGAGCCCGTACAAGCAGAGTCATTCACAGGCACTACATCACATCTTTACAGCCCAAGGAAAAAAAACACCACCACCACAGGACATACATGGCTGATGCCTGCTAATTTCACACACGTTATTCAACTTCGAGAAACAACAGACGGTTGAAACATGGCAGATGTCTGATAATTTCTAACGCGTTCGTCAATCTCCAATGGTACAAGTACCAGTGTAGGTTATGCGCGTTTCTGACGTTCCACTTTCCGTCACCTTATTCACCACCACCACCACCACCTTCACACACATCGCACAGCCACTCACCCACAATCCACAGGCTCATCATGATCTCCGTGATGGTGGGCTGGCTGGCCCTCAGCGGGAAGTCCGGCCCGGCCAGCACGGACACGTTGCCGGTCATGTTCTTGGCCAGGCCGTAGACCACGGAGTACTTGGTGAAGAGGTCCGGGTGGACCTTCCCCAGGGTCTTGTCGCTGCTGACGGAGGCCGTGGACTCCACGGTGACCAGCACGATCAGCAGCAGGAAGGTGATGAAGGAGGCCGTGTGACACAGGAACTTCACCACGGGGAACCGCAGCACCCGGGACGCCTGGTGACAGTGGACACAGCATAGGGTGCTGGTGATAGTGGACACAGCATAGGGTGCTGGTGATAGTAGACACAGCATTGGGTGATAGTGGACACATCATAGGGTGTTGGTGATAGTGGACACAGCACAGGGTTGTGGTGATAGTGGACACAGCACAGGGTGCTGGTGATAGTGGACACAGCATAGGGTGCTGGTGATAGTGGACACAGCATAGGGTGATAGTGGACACATCATAGGGTGCTGGTGATAGTGGACACAGCATAGGGTGCTGGTATAGTGGACACAGCATAGGGTGCTGGTATAGTGGACACAGCATAGGGTGCTGGTGATAGTGGACACAGCATAGGGTGCTGGTGATAGTGGACACAGTATAGGGTGATAGTGGACACAGCATAGGGTGATAGTGGACACAGCTTAGGGTGCTGGTGATAGTGGACACAGCATAGGGTGCTGGTGATAGTGGACACAGCATAGGGTGCTGGTGATAGTGGACACAGCATAGGGTGCCGGTGATAGTGGACACAGCATAGGGTGATAGTGGACACAGCATAGGGTGCTGATGATAGTGGACACAGCATAGGGTGATAGTGGGCACAGCATAGGGTGATAGTGGACACAGCATAGGGTGATAGTGGACACAGCATAGGGTGATAGTGGACACAGCATAGGGTGCTGGTGATAGTGGACACAGCATAGGGTGCTGGTGATAGTGGACACAGCATAGGGTGATAGTGGACACAGCATAGGGTGATAGTGGACACAGCATAGGGTGATAGTGGACCCAGCATAGGGTGATAGTGATAGTGGACCCAGCATAGGGTGATAGTGAGTGGACACAGCATAGGGTGACAGTGGACACAGCATAGGGTGACAGTGGACACAGCATAGGGTGATAGTGGACACAGCATAGGGTGCTGATGATAGTGGACACAGCATAGGGTGATAGTGGACACAGCATAGGGTGCTGGTGATAGTGGACACAGCATAGGGCGCTGGTGATAGTGGACACAGCATAGGGTGCTGGTGACAGTGGACACAGCATAGGGTGCTGGTGACAGTGGACACAGCACAGGGTGCTGGTGATAGTGGACACAGCACAGGGTGATAGTGGACACATCATAGGTTGCTGGTGATAGTGGACACATCATAGGTTGCTGGTGATAGTGGACACTGCACAGGGTGATAGTGGACACTGCATAGGGTGATAGTGGACACTGCATAGGGTGATAGTGGACACTGCATAGGGTGTTGGTGATAATGGACACAGCATAGGGTGCTGGTGATAGTGGACACAGCATCGGGTGCTGGTGATAGTGGACACAGCATAAGGTGCTGGTGATAGTGGACACAGCATAAGGTGCTGGTGATAGTGGACAGAGCATCGGGTGCTGGTGATAGTGGACAGAGCATCGGGTGCTGGTGATAGTGGACACAGCATAGGGTGCTGGTGATAGTGGACACAGTATAGGGTGCTGGTGATAGCGGACACAGCATAGGGTGTTGGTGATAGTGGACACAGCACAGGGTGCTGGTGATAGTGGACACAGTATAGGGTGTTGGTGATAGTGGACACAGCATAGGGTGATAGTGGACACAGCATAGGGTGATAGTGGACACAGCATAGGGTGATAGTGGACACAGCATAGGGTGCTGGTGATAGTGGACACAGCATAGGGTGATAGTGGACACAGCACAGGGTGATAGTGGACACAGCATAGGGTGCTGGTGATAGTGGACACAGCATAGGGTGATAGTGGACACAGCATAGGGTGTTGGTGACAGTGGACACAGCATAGGGTGCTGGTGACAGTGGACACAGCATAGGGTGCTGGTGATAGTGGACACAGCATAGGGTGCTGGTGATAGTGGACACAGCATAGGGTGCTGGTGATAGTGGACACAGCACAGGGTGATAGTGGACACAGCACAGGGTGATAGTGGACACAGCATAGGGTGCTGGTGACAGTGGACACAGCATAGGGTGCTGGTGACAGTGGACACAGCATAGGGTGATAGTGGACACAGCATAGGGTGCTGGTGATAGTGGACACAGCATAGGGTGATAATGGACACAGCATAGGGTGCTGGTGATAGTGGACACAGCATAGAGTGATAGTAGACACAGCATAGGGTGCTGGTGATAGTGGACACAGCACAGGGAGATAGTGGACACAGCATAGGGTGTTGGTGATAGTGGACACAGCATAGGGTGCTGGTGATAGTGGACACAGCATAGGGTGCTGGTGACAGTGGACACAGCATAGGGTGCTGGTGACAGTGGACACAACATAGGGTGCTGGTGATAGTGGACACAGCATAGGGTGCTGGTGATAGTGGACACAGCATAGGGTGCTGGTGATAGTGGACACAGCACAGGGTGATAGTGGACACATCATAGGTTGCTGGTGATAGTGGATCAGCACAGGGTGATAGTGGACACAGCATAGGGTGATAGTGGACACATCATAGGGTGTTGGTGATAATGGACACAGCATAGGGTGCTGGTGATAGTGGACACAGCATAAGGTCCTGGTGATAGTGGACACAGCATCGGGTGCTGGTGATAGTGGACACAGCATAAGGTGCTGGTGATAGTGGACAGAGCATCGGGTGCTGGTGATAGTGGACACAGCATAGGGTGCTGGTGATAGTGGACACAGCATAGGGTGCTGGTGATAGTGGACACAGTATAGGGTGCTGGTGATAGTGGACACAGCATAGGGTGTTGGTGATAGTGGACACAGTATAGGGTGTTGGTGATAGTGGACACAGCATAGGGTGATAGTGGACACAGCATAGGGTAATAGTGGACACAGCATAGGGTGCTGGTGATAGTGGACACAGCATAGGGTGATAGTGGACACAGCATAGGGTGTTGGTGACAGTGGACACAGCATAGGGTGCTGGTGACAGTGGACACAGCATAGGGTGCTGGTGATAGTGGACACAGCATAGGGTGCTGGTGATAGTGGACACAGCATAGGGTGATAGTGGACACAGCACAGGGTGATAGTGGACACAGTATAGGGTGCTGGTGATAGTGGACACAGCATAGGGTGCTGGTGATAGTGGACACAGCATAGGGTGCTGGTGATAGTGGACACAGCACAGGGTGATAGTGGACACAGCATAGGGTGCTGGTGATAGTGGACACAGCACAGGGTGATAGTGGACACAGCACAGGGTGATAGTGGACACAGCACAGGGTGATAGTGGACACAGTATAGGGTGCTGGTGATAGTGGACACAGCATAGGGTGCTGGTGATAGTGGACACAGCATAGGGTGCTGGTGATAGTGGACACAGCATAGGGTGCTGGTGATAGTGGACACAGCACAGGGTGATAGTGGACACAGCACAGGGTGATAGTGGACACAGCATAGGGTGCTGGTGATAGTGGACACAGCATAGGGTGCTGGTGATAGTGGACACAGCACAGGGTGATAGTGGACACAGCACAGGGTGATAGTGGACACAGCACAGGGTGATAGTGGACACAGCATAGGGTGCTGGTGATAGTGGACACAGCATAGGGTGCTGGTGATAGTGGACACAGCATAGGGCGACAGTGGACACAGCATAGGGTGATAGTGGACACAGCATAGGGTGCTGGTGATAGTGGACACAGCATAGGGTGATAGTGGACACAGCATAGGGTGCTGGTGATAGTGGACACAGCATAGGGTGATAGTGGACACAGCATAGGGTGCTGGTGATAGTGGACACAGCACAGGGTGATAGTGGACACAGCATAGGGTGCTGGTGATAGTGCACACAGCATAGGGTGATAGTGGACACAGCACAGGGTGATAGTGGACACAGCACAGGGTGATAGTGGACACAGCATAGGGTGTTGGTGATAGTGGACACAGCATAGGGTGCTGGTGATAGTGGACACAGCATAGTGTGCTGGTGACAGTGGACGCAGCACAGGGTGATAGTGGACACAGCATAGGGTGCTGGTGATAGTGGACACAGCATAGGGTGATAGTGGACACAGTATAGGGTGCTGGTGATAGTGGACACAGCATAGGGTGCTGGTGACAGTGGACACAGCGCAGGGTGCTGGTGATAGTGGACACAGCATAAGGTGCTGGTGATAGTGGACACAGCATAGGGTGCTGGTGATAGTGGACACAGCATAGGTGCTGGTGACTGGACACAGCGTAAGGTGCTGGTGACAGTGGACACGGCTTAGGGTGCTGGTGATAGTGGACACAGCATAAGGCCAAGGTGCTGGTGATAGTGGACACAGCATAGGGTGCTGGTGATAGTGGACACAGCTCAGGGTGATAGTGGACACAGCATAGGGTGCTGGTGATAGTGGACACAGCATAGGGTGATAGTGGACAAAGCATAGGGTGATAGTGGACACAGCATAGGGCGATAGTGGACACAGCAAAGGGTGCTGGTGATAGTGCACACAGCATAGGGTGATAGTGGACAAAGCATAGGGTGATAGTGGACACAGCATAGGGTGATAGTGGACCAAGCATAGGGTGATAATGCACACAGCATAGGGTGATAGTGGACAAAGCATAGGGTGCTGGTGTTTGGTGGTGGTCTGATGTTTATTAGAGACTTAATGTAACTCATCGCTTAAAAGCGGTGGGAACGGAAATTAAAGAGCGCGCTTGTTTAAGTGTGTGTGTGTGTGTGTGTGTGTGTGCGTGCGTGTGCCTGCGTGCGTGCGTGTGTTTGTGATGTGTGTATATGTGTGTGCCTCTGTGTGTGTGCGTGTGCGTGTGTGTGTGTGTGCGCGTGCGTGCGTGTGTGTGTGTGTGTGTGTGTGTGTGTGTGTGTGTGTGTGCGTGCGTGCGTGCGTGCGTGCGTGCGTGCCTGTGTGTGTTTGGGCCAAATAACTGACGACAACGACAACTGTCAGTGCAGAACATCTTGGCTTTTTGAAGTCCTGACTGGACAGCCCGTAACTGCAGACAAACGCTGAGGTCAGGTGAAAAAAATCACTTCGACAGGAGTAGGGAGAAAGGGCGACTACTCAATATCACATTCAAGTGACGGCTTGCATGTTAACTATGATCCTCTTGCAAAGTGAGGCGACTGCAGCCAGAAATCTAAACAAATGTGAAAAGTTATTGAACAACAACAGAAAAAAAAAAAAAAAAAACGGGGACAAACGAATCACAAGACAAAACACGACGCGTTTCGACCTCTCAGGTCTTCTTCAGGCAAGATACACAACACTAAGAACAACGAAAATGAACGAGAAATCACTTAATCTTCATCCAGTTCGGCGCAATGCGTTGTCCTGGGTGTTGTGTGTCTTGCTTGAAGAAGATGTAAGAAATCGAAACGCGTCGTGTTTTTCTTGTGATTCGTTTTTCCACATTTTTTTTTTTTTTGCGGTGCGTTATCAATAACATTTCAAATTTGTTAACTACGATGTAAACTGTACACTATGATTAGTTTGTACTTTGAGTGATCATGACAGAAATAAGGGAATCTATGGTATGTATATATACTTTTCAATAAATACATTTTCTCGGTGAAAAGATGCATTAATTAATATTATTATTATTATCATTAATTCTCATGCTGAGAATTCCATGCAATCAGCTGTTGGAAACACAGTAGTGACCTTGATATTGGGAATTTTCTGGCCCTGGATGCCTCTGACCCAAGTTTTGTTGCGTGTACTATGGACTTTTGTGGGAAATCGGGATCACGCAGTCGAGTGTGAGCGTCCACAACGATGCATCATCTTTGACAAGAGCTGCTCAAATCTCTCCAGCCTGGTCAGCGCGGGATATTATCGAGCACATGGAAACGTCGCGTACCTTCAGATCGAAACTGACCCCCACCCCCCTCCTCCCGCATCATCGTCAGTCTCATCCTAAACGATCCTAAAGTGAAATGTTTTCCTATTCTGCTGCCCTTTTTACATCAGTCTCTCTTGGTGGTCCCAATCTGGAGTTCCCCTCCACGCCGCCCGACACCTGCGACACATTCCAGTCACAGCTCTGTGGGTATGGGCAAATGGACGCAGACTGTCCGCTGGATGCACGTGCTGGCGCGATCGCCTGGCTACTGGCGGACACTCATCCACGCTGGCTCCGTGACCAGGCAATGACCGTCGTCAGTCGAGGACTTCCTTCCAACATGGCGAGTGTCCTGTGTAGGTTGGATCGTCAGAGTCAGATCTGAACACTGAACACCACTGAAGCCACATCCCTGTAATGCTGTGTCCCCTCCGGCGGGTGGCCTGACGACGACCCTGTACTGATAAATTCATGTCGCAGAGACTTCGACAGTGTTGCTGTGTGTTGGGTATTCCGGACTGCATTGGAAAAAAAAGCATATCCCACTACAGAACTGCCAACCTCTGAAGAGACAGGAGAGGAATATTTTTTTTGTGAAAACTGAACAGACTTTCTGACAGTTGAGACGGAATATTTTTGTGTGAAAAGTGAGCTGACGTTCTGACAGTTGAGAGGAATATTTTTGTGAAAATTGAGCAGACCTGACGACAGTTGAGACGGAATATTTTTGTGAAAATTGAGCAGACTTTCTGACAGTTGAGAGGAATATTTTGTGAAAACTGAGCAGACCTTCTGACAGTTGAGAGGAATACTACCGCCATCGCACCCAAAACAAAACAATGACATTCCAGACACTTCCATTTCCTTCCCCTTGTCAGGCGCTTCCATGGAATCACTGTCGCAGCCAATGCCTCGACGCTCTTTATACATTTTGGAAGCGCACTGCCACTAAAGCTCCATCTTATGACTTGGCTGATCTGTGCACTTCAGAATGACTGCAATAAATACATACAGCTATAGACACACATCCTTTGGCCCGAATCCGTCATCTGTTGTAATCGTTTCTTTCTGGACGACAATGTAATAACAATATTAATAATAATAATAAATTTAATAATGATAACAATAATAACGATTTCTTATGGCGCTTAATCTTACATAAGCCCTAAGCACTTACAAATACAGAAAAGATGAAAGAAAACATAAATGAAATCAATAAGAAGATAAATATTACAATAGGTATCAGATACATACAAGCAAGAGTGCATATTGACTCACACTCACGCGCGCGCGCACGCATGCATGCACACACACACACACACACACACACACACACACACACACGTCGCAGAATTAATTTGATAGGGAAGGGGAAGAAAGAACTGCTGTTGATAAGTGAAGAGGGCCGTTTTCAGAGATGCTTTGAAGGAAGACAGAGAGTTTGAACTACGCAAAAATATTGAGAGTTTATTCCAAGAAACCGGACCCTGAAAAGAAAAAGAGGGATTCTGA
>CM031609.1:17051019-17073519 GCA_018398815.1 Conus ventricosus | reverse complement strand
TTTTTTATTGAGAGCGTGGAACGCATTTATAAGTTTCTCTCTCTCTCTCTCTCTCTCTCTCTCTCTCTCTCTATCTCCACGCGCGCGTACGCGCTGTGTGTGTGTGTGTGTGTGTGTGTGTGTGTGTGTGTGTGTGTGTGAGGGGGAGAGAGAGAGAGAGGGAGTGGGGGGTAGGGGGGGCATGGACGGTTAATGCACGTTGAACTGTTTTGGCTGGAGGTGACACTAATCGCACGCTTTCAGCCAAATGTAACACACGGTGTGTGTGTGTGGGAAATGATGAGGCCTTCACAACAGAACCCTCCTGGCCAGGAACCGGAAGCCGGGTATCATGACATGAACATAGCATTCCCATCTGAGCCATGGGAATGGGGGTGGGGGATGTGTGTGTGTGTGTGTGTGAGGGAATAAAGGGGAGAAGGAAAGGAAAGTGGGGTGCAAAAAAGCAGGTATGCTGGAATCGCTGAATATGATAACAAAGCTATGTGGGGTATACCATGTTTCGGAAACTGTGTGGCTTTCCTGACAAAGCTATTTCGTGCCTTTGAAAACACAACGTTTCAATTGGAACACACGCATCCATGCTTGCGGGCACATGCACGCACGCACGCGCGCGCGTGCGTGCACACCACACACACACACACACACACACACACACACACACACACTCCGCGCAATAAAGCTAAAGGTGTTCTCATAACCCGATCAGTCGTTCGGGGAGCCAGGTGTTCAGAAACCTCACCTTCCCTGACATTCAGCATGATGAGGTCAGTGCCTTCACACACCTTTTTCTCACTTCTCTATCGTCCCCACCCCAACATGGAGGGGCGGGCAGGCCCACCCTCCGGCAGCAGGCTGGACCGGGACGGCGTGTTCACGCCAGGTCAGACATCTGATCGTGCTGGACACTGATGTGCGATAGAGTGCCTGGGCTGCAGCCTCGCTACCTCTCTCTCTCTTCTCGTTCTCAGGAAAGGTGTGAATCGGAGAAGAACGAAATGGATTACAGCCAGTCTGGTATAACTCAAAGTATAAACTTTTAGGAGGAAAACGGCGTGATCAAAAGCCCGATAGATGGAACACTGTGGGAACATCAAAGCTTGGAACACTGTGGGAACATCAAAGCAGTCTATATTGAGAACTGACGTTTTTAAATGGACACTGACGGCTGAAACTGAAAGGAAGATCTAGGCTTTTGAGAGCAAATGTCTGAGGAAGCTCCTTCAAATCTCCTGGATAAAGCACAGGACCAATAAATATGTACGGAGCAGAACTGAGAACCTTGCTGGACCTCAGGAACCTCTCCTTTCAACTGTGAAGAGACGCAAGCTGATACGGTTTGGGCTCAACACTCGACACACCAGTCTGTCCAAAACAATCATGCAAGGCACCATCGAGGGCGGAAGAAGAAGAGGAAGACAGCGGAAGAACTGGCATGAAGACATCAAAGAATGGACCGGACTCCATACACGTGAGCTGCTGCCGGCGGCTGCTGACAGAGACAGATGGAGAGGGGAGGTTGCGTCTGCGGTCCTCAGGTTTCCCCAACGACTACTTCTGTAGTTCTGGGCCTGAGGGTGAGGGTGAGGGGTTTTTAAATCCCAATGACAAAATGAAATATTTGGGGAGTACAACAACAGATGTGTAGATCTGGGTCAGTGTGGCTCCTCTCCGTATGACTTACTTAAGGCAGAGCATCTGTGCTTGGACCAAGTGATCTTTCGATGTACTGGTGGAAACGCAACTGAAGTGTAGCCTTTTTTTTGTACCTTGCATTCAACTGGTCAGATGAATAGTGTTACAGTGATCGAGCGTAACTTCCACCACTTCTGTATTGTAGCCATGTCTTACCTTGCATTCAGCTGATCAGATAGATAGTGTTAAAGTGGTCGGACGTGTCGTAAGACCAGTTTAAAACCATAACACACAATTTCAAAAGTCAAATAACTCTATGATTTTCATGGCACACGACAGACCACTTTAACAGTGGTCTGATCTTTGTCTATCAAGCTGTTAATGTTGACCAGTGCCAGTGCTGGGCAAAAACCGCGGACGACTGGTCATTTCTGGTTACCATGTTCAAGATTCCAAAAGTTGCGGGTTCGAATCTCGGCAGTGCCCGGAAAAAGGACAAAGAAGGTGGCTGTAGAAGGGCATCTGGGAGTCATGGACTGGATGCGGCCCGCTCCCCTTAAAGTGTAATGAGTTCAGGGCCGATAACTTGTCTGAAAGGGGGGGGGGGGGGGGGGGGGGTTCGTCTCTGAAGACCTTTGCTACCATGCTCTCCCTAGAATTTCTTCCTACTACCCAGCCTCTTAGCTGCACAGTCTCATACCGGGTCCTTGACACATCTCCTAGCCCTCACCTGCACAGTCTAATACCGGGTCCTTGACACATCTAGCCCTCACCTGCACAGTCTCATACCGGGTCCTTGATACATCTAGCCCTCACCTGCAGTCTCATACCGGGTCCTTGACACATCTAGCCCTCACCTGCACAGTCTCATACCGGGTCCTTGATACATCTAGCCCTCACCTGCACAGTCTCATACAGGGTCCTTGATACATCTCCTAGCCCTCACCTGCACAGTCTCATACCGGGTCCTTGATACATCTCCTAGCCCTCACCTGCACAGTCTCATACCGGGTCCTTGACACATCTCCTAGCCTTCACCTGCACAGTCTCATATCGGGTCCTTGATACATATCCTAGCCCTCACCTGCGCAGTCTCATACCGGGTCCTTGATACATCTAGCCTCACCTGCACAGTCTCATACCGGGTCCTTGATACATCTCCTAGCCCTCACCTGCACAGTCTCATACCGGGTCCTTGATACATCTCCTAGCCCTCACCTGCGCAGTCTCATACCGGGTCCTTGATACATCTAGCCCTCACCTGCACAGTCTCATACCGGGTCCTTGATACATCTCCTAGCCCTCACCTGCACAGTCTCATACCGGGTCCTTGATACATCTCCTAGCCCTCACCTGCACAGTCTCATACCGGGTCCTTGATACATCTCCTAGCCCTCACCTGCGCAGTCTCATACCGGGTCCTTGATACATCTAGCCCTCACCTGCACAGTCTCATACCGGGTCCTTGATACATCTCCTAGCCCTCACCTGCACAGTCTCATACCGGGTCCTTGATACATCTCCTAGCCCTCACCTGCGCAGTCTCATACCGGGTCCTTGATACATCTAGCCCTCACCTGCACAGTCTCATACCGGGTCCTTGATACATCTCCTAGCCCTCACCTGCACAGTCTCATACCGGGTCCTTGATACATCTCCTAGCCCTCACCTGCACAGTCTCATACCGGTCCTTGATACATCTCCTAGCCCTCACCTGCACAGTCTCATACCGGTCCTTGATACATCTCCTAGCCCTCACCTGCACAGTCTCATACCGGGTCCTTGACACATCTAGCCCTCACCTGCACAGTCTCATACCGGGTCCTTGATACATCTAGCCCTCACCTGCACAGTCTCATACCGGGTCCTTGATACATCTAGCCCTCACCTGCACAATCTCAAAGTTGTTCCACACTTTATCTCCAGGCCCTCTTTTGCAGTCTCTTATACTGCTGCCACACTACAACTCCCAACCACTCAACCACACATCTGCACGATCCCTTACTGGTTCCACACCATACCTCACAACCCCCTCACCTGCACAGTGTGATCTGTTGTTGTTTTTTTTACACTGCACCTCTAAGCAGGTATACTGGTTCCTCACTGTTCCTTCAAACCCTCACCTGCACAATCTCATACCGGTTCCTCACCTGCACCATATCATACTGGTTCCTCACCAAAACGCTCACCTGCACCATATCATACTGGTTCCGCACCAAAACCCTCACCTGCACCATATTATACTGGTTCCTCACCAAAACGCTCACCTGCACAATCTCCCACTAGTTCCTCACCAAAACCCTCACCTGCACAATCTCCTACTGGCTCCTCACCAAAACCCTCACCTGCACAATCTCCCACTAGTTCCTCACCAAAACCCTCACCTGCACAATCTCCTACTGGTTCCTCACCAAAACCCTCACCTGCACAATCTCCCACTGGCTCCTCACCAAAACCCTCACCTGCACAATCTCCCACTGGTTCCTCACCATAACCCTCACCTGCACAATCTCTTACTGGTTCCTCACCAAAACCCTCACCTGCACAATCTCCCACTGGCTCCTCACCAAAACCCTCACCTGCACAATCTCCCACTGGCTCCTCACCATAACCCTCACCTGCACAATCTCCTACTGGTTCTTCACCAAAACCCTCACCTGCACAATCTCCTACTGGCTCCTCACCAAAACCCTCACCTGCACAATCTCCCTCTGGTTCCTCACCATAACCCTCACCTGCACAATCTCCTACTGGTTCCTCACCAAAACCCTCACCTGCACAATCTCCTACTGGCTCCTCACCAAAACCCTCACCTGCACAATCTCCTACTGGTTTCTCACCAAAACCCTCACCTTCACAATCTTCCACTGGCTCCTCACCAAAACCCTCACCTGCACAATCTCCCACTGGTTCCTCACCATAACCCTCACCTGCACAATCTCCTACTGGTTCCTCACCAAAACCCTCACCTGCACAATCTCCCACTGGCTCCTCACCAAAACCCTCACCTGCACAATCTCCCACTGGTTCCTCACCATAACCCTCACCTGCACAATCTCCTACTGGTTCCTCACCAAAACCCTCACCTGCACAATCTCCTACTGGCTCCTCACCAAAACCCTCACCTGCACAATCTCCTACTGGTTTCTCACCAAAACCCTCACCTTCACAATCTCCTACTGGTTCCTCACCAAAACCCTCACCTGCACAATCTCCTACTGGTTCCTCAATACACCCTCACCTGCACGATCTCGTACTGGTTCCTCACTACACCCTCACCTGCACAATCTCCTACTGCTTCCTCAGTACACCCTCACCTGCACGATCTCGTACTGGTTCCTCACTAGACCCTCACCTGCACGATCTCCTCCTGGTTCCTCAGCACACCCTCACCTACAGTCTCCTACTGCTTCCTCACCAAAACCCTCACCTGCACGATCTCCTACTGCTTCCTCAGTACACCCTCACCTGCACCATCTCCTACTGCTTCGTCAGTACACCCTCACCTGCACGATCTCGTACTGGTTCCTCTGGGCGGCCAGGATGAGGGGCGTGATGTCCGGAGAGAACTGGGACTCGGCGTAGGCGGTCTTGTAGAAGCCGTCCGTGTCGCCCAGCTTCCGCCGCTCCTTCCACATCTCCAGGTAGCGCCGGTGCTTGAGGATGGTCTCGGCGATCTGGATGTGGCCGGCCGAGATGGCCTGCAGCACCGCCTCGTGGATGTGGTGCTGGCTGGAGCGGTCCAGGAGGACCTCCACGATCTGAAAGAACGACGTGGGCGGTTAACAGGGAAGCAAGAGGTTTGTGATCACGGGAAGAGGGTTTCGTTTGTTTGTTGACTGTGAGCACGTCACAGGGATGGGTGAAGGAAGCAGAGAGAGAGAGAGAGAGAGAGAGAGAGAGAGAGAGAGAGAGAGAGAGAGAGAGAGAGTGAGGGAGCGAGGGGAGAGAGAGAGAGAGAGAGAGAGAGAGAGAGAGAGAGAGAGAGTGGGAGGGAGGGAGGGGGAGAGAGAGAGAGAGAGTGGGAGGGAGGGAGGGGGAGAGAGAGAGAGAGGGGGGAAGAGAGAGAGAGACAGAGAGAGAGAGAGAGAGAAGAGAGAGAGAGAGAGAGAGAGAGAGAAGAGAGAGAGAGAGAGAGAGAGAGAGAGAGCAAAAAGATCTTAATAAGGAAAAAACAAGTCTTTTTTCAGCTAACACACTAGTTTTTTTAACATTTAGAATTTAATAATAAAAAAAAGAAATAAATCAAACCGTGAAAAACAACATATAAGGTAAGCACAAAAAAAAGAGAATAATAATCGAAGGAAATGATGCAAACTCTAAATGACGCTGTTAATTGCAATGCAACAGGTAAAAAAAAAAACCTTTAAGAAAAACATAATAAACGCGAGGCTTTGCAGGTATACAAAATGATTGAAATGGGAACAGGGACGGCGGGCGATGCACAACACCCAACACACACCACATGGACCCTAGCAGAGAGAGAAGAGAGAGAGAGAGAGAGAGAGAGAGAGAGAGAGAGAGAGAGAGAGAGAGACAGGGAGAGAGAGAGATGGGGAGAGAGGGAGGGAGGGTGAGAGAGAGAGAGAGAGAGAGAGAGAGAGAGAGAGAGAGAGAGAGAGAGAGAGAGAGAGAGAGAGAGAGAGAGAGATGGGAGAGAGAAAGAGAGAAAAGGAGAGAGAGAGAGAGAGAGAGAGAGAGAGAGAGAGAGAGAGAGAGAGAGAGAGAGCGAGAGAGAGAGAGACGAACGAATGGATTCTGCTTAAACAGGGTAATTGAAATAAGCGTGAATACTTCTTAAAAAAACTTTTTTTCTTCTTCATATCCAGCCTCTATGAAAAGAAATGAAGGCAGAACGTGTACACACACACACACACACACACACACACACACACACACACACACACACACACAGAGTATATCTGTCTACTTTCTTTCCATCTATCTATCTAGGTAGTTTGTATATACATATCAGAGAGAGAGAGAGAGAGAGAGAGAGAGAGAGGGAGGGAGAGAGACTTAGAGAGAGAGAGGAGAGAGAGAGAGAGAGAGAGAGAGAGAGAGAGAGAGAGAGAGAGAGAGAGAGAGAATAGGCGGGGGGGGGGGAGTGGGCAAGCTGCTTCAGAGAACAGCACGGTCTGTCCATCTATCAGCGCGTATCTCTTCTAAAGATATAATGTGTGAACACACGAAGACATAAAAAAGACGATGGTTCTTCGGGGTTATCATGAACAAGATTGGCAAGCAGTTTTGGAATTTTCTTTTTTTGCACCTAAGTTTTAAGAAGCAAAAGAACAGTACATCTGCTGTTACCAGCTCTGTTCATTTTCATACTTTCCCCCCGCCCCTCTCACCCCCCCCCCCCCTCCGGCTCTCTCTCTCTTTTGAATTATTCTCTAAAAACTGAACTCCATTTGCCAAATGTGATTATGATATTGTAAGGGCATTTGTAATTTTCAAATCTTTTGGCTTTGTGGATACATTCCTGTGTTATTCATTGTTAACACAATTCCTGACCACAACGTTAATGTCTCTGCAGGTGCAATTTAAGTGATAATTTGTATTGCTTAGTTTTTATTGCTCATCTATTGTCTTTTAGACATTTATATGTGACTTTGAAATGAATCCGTCGTCTATTGTACGTACACTGCATTGTTGCCAAAGACACGAGAACCTTCGATGCAAGGGA
Organism: Conus ventricosus; assembly: GCA_018398815.1. Lineage (NCBI taxonomy): Eukaryota > Metazoa > Mollusca > Gastropoda > Neogastropoda > Conidae > Conus > Conus ventricosus. The sequence continues at coordinate 17,066,195 of CM031609.1, read as the reverse complement.
GAGAAAAAAGGTCATGTTTATTTTCTCATTGACGTGTTTTCAGTGCAGTATTTTCCATCAACTTCAAACTGCGTGAAAATCGTATAAGTCATAACATGAACACTTCTGGAGATGAGATCCCTATCACCAAAGGAATTTCCAAATACTGAGAGGATTTTGCTTCCCAGAAAACATACGACACACCGACAAAAATCAATGTTTAATCTTTGCAGGTTTTTTTTTTTTTTTTTCAGTTTGCGGCTAGTGAAAGTCAACGTGAGTATTAGAAAACTTCTCATTTCAATCAAATTGCAAAACTTCTGATCTTTATTCTACTTTATTTCAAGTTGATATTACATAGCCCCCCCCCCCCCCCCCCCCCCCCCCCCCTACAGATAGGCGTTTCTGTCTCTCCACTCCTCCCAACAGATCCGTGTGAGTGAATCAGGGTTTTTTTTTCGTTTTGTTTCAGGTGATGCTTGTTAAACATTGTATAGCGTTTCGCTTTCTTATCACCTACAGGATCAAGGGATTTACTAAACTCCAATAGAGTGAGCCTGTGCGCATGTACGTGTATGAGTTTATGCCTGTGTACGTAAGTGAGTGAGTGAAGTACGTAGCACTCCCGCAGAATGGAAGCCACCACAGCCCGTGGTTTCAATTCAAGGAACATCATCCATTTCTCCCAGGAAATCATCTCCCCTGCGTCCTTCCTATCTCCCCAACAGGTGTCACTGCTGATCAATGGCGGAGAGCCAGCGAACAGCTGATGACAGTAGCAGGTGGAATAAACCGTCATAACCTGTTAGTGGAGAGAGAGAGAGAGAGAGAGAGAGAGAGAGAGGGGGGGGAGGGAGAGGGAGAGGGAGAGACAGACAGAGAGAGATAGAGAGAAACTGACAGAGAGAGGAGAAGAGAGAGAGAGAGAGAGAGAGAGAGAGAGAGAGAGAGAGGGGGGGGGGGGGGAGAGAGAGAGAGAGGAGAGAGAGCATCGATCGCTCCATAGCTGGGTGTGGCAGGTTGCGAGGCACCAACCATTCCGCCCTACACAGCAGTTATCTCTCCAGTACCCTTTCCCCTCACTCTGATCCTACTTCTCTCTTGTCGTTTCACGGCAGTCAGTTCCCTCATGACCTCTCCCTTGTATGGTGGATGACTAGCTCCAAAAGTCGCAACATGGTGTTCAATCGAGAAAACCCGTAAACATGTAATGAAATCTGCTAAAAAGCTAACTGCTTAGTAAGGACTTGAACTGCTAGAATCCTGAATCGAATTTTGCTTCGTAAGCATGGTGCACCAGTCTAAGCGTGGCGTGATAATGTTAATTTTCAAAGGTTTTGACGCTAATCTGGCGACAAGAAATTCAATTTTTGCTTTTTGTGTGTGTGTAGATCTACATTTGCACAAGACTGTGTGAGGGGAAAAAACCCGCAGCTTTTCTATCGTAATGACTCCCGTAGTCGGTTGGGCTATAGACTACTGTGATTAAATTCTTCGGTATAGTCATGGGATTCACAGGTTAACATCTAAGACTGCTAATTGCTAAAAACGGATCTGCTTTCACGACTGGAATGTTCGGTCACTGTAGCCACGTGGGACCAAGGGACAGGCAATTCTAATACAACGTGATGTAAGGAAAAGGGATTCACACGTTGAATCGTTTTCGTGTTATTAAAATGAGGAAGAGAAGGGAAAAAAGATACGCCACAGTCCCAGCTAAACCGCAAATAAGTTAATACCAGACACCCATAAAATCAACATCCATAAATAATCATTGAAAGGGCTTTTTCATTTTCTTCATCTCGAGTCTCGGCTACAACGACACATCCCCTTCTAAAGTTTCACGAATGCATTACAAAAAAATTGAAGTCGTGTTTATTTCCCAGGCGCAAAAAGAAAACACAAAGACCTGACACTTAGGTGGTATCCCAATTTTTTTAAAATATTTTTTATTTCTTTAGCTTTCCCTACAAAAAATGAAAATGTTCACTTTCAGCGGCGAACACCATACATACCTAGCGCTTCTTGTCAGCCTCATAGCAGCTGGTCAAGCAGATAAACGTGATGAGGACTGGTGAGCTGACCGACACAGATTACTTTCCACAAGCCCCCCCTCCCCCATTCCAGGCCTGATTAAATGAATCAATCGGACGTGACCAGCGCTGGTATACATCTATAATGAATGGTTTTCTCATCATGCTGGTGTCAAGTCTGGAGAACTGCCCCGAAGTGACCAGTGCTACGATAAACGGTTCAGCTTCATGTCTGTGCCACTCAAGATGCTCCTCAAGTCGACAAAAATTCGTGATCTTTATATGAAAACAACAGAAACTGACTCAGTTCGACAGGCGAGAAGGACTACACAGACACTACACAGGTTGACAGACTTTACAGCTAAACATGTTGAAAGACAGTAGGGCTTTACAGCTTGACAGACTTGACAGCTACAAATGCTGAAAGACGGTAGGACTTTACAAGTTGACAGACTCAACAGGTAACATGTTGAAAGACAGTGGGACTTTACAGATTGACAGCTAACATGTTGAAAGACAGTAGGACTTGACAGGTTGACAGACTTGACAGCTACACATGCTGAAAGACAGTAGGACTCGACAGGTTGACAGACTTGACAGCTACACATGCTGAAAGACAGTAGGACTTGACAGGTTGACAGACTTGACAGCTACACATGCTGAAAGACAGCAGGACTTGACAGGTTGACAGACTTGACAGCTACACATGCTGAAAGACAGTAGGACTTGACAGGCTGACAGACTTGACAGCTACACATGCTGAAAGACAGTAGGACTTGACAGGTTGACAGAATTGACAGCTACACATGTTGAAAGACAGTAGGACTTGACAGGTTGACAGACTTGACAGCTACACATGCTGAAAGACAGTAGGGACTTGACAAACTGACAGACATTGGAGTTACACAGATGGACAAACTGTAGAACTTCACTGGATGACAAAGAGTAGGTCTGTGCAAGGTGACAGACAGCAGGTCTGTACAAGGTGACAGACACACAGCACGGCTGTACAGATTGACAGACAGCATGGCGGTGCAGATTGGCAGACAGCAAGGCTGTTCAGATTGACAGACAGCAGGGCTGTGCAGATTGACAGACAGCAGGGCTGTGCAGATTGACAGACAGCAGGGCTGTACAAGGTGACAGAGCATAACTGTGCAGATTGACAGCAGGGCTGTACAAGGTGACAGACAGCAGGGCTGTTCAGATTGACAGACAGCAGGGCTGTACAAGGTGACAGACAGCAGGGCTGTTCAGATTGACAGACAGCAGGGCTGTGCAGATTGACAGACAGCAGGGCTGTGCAGATTGACAGACAGCAGGGCTGTGCAGACTGACAGACAGCAGGGCTGTGCAGATTGACAGACAGCAGGGCTGTGCAGATTGACAGACAACAGGGCTGTTCAGATTGACAGACATCAGGGCTGTGCAGATTGACAGACAGCAGGCCAGCTAGGGCTGTACAGATTGACAGACAGCAGGGCTGTGCAGATTGACAGACAGCAGGGCTGTGCAGATTGACAGACAGCAGGGCTGTGCAGATTGACAGAAAACAGGGCTGTGCAGATTGACAGACAGCAGGCTTGCTAGGGCTGTGCAGATTGACAGACAGCAGGGCTGTGCAGATTGACAGACAGCAGGGCTGTGCAGATTGACAGACAGCAGGGCTGTACAGATTGGCAGACAGCAGGGCTGTACAGATTGGCAGACAGCAGGGCTGTACAGATTGGCAGACAGCAGGGCTGTACAGACTGACAGACAGCAGTGCTGTGCAGATTGACAGACAGCAGGCCAGCTAGGGTTGTGCAGATTGACAGACAGCAGGTCTGTACAGATTGGCAGACAGGGCTGTACAGATTGGCAGACAGCAGGGCTGTACAGATTGACAGACAGCAGGCCAGCTAGGGCTGTACAGATTGGCAGACGGCAGGGCTGTACAGATTAGCAGACAGCAGGGCTGTACAGATTGACAGACAGCAGGGCTGTACATATTGACAGACAACAGGGCTGTACAGACTGACAGCAGGGCTGTACAAGGTGACAGACAGCAGGGTTGTACAGATTGACAGTAGGGCCACATGGATTGATAGACAGCAGGGTTGTACAGATTGACAGAAGGGCCACATGGGTTGGTAGACAGCAGGGCTGTACAGACTGACAGTAGGGCCACATGGGTTGATAGACAGCAGGGCTGTGCAGATTGACAGTATAATAGGGCCACATGGGTTCATAGACGGCAGGGCTGTACAGATTGACAGTAGAGCTATACAGATTGATAGTAGGGCTGTACAGATTGACAGTATAATAGGACCACATGGGTTGATAGGCAGCAGGGCTGTACATATTGACAGTAGGGCTATATAGATTGATAGTAGGGCTATACAGATTGACAGTAGGGCCGCATGGGTTGATAGACAGCAGGGCTGTGCAGATTGACAGTAGGGCCACATGGGTTGATAAAACAGCAGTGCTGTACAGATTGACAGTATAATACGGCCACATGGGTCGATAGACAGCAGGGCTGTATAGATTGACAGTAGGGCTATACAGATTGACAGTAGGGCTATACAGATTGACAGTGGGGCTATACAGATTGACAGTAGGGCTGTACAGATTGACAGTAGGGCTATACAGACTGACAGCAGGGCTATACAGATTGACAGCAGGGCTATACAGATTGACAGCAGGACTGCACAGATTGACAGCAGGGCTGTGCAGATTGACAGTAGGGCTGTACAGATTGACTGTCAGCAAGACTAGAAAGGTCAGCTCCTTAATCACACGGCAGCTTTTCTCCTTCGATCAGGGCAAACACTGAAAGGCTGGAGTGAAGGTGAATGCTTGAGATCAATTCGACAGAGAGTATACGGTATAATCAGGTAGTCTACAAATCATGTGACTCAACCGTTCCTTTGTCATGACAGCAAGATCAGAGCCTCTACGAATCGCTGAAATTAAACCTCGTGAATGAAAAAAAGCCGACCACACCGATCATACTGCAGACTAAAAAGGAGCGGACGTAAACCCACAAATATCAAACCTCAACTTCACACAAACCTGACTTGAATGCTACAAAGACTAAACAGAAACACCTCAAGGGTCAAAAACAGCATGGTAAGGCCAAAAGCTCCACGTGACACGAACCAGTAAAGCTCAGCGTTGAAAGGAGTGAACCTCAAGGTCATGACGACCACACCAAAAGGTCAAGGGAACCAATTCCTGACGTCACAAAGATCACACCCCAGCAGAAAAAACAAGGACCCTACCTCAACATCGCAATAACGAAGCCTCGGCATAAAGAGGTCCAATCCTCAATACCAAAAGGACCAATCCTCAGCACTAAGAGGTCCAATCCTCAACACTAAGAGAACCAATCCTCAACACTAAGAGATCCAATCCTCAACACTAAGAGATCCAATCCTCAACACTAAGAGGTCCAATCCTCAATACCAAAAGGACCAATCCTCAGCACTAAGAGATCCAATCCTCAACACCGAGAGGTCTAATCCTCAACACTAAGAAACCCAATCCTCAACACTAAGAGGTCCAATCATCAACACTAAGAGGTCCAATCCTCAACACCAAAAGGACCAATCCTCAGCACTAAGAGGTCCAATCCTCAACACTAAGAGCTCCAATCCTCAACACTGAGAGTCCCAATCCTCAACACTAAGAGGTCCAATCCTCAATACCAAAACGACCAATCCTCAGCACTAAAGGTCCAATCCTCAATACTAAGAGGTCCAATCTTCAATACCAAAAGGGCCAATCCTCAACACTAAGAGGTCTAATCCTCAATACCAAAAAGGACCAATCCTCAACACTAGGAGAATAAATCTTCAGCCACCACAAGGACCAAAACCCTAGCGTCACAAAGACCAAGGTTCAACGTCACATGGACCAAGCCCCAAGGCCACGTGCGATGTTTTTCAATGTCACATTCCTGGGATAAAAACCACGTAACTGCGTCATTACGACCACACCCATTTCATGTATCATATATGGATGATAGCTTTGTTGCAAGACTTTCGATTATAGCTCTGAACTATCAAATGTCAATAGAAGATGCGCGAGGGAGTGAATGAGTAGGAGTGCGCGTGTGTGAGTGTGTGTGAGCGTGCGCATGTGTACGTGTGCACGCGCGTGCGTATGCCAGCATGTGCTTGCATACGAGCGCGTTCGCACACGTATGCCAGCATGTGTTTGCATACGAGCGCGTTCGCACACTTGTGTATGTATGTATGTATGCATGCATGTATGCGTCCGTGCGTGCGTGCGTGCGTACGTGCGTGCGTGCGTGCGGTGTGTGTGTGTGTGTGTGTGTGTGGCGTGTGTGTGTGTGTGTGTGTGTGTGTGTGCAAAGAGAGAGAGAGAGAGAGAGAGAGAGAGAGAGAGAGAGAGAGAGAGAGAGAGAGCATGAGTGTCTTAGTGTATACGTATGTACGTGAGCGCATGTCAGCAGAAATGCGTAAGTACTCTATCCCTGAGAAACCACGTTCCCCATATAACCCCCTCCTCTCCAACTTAAAAAAAACATCTATTTGTTTTTCATCTCCCCCCCCCCCTCCTTACTCCCCCCCCCCTCTCTCTCTGTCCGTCCGTTTGTCTCTCTCTCTCTCTCTGTCCGTCCGTTTGTCTCTCTCTCTCTCTTTCTCTCTCTGTCCGTCCGTTTGTCTCTCTCTCTCTCTTTCTCTCTGTGGTCATTTAAACTTCCTCCTTGTCGTCTGGTCTTCTTCTTCTTCCTTTGAGCAAACGGTTTTTTCTCCTTCGATCGCTCCCCCCCTCCCCTCCCTTCTCCACTTCCCTCTCCCTCCACCTCACCTGTCCTCCGTTTCTCTTTTCCACCTTTGTCCCCCCCCCCCCCCCCCCCCCGTCCCCTTTCCCAACTCCGATCCCCTCCCTTCATTTTTCTTTTCTCCTTTCATCCCCACACTTCGGCCTCTATCCTCCACTCTCTCCCCCCCCCCCCATTTCTCCCCGTACTTCTTCTGTCCCTCACTCTTCTCTTCCTTCTTCACATCCTTCCATCCCCCACCCCTCCTTCACATCCTCCCACCGCCCTCTGAACCCCTCCCCTCCCTTCAGTTATCCTTTTTCTCCTTTCATCCCAACACCTTTCCCTCTACCCCCCCCCCCCCCCCCTCCCTCCGGTACTTCTGCTCTGCTTCCTCTCTCCTCTTCTTTTCCTCCTCAACATTCTCCCATCCACTCTGTACCCTTCCTCGTCTATTTTTTCTCCCATTTTTTACCCCCCCCCTCCCCGCCCCCTCTTTTTTCTTCCCGTCCTCTCTATACCCTTTTCGTACTTTGCTTTTCCTCTTTTTACATCCACCATACCCTATATTCTCCCCATCCCAATCTGTTTTTTCCTACCCACCCCTCTCTCTACCCTCCGTCTATCCTTTCTTCTCGCCATCACCTGATCTTGTCCCCTTTCGTGCTGTTAAACTCAACTAAGCAGCCATTTTACTAGCAGTTTAATTCGAAAAGAAGGAAACTTTATGTGAACTCCGAAAGATTCGATTCTTCCCATGTTCAATGGATGTATGGAAGAGATTAAGGAATCTATATAAATTTAAAAAAAAACAACAACAACAACAAAAACCGTGTACAATAACATAAAAACTCTAATCGAATCTAATCTCTCTCTCTCTCTCTCTCGCTGTATATATATATATATATATATATATATATATATATATAATATATATATATATATTGAATTATAAACAAAGCTTGCTCTTATGTCTTAGATTGAAGAAATAGGGGGAGATACGCATTCATATCTGCAGTGGTAGATTATTCTGCCTAACTAACAGTATGTGCTTGAGTGGGTGAATGAGGAAAAATAAAATAAATGCTTCTCAAAATGAGCCTTCAGCAAGCTTATGTTCTCCAAGGGGGAGAGAGACATCCTCCAATAGGGAGGGAAACTCACTAACATATAACTCCTGGTCATATACCGATATTTCGAAACTTGGTGGTTTCTCCTCAGTGACCGCGGAAAGTGGTAATTTGACTCCTCTGCCTTTTCAGTTTTAAGAAGAATGCAATCCCAGAAAAGGTTGGTGTGCAATACCGTAGTATGTTTGTTGAGTTTTAAAACTGAAAAGGCAGAGGAGTCAAATTACCACTTTCCGCGGTCACTGAGGAGAAACCACCAAGTTTCGAAATATCGGTATATGACCAGGAGTTATATGTTAGTGAGTTTCCCTCCCTATTGGAGGATGTCTCTCTCCCCCTTGGAGAACATAAGCTTGCTGAAGGCTCATTTTGAGAAGCATTTATTTTATTTTTCCTCATTCACCCACTCAAGCACATACTGTTAGTTAGGCAGAATAATCTACCACTGCAGATATGAATGCGTATCTCCCCCTATTTCTTCAATCTAAGACATAAGAGCAAGCTTTGTTTATAATTCAATATTTCTTGCAGTCATTGCAACACCTAGCTGCTCTGTAAGTTGCTGGAACGGTGCGGTACTTATCCTTGGAATTTATTAGTTTGTTGTATATATATATATATATATATTATATATATATATATATATATATATATATATATTATATATTGAATTATAAACAAAGCTTGCTCTTATGTCTTAGATTGAAGACATAAGAGCAAGCTTTGTTTATAATTCAATATTTCTTGCAGTCATTGCAACACCAAGCTGCTCTGTAAGTTGCTGGAACGGTGCTCGGCACTTATCCTTGGAATTTATTAGTATATATATATATATATATATATATATATATATATATATATATATATACATACACAAAGCATCATATTATGTTCCATTTTTTAAGAAAGCAGAAAGATGATGGAATTCCGGAATGAAAGTTGTAGCTGCTGCTATCGTTTGAACAAGAACCTTGATAAAGACATGACACGAAATGGAAATAGAAATTTTCAAACAAATTCAATACGCAGGAGATGTTAAACTAACATAGTCTCAGCGGCAGATAGGTCATGGAATTAAAAGAGAGGGTTTTATCACACTTCGCAAGAGAAGAACAAGAATAAGAAGAAAAGGAGTAGAAGAAAAAGAAAGCACGTATGTTAAAGAATTTCACTTGATTTGAAGCTAATCAATATCAGTTTTTTTTGTTTGTTTTGTTTTTACCCGTTCAGATTATCCTTATTTTTTTTCTCACGTTTCAGTTTAAATACTTTTTTTGTGTGTGCCACGCTTATCTTTTTTAGTTGTTGATTTATTTCCGTAGTCATAAAAAGTATTTAATTATTTGTGTTACAAATGTGTCGTTTTAATTTACAAAGATTACTCTTGATAAAGATTTGTTCCATTACTCTTTATGACCAAAACTTACACCAACTTGAATTTTCAATCGGTAAATTTTTCAATAAAGAGGAATTGAAAATGTCTCAACAACAATAACAACGCTGGGACTGATAAGATATACATAAACACCAACTTGAAGAATTTTCAATCGGTGAATTTTTCAATCAAGGGGAATTGAAAATGTCTCAACAACAATAACTGGTAAGATATACATAAATACAGAGAGAGAGAGAGAGAGAGAGAGAGAGAGAGAGAGAGAGAGAGAGAGAGAGAAGAGAGAGAGAGAGGAGAGAGAGAAGCTGTATAGAAGTCAACAAAGATCGACGTTATATTACCCTTAAAATGTTTTGAAAACTAATGTTATTTTGACGCGAGTCCGTAGCATTCACTGGTTGTTCCATCAACGATAAAATGTGATATATTCCAGTCCACTAGCGGCTCTACGCTTATAGTCTGCTCATCTAACGACTTGTGTGCATTACGGATTTTTGTTTTTGTTATTTTGAACTAAAATTAGTATACACGATTAAAAAAAAATCACTGGCGTAAACAATTTTTCCACCGTCTTTTTCTCAACACCGATAATCAGGAACGTTTCAGGGTTTTTTTAAACGGAAAAGGCCACCTCCACACTTTCCACAAGTTTTGAGCAATTCGCTAGAGGTACTCCGAAGGCAAAGCTTTAAGAGCTCCCTAACCTTCTCTCTTTTGGGGTACTCACACACACACACACACACACACACACACACACACACACACACTAATTGTCCACTTCTCCCCTCTCCCCTGTCTATCTCGGGCGACTAAGACCGGCGTCATCAGCTCCAGGGCAAGGACAACCTGCATGATTGATCAGTTAACACATTTACATAGTATATAAGTAGACTGAATCAATCCTCTGCCAAGTAATCAGTCATACACATTTACATCGTATACAAATAGAATGAATCAATCCTCTGCCAAGTAATTGATCATAAACACATTTACGTCGTATACAAGTAGAATGAATCAATCAAAGCGACACATAAACGAGGACAAAGCTCTTTCCTTGAACGTTCAACGGGTAAACGTGTCTTCCTCAATGATATCCATCATCTACGACATTCTATGGATTGACATCCACGGCCGCTTTCGGTAGAGAACCTGTTTGAAGCAACCTGTCGAGGATGCCATCGTGAAGAACCGATTTCCCCCATGTTTCTGTGATGTTCGGAAATGTCAGCGTGATTATTTAGAGTTGACAGACTATTTAAGGTATTGCCACACTGGACGGCATTCATAAAATTAGCTCAGGGAGGCGATAAAGGATCGCACGAAAAGCCAAAAAAACAAAAACAAAAAAACCCACACAAGCTTAATGAATGGGAAGAACTTTTTTCAGGGCTAAACACTTTTATCACACACTGAATGTTTAGTTAGAATGCAGGAAGAAATCACAAAGCTGATATTATATTAGAAAAGAGTACGGTACGAAATAATCCCAAATATACAACCCCAGGTCTTTCGATCACGGGTGTCTTATGATAAGATTCAATTTACGTTGTGCATAACTAAGCCGACCGTTGGGGCCATATCAGGACTGCCAAAATTTCATCCATGTTCATTAAAGAAAAGACAAGACAATAGACCAGTTTCTTACAAATGTCCTCAAAACACCTTCAAACAAAATCCTAGATTACATGAAATGAAAAGTATTGATCTCTTTCAGAAAGTCAGAAAATCGCCACAAAAAGAAAGAAGAAATCTACATACTAAACAAATTAACTGAAGTCAATGACACCAAACTTGTTCGGAATATAAACGTAGGGTGCAGAATCGTTCAATCCTTTTTTTTAAATTCACGTATCCTCTTCCTAACCCTTTAGAAAAAGACGTACAACAGCTGCAAAGACATAGCATATAACTTAACAAATCTTTTATCAGTGTATAATGCAATACTTGTTAAGCGATCAAAATTCCGAGGACAATGTTAATGAATCGCCGATTGACGGCCGATAAGATGATTGACGGCCGATAAGATGATTGACGGCCGATAAGATGATTGGGCGACCGGTCCATGCTTGGGAGAGCGGGAAAGGTCTTGATATTTATCTGTGAGCACAGACACTTTCCGACTCCGGGTTGTTCGTGTTTCTGTGTGCTCTGACTCAAGAGTCTAATAAAAATTTTACCTTAGGGAAATTTTCGGCCAGATACTGCTGGTCTTCATCAGCCCCGACTGACTGGTAGTTGTGGTGGGTGTTGGTGTCCTCCGAGTTGTCCTCTCTGGTGGAGTGATTGGTGCTACCCCATTTACAAGTGTGTGCGGAACACCAATCACTCCACCAGAGAGGATAACCCAGAGGACACCAACACCAACCACAACTATCAGTCAGTCGGGGCTGATGAAGACCAGCAGTAGCTGGCCGAAAATTTCCCTAAGGTAAAATATTTATTAGACTCTGAGTCAGAACACACAGAAACATGATATTCATCACTCTGCCAAGTTTGGTTGCACCAATCTTTGTTCTTGCTGAGGAAATGCCAAACGAGGAGACCACAAATAAACAAACAAACAAACCAAAAACACAAGTGTTTGATCTGATCATTTGTTTACTAAACCATCTCAAGGTAGAGGATAACAATAAAACCATGTTTAGCATAAGGCGATATCTCTTGGTTTTTGGACTTTGTACAGAAATGTTTTTTCACAATGGTGTGGAATGTCTGTGTAACTGTCGGACTTGATTGACTGCGCGAGGAGAAAGAAAAGAGACGATCAATCAAGTACTGGACTAAACTCGCTCTGTGAAATGTTGGCCACTTTTTTTATAGAAAGAATAAGTACGAAAACAAACGTTCAAACGAACAAAAACAAACAAAACAACCCCCCCCCCCCCAAATAAACAGTAAAGCAAGAGAGAAAGGGAGGAGAGAGACAGAGAGACAGGGGGAAGTATGGAGAGAGAGAGGGGGGGAGGGGGGAGAGACAGAGACAAAGACTGTGAGAGAGCGAAAAGGAGAAAGAGAGAGAGAAAGAGGGAGACAGAGAGAGAGAGAGAGAGAGGAGAGAGAGAGAGAGGAGGAGAGAGAGAGAGAGAGAGAGAGAGAGCGCGTGGAGGGAGAGAGAGAAGAGAGAGAGAGAGAGAGAGAGACGAGAGAGAGAGAGAGAGAGAGACAGACAGACAGACAGACAGACAGACAGACAGACAGACAAAGACAGAGAAAGAAAGAGAGGGAGTTTCGCACAAACGGACAACGCTAGAGAACAAGCAAACTATATTGTATTTCTCTCTCTCGACCTACAACGTGAAATCTGATCCGCGGTAAATCAATACGATGAAAAGGTCACTTTGGAACGCATTTCTCTGAGCTAATAATATGTCTGAGGCTCAACACAAATGCAATAGCCAGCATTTCTCTGTTCTCTTAGCCCACTATTTCCCATTTCCCTCAACCCTTTCCAATAATATATATATTTTTTCCCCCGTTCCTCTTCCTACTTTCCTCACCTTTCCCTCGTTATCACAGTTCCCTGTGCCATTTCACACTTCCCCTGATCTTTCCCTACTTTTTCCCACCTGTCCTGCTTTTTCCCATCTGTCCTGCTTTTTCCCATCTGTCCTACTTTTTCCCATCTGTCCTACTTTTTCCCACCTGTCTTGCTTTTTCCCACCTGTCCTGCTTTTTCCCACCTGTCCTGCTTTTTCTCACCTGTCCTACTTTTTTTTTCTACATTTCTTACCCTTCCATAGTTTTCCTACTGTGTCCACTTTCCTGCACGTTCCTCCCCCCCCACACTTTTCCCTCTCGTTCCCTTCTTTCCCCTATCATTGTCCACTCTCTCCTATCTTTCCTCCTTTTCCATACCTTTCCCCCGCTTACCCCAACATTTTCCTACTGTCCACTACTCTTTCCTTAACCTGTTGTACTGTCTCCTATTTCTTCCCCACTTTTCCCATAACCTTTTCCCTACCCCCCCCCCCCCCTACCTTTCTGATCCTTTCCTAACTTTCCCCAACCTGACCACCGTTCCCCTGCAACTTACTGACTTTTCCCGACATCTCCTCCTTCTCCCTACCTCTCCTACCCTCCCCTTCTTTCCCCAACCGTGTCCACTTCTTCCTTCCATTTTTCATTTTTCGCCACCCTTGCTTCTCCCTTCCATTTTTCATTTTTCGCCACCCTTGCTTCTCCCTTCCATTTTTCATTTTTCGCCACCCTTACTTCTTTCTCCCTTCCATTTTTCATTTTTCGCCACCCTTTCCCTACCTTTCTTTTTCAAAAATCTTTCCCCACCTGTCCGTTCCTTTCTTACTTTTCCTTTTCCCTATATTTCTTTTCAAAAATCTTTTCCCTATATTTCTTTTCAAAAATCTTTTCCCTATATTTCTTTTTCAAAATCTTTTCCCACTTGTCCGCTCCTTTCTTATTTTTCCTTTTCCCTATATTTCTTTTTCCAAAATCTTTCCCCACCTGTCCGTTCCTTTCTTACGTTTCCCTTACCATTTTATACTTTCCCCTACCGTTCTTCCTTTCCTTTCCCTGGCTTTCCTACTTTCCACTCACTTTTCCATTTTTGGGGGTACCTTTCACTCAAGTTTGTTCATTTATCACTTTCCATTTCCACTTTCCCCTGCACCCCCCCCCCCCCCCCCTACTTTTCCCACCTTTTCACTGCCTCACATAATTTTCCCCGTCATTTCCCTCCATCTTGCCCCCATTTTCCTACCCTTACTTACCCTTACCCCACTTTCCCTCATATTTTCCCACTTTTCCTAACCTTTTTCCAACTTTTTTTCCCGATTTTTTTCCCATACTTTTCCTTTTGCTGGAATAACAAAAAAAACAAACAAACAAAAAAAAAAAAAAAAACCCGCACACACACACGAGGGGGGAAAATGTGAAAGTAACGGTTCTTTAATACAAATCCGACGAGTACATTTTCGACAAAGAGGTCTTCTTCAGGCGTTACAAACAAAGACGTCAAAGACACACAGACACGCATGCACGCCTCCCCCCCCCCCCCCCCCCTCCTCCGACCACAGATAAGATAAATGATGGAATTACGAAAATGTGGCGAGAAAGTAAGGACTTAACACTGCATGAACGAGGAGTGAGAAAGTAAGGACTTAACACTGCATGAAAGAGGAGTGAGAAAGTAAGGACTTAACACTGCATGAACGAGGAGTGGGGAAGTAAGGACTTAACACTGCATGAAAGAGGAGTGAGAAAGTAAGGACTTAACACTGCATGAAAGAGGAGTGAGAAAGTAAGGACTTAACACTGCATGAACGAGGAGTGGGGAAGTAAGGACTTAACACTGCATGAACGAGGAGTGAGAAAGTAAGGACTTAACACTGCATGAACGAGGAGTGAGAAAGTAAGGACTTAACACTGCATGAACGAGGAGTGAGAAAGTAAGGACTTAACACTGCATGAACGAGGAGTGAGAAAGTAAGGACTTAACACTGCATGAACGAGGAGTGAGAAAGTAAGGACTTAACACTGCATGAACGAGGAGTGAGAAAGTAAGGACTTAACACTGCATGAACGAGGAGTGGGGAAGTGAGAGCCTGTTCTCAACCTTCTCTATCGTTTCCCACATTTCTCCGTACCAACCTTCTCTATCGTTTCCCACATTTCTCCGTACCAACCTTCTCTATCGTTTCCCACATTTCTCCGTACCAACCTTCTCTATCGTTTCCCACATTTCTCCGTACCAACCTTCTCTATCGTTTCCCACATTTCTCCGTACCAACCTTCTCTATCGTTTCCCACATTTCTCCGTACCAACCTTCTCTATCGTTTCCCACATTTCTCCGTACCAACCTTCTCTATCGTTTCCCACATTTCTCCGTACCAACCTTCTCTATCGTTTC
>CM031609.1:17038519-17046019 GCA_018398815.1 Conus ventricosus | reverse complement strand
GCACATGCTCCTCGGATCCCAAACACATCAGAAATTCACCCCAATTTGTTTCAAAAATGACAAGTCGCGACGTGTTTTTCAAGGCGCGTAAGAAATGTGTGCCACAAAATTGCAGTTGCCGCATTCACTATCAATTTGTGCGTGTGGTTCAATTTGTTTGGACCACAAAGGCGATACAATTGAATTTTTGAATGCTGAACAATTAAGTAGTGGGGGAATTGAATTTTTGTGAATTTTAAAAAGTTTTTGTGCATTCTCAATGTTGGTCGTTAACTTTTTTTGAACAGTATAATACACATACAGAGAGAGACAGACAGACAAACATACAGACACACACACATCATATACACATATAATATATATATATATATATATATATATATATATATATATATACAGAGAGAGAGAGAGAGAGAGAGAGAGACAGAGAGAGAGAGACAGAGACACACACACACACACACACACACACACACACACACACACACACACACACACACAGACACACGACCACCACCACCACCACCACCTCCACCACCACCAACAACCCCCTCCCACCCCCCCAAAAAAAAAGCAAAAAAACTAACCTCCAGGTGCTCATTCTTGACCGCCAGGCGCAGCGCCGTCCTGCCCAGGGCGTCGATGCAGTCCACGTTCAGCTCGGGGTACTCGTTCAGCAGCCGCGTGGTCGTGGGCACGTCGCCGAACTCCGCCGCGTGCAGGAACTCCTCCTCCACGTCCCCGAACTGCACGGCAGCAGCAGAGTCAATCAGGCTCCGCAGGCGGCACCCGCGGGGCTTCCCCTTCCTCTTCATCTCTTCGATCACCGAGTGGGCCAGGAGGGGGTCGGGGAGATGGGGGGCCGGTGGGTGGGGGACCCGTGGTGGGAACGGGGACGGGTGCTGGGGTCTGGCTTCATGGCTGGGAGGGCGGTTTTGGGTTGGGGTTAGGGGTGGGGGTCGGGGTTGGGTGTGTGTGTGGTGGGGTGGGGGTGGGGGGATTTAAATCATGCAGAGTGAACTGTATTGGCTGGGAGGTAGCTCTTTGAGATTTTTCGAGAAGCCAATACACAGAAGGTGGAAAGCTGCGATTTTGGGGGAGGGGAAGGTTCGGAAGGAAGGGGGCGGGGGGGGGGGGAGTGTTAGGGGGCTGTGGGGGAGAGAGTGTTAGGGGGTGTGTGTGTGTGTGTGTGTGTGTGGGGGGGGGGGGGGGGGGGGGGGTGCGTGGGGTTACTTTACAAGAGGTGAATCCCACAGGTTTCTGGACAATGGCTCAGAGCAGACCGTTTAGTCTTCCGCTCCGAAGACGGTCCTATACAGCACTGACCTGTAAAAGGCTTTGTCGCTGCTATACATGTCAAACTGCCCTTCAACTGAGGGCGAGTTCATTGCAAGATATTTCAACAAAATAGTTCAGAACTTCTTTTCGCCACCGCTCAAGTCTGACCGAGTTCTCCACCCATCGCCGCCGTTGTGGTCACCCATTGGTGTATCACTCACGACGTGTATCGCCCTTCAAGAGTCACCACTCTGCCACGTGCGCAGTGTTTTTGATGGTGTGAACACAAGAAGAAGAAGGAAGTTTGGGGTGCTATCTTTCACGTTCAAACGACACGGCAATTGTCAAAGATTTATTTCCGTCGATTAGCTGCACAGAATTTCTTCGCTGTGTGCGTGAACACAACGACCAGAATGATGACGCAGTCCTCCTCGTCATCTTTCACACGACACTCTAGGAGTCATCCTACATCTCTCTGCACATGTTGTTTACAGCCGAGCCGACCTCGGAAGCCACACGAGCGCCGCAAGCCTAGCTCTCTGAGGGCGTGGGACAATTCAACGACAGCGACCACCACCACAGCACCAAGCCTAGATCTCTGAGGGCCTGGGACAATTCAACGACAGCGACCACCACCACAGCACCAAGCCTAGCTCTCTGAGGGCGTGGGACAATTCAACGACAGCGACCACCACTACCACACGACCTCGGAAGCCACACGAGCGCCGCAAGCCCTCTCTGAGGGCGTGGGACAATTCAACGACAGCGACCACGACTACCACCACAGCACCGTCCTCTTTTATTTAGGTTGATAACTACGATGTTGTTCACCAGTTCGGGGAATCGCATCGAGGTTGATATATTGTTGTTGTTTGAAAGTTTAAAGAAAAAAGATTTATCATCCTTGCCATGTTAAAACAAAGAACAACAGTCACATTCTGGTCCTTCGCTTTCACTCACGGCGCTGGGAGTCAGCAGACGCTCGGGAAAAAAAAGGCCCAGCGTGATTTACTGGTGTGCTGTGCAGAGGTCTTGTCGACGCCGCAATTAGGATAATAGTGCCCTGAATATAACGTACTTTGGTGATACATGCAGGTTCCCTGCGGCTGATGCCAGACGGTCCCGTGGAAAGGGGGGATGATTATCAGAGATGACTAACTGTCGAAGCGTCAGAGAGTCAATTGAGCTTTACACAGCTTTTGATAGCTGACATCGTTCTCAAGACGGTGGAGTAGAGATATAGTCGGGTTGGTTTTTTTTTTCGTGAGAAAGAGAGATAGAGGTATGGTAAACTCCACACAGCTCGTTACCACAGCTTACAGCAATACTCGACGTTTTAAGTCTTCCTTCCATCCTTAACCACAGACATTCTTTGATACTTTGTCAATCCGACTTCAACAAAAAGCCAGTAAAAATATGAACAAACTGTACGCATAGTTGAAGCACTAAAAGTTGGCATGGCAACCTTTTGCAGTCCACTTTTCACATATTAGCTCTCTGACTTTGTTTAAAATAAAAACAAAAACATCAGAGATTCGAGGCGATTTTTTTTTGTTTCACGCGCAATGTACCATACGTTTGTCTGCGTGCAGTGTAGAATAAATACCAGTGGAACACAGCTGGTCAGGACTTCATACTAAGGTGAAGAGCAAAAATGATCATCTTCATGTTAGGAACTAGTGTGTGTTCGAAATCACAACGACCCGTCAGAACGATAACATGCTGAGACAAGCAGCGAGAAGCGGCAATCTTTCTGTTAGGCGCCAGTGTGTAACGGAACTCGCGGTCTCTGACGTGAGGTCTGTACTGTCCGCTGAACCAGAGACGGAATACAGCGACTTTGACGACGCTGGCACATGTTGATACACAGAGGGTAAACTCATTTCCAACTCCTCACAGTATTTATAAAATGAATTATACTACTAAAACCGTTCTGTGTTTTACCTTCAAGATCCAGCGGTCATCCTTCCATCTTCCGTGTACTACTAAAAACCTCTGATGAGTCAAGTTATCATTCTAAAGCCTCGCTGGTCTAATACGTTTTTGAGGTTTTTTTTCTTTTCTCCATCCGCAAGCTTTTCAATACCATGCGTGGCCGGGTCAGGCGGGAAACGCCGTCTACAGCTCCTACAGAACCAACGGACTCGTGTTCTCCTCTGACGAAGCATGACATGTTCCGAAGGAAACACTATCTCCTCACTTAACTGACCTATTCCACCTGCCAAGACCGAACTAATCAAACGCTGATGGTGATGGCGGCGATGAGACCCCCACTCCTCATCACGACTTGGCCACCGACACACGTGTGGCAGCAGCCACAGGCTACGTACGACACACGCTCAGCAGGTCTGGCCAATCACTTCTGAACCAAATGAGCTCTACCACGGAGCCATCGCCGAGCATCCGGTGGAGTGTGTGTGTGTGTGTGGTGTGTGTGTGTGTGTGTGTGTGTGTGCGTGCGTGCGTGCGTGCGTGCGTGCGTGCGTGCGTGCGTGCGCGTGCGCTCGCACTGTGTATGTGCCCTGTGTGTGTATGCGTGCGTGTGTGTGTGTGTGTGTGTGTGTGTGTGTGTGTGTGTGTGTGTGTGTGTGTGTGTGTGTGTGTGTGTGTGTGAGAGAGTATGCGTGCGTGCGTGCGTGTTTGTGCATGTGCTCTCATGTAACCAGACACTCGGAGGACTCTACCATTCTTCTTGACGAAAGAAAACTGCTGCGTCGAGGTATGTGTCAGCCAGCACGTGGCCTTCGCCTGGGGTCGTGTTCCACCTCGTTCCGCTGAGGCCGGGTACCTGCCGTCTCGGGTGTCTGCCTCCTTGGCCTACCCATAGCACTACAGCGGCATCGCTAGCATCGACATCTGCTCCACACAATTGGATCGGCATCGATTTTGTCCCCGTAGTTCTAATATCCATGTTGTTCTAGTTTAAGGCGCGCTTTCCATTCGAATTTGCGCGTGTAAGTATGCGTATGCGCTTGCATGCGCGCTTGGTATGTATGTCGGTGTGAGAGCGTGTATGTGCATTTCTGCTCTCTCTCTCTCTGTCTGTCTCTCTCTCTCTCTCTTGGAGGGGGGGGGGGGGGGGGGGGGGGGGGGGGCGTTTTGAACGCGCAGGGAGATCGGAGGTGTGTCACGTCGTCTCCACTCTCTCGTTGATTTCTGTGGACTGTACCTGTGTACTGTGTGCCGAAACTTGACACAGTGCTTGTTGTGTAATTATGCCTTCGGCTCAGTTGGATTTCAGGTCAGCATAGTACTTTTTTTTTTTAAACCAATTTTTCATTCATTCTTGTGGAAACGGACCTTAAACATTCAAAGCGTGTCTACATGTTGTAAGTTCGTTCACGGCGAACCGGTGATCTGTTTGGACGAACCCTCGTTCTTTTGTTCGGGGGGGGGGGGGGGGGGGGGGGGGGGGGGGGAGGGGGGGGGGGGCAATTTGTTTAAACGTCATGGTGATGGTGTACTGCTCCTGCGCTGTGGGGATGTTGAGTCGAACCCCGGCCCCAGTCCTGACACGAATGTCTCTGGATCTTCTGGAAACGCACGACAGATCCGTCTTCCTACCTACCGCTCACGGTCAGGGAGGGGACCTTCTACGGCTGAAAGTAACTATGAAATGAGGCAGGGAACAGCAAACAGAAAACAACAGACAAGTAGGGTCACTCCTGCTCCCACGATAAAACAAACACACGCCCATAACTCCAAGAGAATGCTGCTTACGACACCGAATCGCCTCGCAGATATAACAGCACAGAGCACACAGAACAAGCAAGGAAAAACATCCCCCAAAAGGATGTTCCAAGCTTGGCTATATACTGTACCCAACACATCTACACAGCAACAACAACTGGAGAAATGAATATATTCGAAGTAACATTTTTCAAGACTGGCACAGCCTGTTCGATCTTGAATATCGTCAGACAAGTACATGGACGAACAGAAACAAATATAGGTAACCTCGATTTGATTGAAATGACAGTAAACATATTTACTTCTATGGCTGACCTGATGTTAAAACTACATGATGTGGGCAGCTCTGTGAACGGCAAGCTGGACAGTGTAAAGGAAGAAAGGTGTCTTTAACGACAGCAACGTGGTGCCCTTCGTGCCTTGTGGCAGACTGGGGGACGAGGTGAATGACCTTCGACGTACGAACGACTTTTTGCAGCAAAAGAACAGTGATCTGACTTCTAGAGCAGATGATCTAGAAAGAAAATGGGATGATTCAGAGCGCAGGTCTAAAAGAAATAACCTGATTGTCAATGGTACGGAGAACTGAGATGGGAAAACACGTGAAGAGTGTGAGGGGTTTAGTCCGGGATTTGATCACAGACAAGCTTGATGTTACTGATACCATCGATTTTGATCGAGTACATCGACTCAGCTCCAGATTCGATTCCCCAATTATCGCTCTAAGTTCCTTTCATGAACAAACACATGAAAATGTTGAAAAGCGAAGCAAAATGAAGGGAACAAACGTGTTTGTTGGGGAGGATTTCTCTCGAGGCGCGTGGGACATTGACCGTAAGTTGGGCCCTCACCTGAAGAAAGCTGAACGCAAACAAGTCCGTATGGTGTATGATCATTTAATTATTAATGGTAAAAAAAAAGTATAGTCTTGGTGCGCATGTGTCAAACCTCTCACGAAAGGCCTTAAACGCTTAGAGGCAAGGAATGTTGTATGTGGTAGAGAAATAGGTAATGGACCCATTAGCAGTACGCCTTACCTAGCGCACACGATCGAACTGTGTCATGGAGGACGAAGTAGTCAGGTGACAGATGGCACCTGAGGTAGTAAGGACCCTCCCGAGTTCGAACCTCCCTGATAGCGAGAGGGAAGGAATGTAAACCACTAGGACTCGGAGCATCACATAGGCGCTAAATACTCAGTCAACTGAGGTTGTTTTGTAAACAGTCCTTGAAGAGCAGGAGGCTTGGGCTTGTTCAGATGGTATTGCTGTGGAGCACTGTGTAGATGCATTGTCAGGCTGGTTGAATGCGCGTGGACGTTGTTGTCGTAGCTTTTTCTCCAGGATAATTACTGTGTTAAGTGACCCCCGAAGTCGGCGGGAAATTTCGTGTCCATCTGGTGCCACGTGGCTGTTTGCTAATCAGTAAGGTAGGGATGTGTGTAAATGCTGATGTGTGGAAGAACGTAGCGAAAGGGGAATTCAGGGTAAATTGTGAACAAGGTAGAGGAGAAGCAGCATGGAAAAAAGGCATGGCCCGAAGGGAAATCCTTTGTGTCCATCCCTATATAAACTGAGGGAGAACAACGTGATGGGAGAGGAGAACACTACCACCACGAGAGAGAGAGAAGGACAGAGGAGAGAAGGGGTGGGCAGGACAGTGTAGGGTCGAGAGAAACGTGGTCTGGGGGACAGAAAAGTGACAGCAAGGTTTCAGGGTGTAAAGACAAATGGAAGAGAAAAGACCGAGTTTGAAGCCCAGAAAGGTGAGTGAAGAAAGACAAACTGGGTTTGAAACCCAGAGGTGGGTGAAGAAAGACAAAAACTGGGTTTGAAGCCCAGAGGTGAGTGAAGAAGAAAGACAAACTGGGTTTGAAACCCAGAGGTGGGTGGGGAAAAGGCGAAGAAGAAGATTTCTACGTCGAGTTCCCCGAGACGAGCACGAAGACCCAGTCCTGAAACCTGGAGCCAGTCAACCAAGGCGCCCCATCATCCAGTGCTAAAGAAAACTTGAAGAGACTTGTTCAAGAATTGTGGTGTGGTGTGAAAGCGTGGTTGAGTGTGTGGAAAACTGGCCAGGTAAGAAGCCATTTTATTACAACCCGGGATTAGGAAGTATTGATCTTTTATGTTTTGATCATTCCATTTTGTGTGATTGGATTCTTCATGTTTGATTATAAGTAGCATAGAAATTGTATTTCTTGTGCCCAGTCGTGTTAGGAGAGAGGACGAATGCGTGACACCCCATTCCCAGAGAGAGGTGAATGTTTGGTGGCTGCATGAGTGTGCATATGCGTGTGAGTGCAGAGATAACCTTGGTGTGTTGAGCCTGACTGATAATACATCAACTTTGTGCACTTCAGCAATACCATCACGATTTCCCCCGTCCTCGACAGCACGATTCACTTAGAGAAATGAAAAAGGAAACTGGACGGCCCGATCTTCGAATCAATGTTTCTGGGATCGAACTTGAGGAGAATACAACTAAAGCAATAACACCGGAATTTTCTCAAGTTGGTTCACACAGTCCGTTGGT
>CM031609.1:17031019-17033519 GCA_018398815.1 Conus ventricosus | reverse complement strand
TCATGGACGATAATGCCACCCCACATCGTTGTCGAGCCGTGAACACTTTTGTGGTTGCAAGCTGGCATCACCAGGATGCCATGGCCGGCAAACAGCCCGGACATGAACCCTAATGAGAACATCTGGGGCGAGCTTGGGAGGAGAGTTCAAGAAAATCACCCTGTTCCGGCAAATCGACAGGAGCTGCTGCACTACCTGCAGCAGGAGTGGGCAAACCTCCCCAGGCACTCATTACAAGAACAGTCAACACCATGAGGCAGCGCTGTGTGGATTGTGTGGCAGCACGAGGGGGGGGGGGGGGGGGGGGGCACACTCGGTTTTGATCAGACTGTAAAGAAACACTCTTTTTGTGAATGTCATTTTGGGGGGTAGTCTCATTCATGGCTCCCCTGTTCTAATCAGAAAGAATGATTTTTTCGATGAAAATGACAAAATGTTGTTCACTGATAATGAAATTAAACATTTATAAAGTTTCTGTCGTTTGTCGTTTTTCTTTCTATGTTTTGTGAGACTGTGTATAAGTGGTCCTTAATTAAAGTTCGACCCTGTATAACATATTCCTCCAGTCATTCTCTTCATTCATTCACGTCTAATATCACTCAAAGTGAACAGACGTTAAACAGAAGAACGAACGAAAACACACAGACACACACACACGGACCCACAACCACACACACACACAAACACAACACCCCGCTTTTTTCCCACCCATCCCCCTCACAATTCTTTCCCCAGCTAGTCCCCCATCTTGACCAGTGCCAGATTAAAATACCTCCATCAATCAATACTCAATATCAAAACGAACAATACGCGCCGCTCCCTCCCCCCACCCCCTCTCTCCCCCCTCTTCTCTTCTCTCTCTCCCCCCTTGTGGATTTTTAAAATTATAAAGAAAGACTAGCAAACCCCTTTGAAACAGGAAAAAGAAAGTTTACAAACAAGGATATGATCCCAAAAGACAAATAGTAAGGGGCCAAATCCTTACAAAGAAAAAAGTACATCTGATTGACACAAACCGACAGCGGGACAAGACAAAACTACCAAATAACAAATAATCGGGGTGTTAGTCCCATGGGGAAAACACACCCTACAAAATGAAGATTTGCAAACGGTGTCCCCCTTTGGCAACAAAAAACAGGATTTTAAAAACAACCCTGCCCACTAAACACGACTAAGGAAACAAAAAACAAAAGAAACCCGGGGTTTAAAAAATGATTTCCCCAAAAGGCGTGTTGGGTAATCATATAATAACCTGCGGGCAAATAAATATAAAACGTTTAAAAGAATAAACACGGGAAAAAATGTACAGAACGAAAAAGCTAGGGTTGAATTTTAAAAAAATGTGGACACCTTTTATACTTAGCTTTTGTACATAAACCAAAAGTTATTTTCTGTCTTTTGGCTTTTTCCCAGTTCCAAAATTGAAAATGGATGGATATGTCTAGTGCCATGCTTGAAAACTCTTTGCGATTATTGTACTTGCCTAGAAATGAGGACTTTCTACATTTTAAATTTTTTTCATGTTTTGATTAAGATAAACATGACTAGCTGGGTTTTTTGCCGGACCCCTTTGAAATCCCGGGTGGAGGCCTTTTTTTTTTGGAATAAAAGGGCCCATACCCTGGTAAAGGGCGCAGAAAAGTGAAAGTGTTTTGTGTGTGTGTGTGTGTTTTTTTGGTATTTTTTCTTTGAAACCCCTTGGTGAGAGGATTTTTCGAATGGTCCCGCGACCTTTCCCCCGTATCGAGCTCCCCCAAAACCTTGCTGTCGTGTGATAATTTTTATCGCCGTATTAAGCCCTGTTCTTGTCCAAGGGAAATAGAGACCGCCGCTGAACAGCAAAGCACAGCACAAGTGATGGTCACACCCATGGAGAAACCATCATTTGTGAACAAAGGCACGGCGAGCTGAAGGAGCACAGCCACGCTCCAAACCACACGGGTGGAAAAAGTGCCAAAACACGGAGATCAAGACAGTCTTGAAACTCACATCTGACTAAAAACTGAAAAGCGCTTGAACAGAAAGTGAACCCAAGTATATTGTAGGAATGACATACCAATATTAAAAAAAAAATTCAGCAGAAAAAGATAAAAAGTCCATACAAGTCCTGAAAAAAAGAATTTGCAAAGAAGTACCAGAAATATGAAAGAAAAACCACCGACTGCTCGTAAAATCCACATATTCCCGTATTAGAACAACAACAAAATTCCACCGTTGTTTAGTTGGTCATAAAATAAAATTAACATAGAAAAGTGTCGACAGTTAATATAGCCATAGGACAAAAAAGACTAAAAGAAAGACAAAGAAAAAAAACTTGTGAAAGCAGCCAGCCCCCCTGCCCCCCCCCCCCCCCCCCCCCCACCCCCCCGGCCTGTATACAATAAACACCGCACAAACACCCATCCCTCAGAACTTTCACAAACGAAGCCAGAAAGTAGGCCGCTCGTCTGACCGCAAAGCCCGAGCTTCTTTCACGCTTCTCTCCTATCATTGAAAAAAG
>CM031609.1:17023519-17026019 GCA_018398815.1 Conus ventricosus | reverse complement strand
AACGAACCCACTCAGTGTTGGTGCCAGTTTCAATCTCAGACGGATCGGGATTCGTTCAGCAGGATACTTAAACATTTTCACCGACCATGAACACTCTGAAGTCACCGCTTAGAAACTATTGAGTGTAATGATTTTAATGATGAGGTTTATCTTTATACACCCATCCTAACAATGTACCACTGCTGAGCGCTTTAACATTCTTTTGAACAGTCATATCGAAAATATAACGTCATACGTCAACGTTTTACCTTTGAATCACTAGAGAGTTAATATTCCATGAAAACATATTACTTCATAGACGGTAATTTCGTCTTATAAAAGTCAATTCACAAGTGTTCGTGTTTTAAAAAAAAGAAAAGAAGTAATCATCTCTTTAAACGAATCCCGGATCGACCGTTTTGATCCTCATCCGCACCAAACGTCTGGGTGAAAAATATTTGAGGAATTTTTTGTGTAATCTCTCTGACAGACAAAAAACAAACAAACAAACAAACAACAACAAAAAAACAAAGAAAGAAACAAAGAGACATGGGCGAACTCAAAATTTTCCTGGCGGAAGTCATAAAATCCTTTTTGTCTTACACCAGAAAGCTCGCGTAAGATGGGGGAAATGCAGACTGAAGGGTCGTGGAGCGGTGAAGGATCCAGTGTGTGTGTGTGTGTGTGTGTGTGTGTGTGTGTGTGTGTGTGTGCGTGCGTTGTCGGCACCAGTTTCTTTGATGTCCGTGGCTGAGGATTGTGGGGATAAGGGGTGTTTTGGGGAAAAAGAATCCGGACCTCTTACTGGTTACCTGAGAGAGAGAGACTCAAGACTCAAGACTCAAAAACTTTATTACTCAAGGATAGAGATTTTAGGCAGTGCCTATTCTTCCAATCTGTCCTTGCTATTCTACAACATTCAACTAAACAAACTGCACATATTAATAATGACAGAAACAATGGGAAAAAAAAAATATATATATATATATATATATATATATATATATAAACTCAACAAACATACTACGCTATTGCACACCAACCTTTTCTGGGATTGTATTCTTCTTAAAACTGAAAAGGCAGAGAGTCAAATTACCACTTCCGCGGTCACTGAGGAGAAACCACCAAGTTTCGAAAAATCGGTATATGACCAGGAGTTATATGTTAGTGAGTTTCCCTCCCTATTGGAGGATGTCTCGCCCTTGGAGAATATAAGCTTGCTGAAGGCTCATTTGAGAAGCATTTATTTTATTTCCCCATTCACCCACTCAAGCACATACTGCTAGTTAGGCGGAATCATCTACCACTGCAGATATGAATGCGTATCTCCCCCTATTTCTTCAATCTAAGACATAAGAGCAACTTTGTTTATAATTCAATATTTCTTGCAGTCATTGCAACACCAAGCTGCTCTGTAAGTTGCTGGAACGGTGCGGTAACTTATCCTTGGAATTTATTAGTTTTGTTGTATTTTAGTCCCTTGCGGATTCATTCCAAGACTTGCCCTCAGCACTTGTGTCTTAGAGGATATCTTTTTATTTTTTTACTTTTCACAAGAAAATGTAGTTTGTTTTGCTCTTTTAAAGATTTTCTTTTGCTTCTTAGATGGCACCTTTGGTTGGTTTTTTGAAAACTCAACAAACATACTACGCTATTGCACACCAACCTTTTCCCGGGATTGTATTCTTCTTAAAAACTGAAAAGGCAGAGGAGTCAAATTACCACTTTCCGCGGGCACTGAGGAGAAACCACCAAGTTTCGAAATATCGGTATATGACCAGGGGTTATATGTTAGTGAGTTTCCCTCCCTTATTGGAGGATGTCTCACCCTTGGAGAATATAAGCTTGCTGAAGGCTCATTTTGAGAAGCATTTATTTTATTTTCCCCATTCACCCCACTCAAGCACATACTGCTAGTTAGGCGGAATCATCTACCACTGCAGATATGAATGCGTATCTCCCCCTATTTCTTCAATCTAAGACATAAGAGCAAGCTTTGTTTATAATTCAATATTTCTTGCAGTCATTGCAACACCAAGCTGCTCTGTAAGTTGCTGGAACGGTGCGGTACTTATCCTTGAATTATTAGTTTGTTGTATTTTAGTCCTTGCGGATTCATTCCAAGAACTTGCCCTCAGCACTTGTGTCTTAGAGGATTCTTTTTATATTTTTTACTTTTCACAAGAAAATGTAGTTTGTTTTGCTCTTTTATGATTTTCTTTTTCTTCTTAGATGGCACCTTGGTTGGTTTTTTGAAAACTCAACAAACAACTACGCTATTGCACACCAACCTTTTCGGGTTGTATCTTCTTAAAAAGGCGAGAGTCAAATTACCACTTTCCGCGGCACTGAGGAAAACCACCAGTTTCGAAATATCGTATAGACAGGATTAATTTGTGGTTTCCCTCCCTATGAGGATGTCTCACCTTGGAAATATAAGCTTGCTGAAGCTCATTTGAGAGCATTATTTTTTTTCCCATTCACCCACTCAGCACGGAGGGTTTTAAATTACCCCATTCTT
>CM031609.1:17001724-17023419 GCA_018398815.1 Conus ventricosus | reverse complement strand
TTACTGCACTAGCAGCAGCCAATTGAAGTCTCTGGCATGTCAAGCAGAGGACCCTGGGCTGTTTCCACAGCATATGCATTTTAAAAAAAGGATTCTAATTCCCCTGCAGCTTAAGCTGCCACACAATATCATTGAGTTCATGACGGTTAGCAGTGTACAACACAAAGGAGCCAAAATATGCCGGAAAGCTGTTGACAAACTGTTGACAAACTGTTGAAAACAAAATTCATAGGAGAGAGCCATCAATATCCACACAAAAAATCACCCCCAAAAAATTGCAAAATATGATTGCAACAAATGTAAATTCCTATGAAAATTTTACTGTGTTGCAGAAATGTACAAAAACTTTTTGGATCTCTTTGGAGAACTAAAGCATGTGAACACACGCCCAACCGTTCAAAACTCATGTAACAGACTACTTTTGGCTGAGTGAACATGCAAACACTGGGTAACATTTTGGACTTCATCAATCTAAAATGTTCCCCAAACATACATCTTTTTTTTCTTCGTAAGCATTTGAAATGCTAGATTCCAAACAACTATAAATGCAAAGACAGACAATTGTGTCTGTTCAATGCTGACTGTGGTTTGTTGAAAAACTGGGTGTGTTTGTGTAGAATAGTTAAAAAAAAAAAAATTTGTAGGTTTGTCGTTTGTCATTGTAACATTGGCATGGTATGGCTTACAACATAAATATGCATCATGTATTTTTGGTCAGTTTTTTGTTACATGTTGATCTGTTGCATAATGTCTGTTTTTGGCTTAGTGAGATTTCCTTTTGATCTTCTTTATATATTTCTCTGTTTTTACTTACCTGTAAGTATTTTTGTTCACTAACATACGACTACAAGAAAGAAAAGGTGAGGTTACAGGACCGCCAAAACGAATTGAACAAACAAGTTACAAAACAGACATGAGGTATCTCAACCTGTCGGACTTCTTTAACCAAGACAAACAACAGTAAAAATATATAGAAAAAATTAACAACAGTCACTGACTTTTTTCTGTCTAAATGGGAAGTGTACTTTTGGGTCAACTAAAATTGTGGAATAGAACTGAGGAGAAAAGGGAAGAAGTTGGACTGGACAGCAAGAAATGACAATAATACTACAGTAATTATAGCGATGATAACGATAACAACAACGATAATAATAAAAATGACATTAATAACAATAAAAGTAACAATTACAATAATGATTATAATGACAATAAGAACGGGAAAAAAAAAAGAAGTTATTACATATTGATAATAAAAAAATGACATGTGATGAAAACATATCCTAACCATTAAAATAAAAAACTAAGGAACACACTAACAAGATGAAAGTATCATTAAATTAGGCCATAATAAACAAAGTTAGATGTGTAATTGCAAATGGGGGAAAAAAATCCCCACCTCTTGCTGTCATGGATAAACAGGTATTGCAGTTTGTTTTATTGGTTGTCCGAAATGTTTTTGGTCAGTTTCTAGTACCATATGTCATACAATCAATATGTTGCCCTGTTCATTCGGGATTTTATTTTCAAAGTGAATTATCCATACAGAACTGATATACCCACCACCCCTTCCTAAAGAAAAACATATTGCAGCCCAACTCTTCCACCATTTAATGAGCAATTCCAGAACACAGCGCCAGAAAGGCCATTGCTGGCACAGCGCTGCAACTGCAGCTGTTGTTCTTGTGTCCCTAAACACTGGCACAATCTCACAGACTTTTTTTTTGGCACATGTAGAAAACCATAATTGTCCACATTTCCAAACCGAGCCACACTTTGAAACCAGTTCCCTCCCTTCTCTGTCTCCGGGCCTTAAAAATGGACGTTCTCTGCCCGTTGACAAGCCTCCAGACTAAATTAAGGACCGTAAAATTAAAAGAAACAGACATGTCTCCTTCATTGCAGGTCCTCCACAAAGAGGTAGACTATGTGACTGCAACAAACCAAACAAGCATATAAAGAATTCACTGTATACCTTTGAAACCAGAAAAAACAATGACCTGACCATCAGCATGAATGTGGGTCACCCTCTACCTTTGCCCTGTCTTGTTCAGTTGATGGCATCATAAGAGAAAGACTCACGACAAACAGCAAGCAGAAAACATGCCATCTGATTCTTACAAAAAGTCTGTGTTGATATAAATATCCAATTAATATATCTGATTAACTCCAAATCCAAAATCTGTCTTAGACAATCTGCTATGTCAATAGTTGTCACTTTTCCAAAAACAAAACAAATGGACCAGAGACAATTGTTTATGTCAATAGTTGTCACTTTTCCAAAAACAAAACTATTGGACCGAAAAGTACAGTGTCACAGATGAAGCTCGTAATGTTGATGGTGAACCTACGACCCATTAGACGGTGACGGTTACACAAATATAATGGCCCATTATTCATTTTGAATCATAGAACAGACTTTTTGCTGGAATAAATGATTTTATGGCCCCTCCAGCATTCTTGGAACAGTCACTTCCTGGACAAAGCAACCTTTTTTTTTTTCTTTCAATTAAAAATTATCGTTTCTTTCCATGTGGTAGCCTTTGTGTTTAAACTTCTAGCAACCTCCAAACATGCCAGAAGAAAACTAAAGAGACTCTACGCATTAAATGGGTTGGGGACACATCCATAGCCAAAATTCTTAGCAGTCTACTTCCACCAAGTTGCAGTCAAACATGTATTTCAGTATCATGTGATACAATATCGATACCCCACCTTCCCTGACCCTGAGGGGAAAAAAATGTTCCTATTGAATCCTCTCCTTCCAGGCACATGTCTCAAGTCCAAGGAAAGTTAATCTAATCTATGGCTGCAACCCATCTCCTGATTGCAAAATCTGTTGCACCTTTGATTGGGTTCCTATACAACCTAATAAAAGAAACCAATGACATTAGAAGGACCAAAATATGATCTCATAAGTACTAATAAGGACAAACTGTGGCCTCTAGAAAAAGCACATGCCACATGCATGCAGGTTGTGTGACAATGCATGCATTTTAAAACATTCCATAAACACTCTTTTTCCCATGCTGGACCCTTTACACTATCATCCCATCTCCTGTCACATCCACAACATATCGTCCCACAGCTAGATAATAGAGCCCAAACGTTTACCACATTTGCCCTGCTGTACCTGTTTATCAATACCTATGGTCACTTGCAATGCCGTCCAAAGGCAAGCTATCAAAAGACAAAGACTTTTAAGTCCAACCCAAGGACCTACAAGGCTTTGAGCATCCCCTGATCACATCTCAAAATTCTTGAGCTCCTGCAAGGAAAATGGGAACCCTGATAGAGACTGGGAAGGGGGGAGGGGGGGGGCAGGGAGGAAAGGGAAGCACAACACTGTTTAACATAAGAGGTACTTCAAAAACAAAATGAAGAAATGACATTTGACATCCAAATGTTCATGGAGGATAGAACCTTGTTTCATAAGAACAGTGTTGGATATGTATATGACATACTGTGCTGCCCATGTCAGTTTTACCTACAGATAACATTGTAAAGACAATTATTGTGGCTGGAACTGCTTGGCCCACCACAATACTCATTAACCAAGGCAAGACTTCTGTGAAAAAAAAGTGCTGACACACAACATACAATGAAAGAGTTTCTACAATGAGGAACCAAAAAATAACAAGACATCTACTGCAATTACATGGACACATGATTGATGCAAGAACCTGTGTCGCTGAGTGAAAAAAAGGGGAGAAAAGGGTACAAATCAGACTGCAAATGAGCAAGTGTGCACATAACTACAAATTTAAAGCTACTTTTAATATTAAGGAACACAGCGAACTATATGTCTATTCATAAATGAAGTTAAATATGTAAACAATATATATATATATATAATATATATATATATAATATATATATATATATTATATATATATATGCATGAAAGAAAAATAAACGCAATTTGAAAAAAATAATAAAAAAAGCAATTTGAATGTTTTTCAATCAATATACTGTGAAAATGTAAAATGAGGTAACACAACAGGAGCCCCTTCCACCATAACTTTCATCCCCATCTCTCCACCTGTCACTCACATGACCATCTTACTCCTCACCTGTCACTGTTTTCAAATCATATAGTGATCTTAGTGTTTAAAAACAACAATGTAGAAAAACAGATTGCACCAGATATCCAAATTAACTTTCTATAACCTTACAAAAAAACAAAAACAGTAACAGACATTAAGCATAAAAAATAAATAAATATGGCAATGGCTTTACACCAGGCATATTTCTGTTCCAATGCACTAACCGCTATGGCACAATGCTGGAGTAACATGAAAAATACAGCGGACAAACACTGGTGGGGTTAAAATCTGCACCCTTCTTTCCACCTGAATTTGATCTCACTATCCACAGCAAATCCAATAACATAAAAATGGCAAGGTCTGCATAGAAAAAAAAATTTTCATAACGATAAAAAAATCCATTGTAAGCAGACAGAATATAAACCCCTCCCCAACCTCAACCCTGCTTTCTGTATAGGAATAAAATATTGCTCAGCCAGTACTGCCTGCTATAAACATTGCTTGTCCTTTTCACAGTTAGTATACATGCCACAGACACTCCCTCCTCCTTATTACTTCACCTCTTTCCGGGGCACCTTGTAGATCGTCAACAATTCTGTTTTTTCTGCGAGCTAAATGAGGAAGCCTTCACCCACCATGCTGGTCTTCTGTGAGCTAAATGGGAAGAATTCGTCCACCATGCTGATCTTCTGTGAGCTAAATGAGGAAGACTTCATCCACCATGCTGGTTTTTCTGTGAGCTAAATGAGGAAGCGTTCGTCCACCATGCTGTTTTTCTGTGAGCTAAATGAGAAAGCCTTCATTCACCACGCTGGTTTTTCTGTGAGCTAAATGGGGAAGAATTCGTCCCCCATGCTGGTTTTTCTGTGAGCTAAATGAGGAAGCCTTCATCCACCATGCTGGTTTTTCTGTGAGCTAAATGAAGAACCTTCACCCACCATGCTGGTTTTTCTGTCAGCTAAATGAGGAAGCGTTCGTCCACCATGCTGGTTTTTCTGTGAGCTAAATGAGGAAGCGTTCGTCCACCAGAGTCTTGCGTGCTAAGTTCTTTTTCCCGGCCGTGTCACGGATCATGGCCACCAGCTGCAACATATAGGACAAGAACACACCTTTGACAGCAAGGACAAGAAACACACCTTTGACAGCAAGGACAGAACATGCCTTGGACAGCAAGGACAAGAACACACCTTGGACAGCAAGGACAAGAACACATCTCTGACAGCAAGGATAAGAACACACCTTGGACAGCAAGGACAAAACACACCTTGGACAGCAAGGACAAGAACACAATCTCTGACAGTAAGGACAAGAACACATCTCTGACAGAAAGGACAAGAACACCCCTTTGGACAACAAGGACAAGAACACACCTTGGACAGCAAGGACAAGAACACACCTTTGACAGTAAGGACAAGAACACACCTTTGACAGTAAGGACAAGAACACATCTTTGACAGCAAGGACAAGAACACATCTTTGACAGCAAGGACAAGAATACACCTTTGACAGCAAGGAAAACGAAAACAACTTTTGACAGCAAGGACAAGAAAAACACCTTGGACAGCAAGGACTAGAACACACCTTTTGACGGCAAGGACAAGACCACACCTGGACAGCAAGGACAAGAACACACTTTGGACAGCAAGGACCAGGACAAGAACACACCTTGGACAGCAGGACAAGAACACACCTTGGACAGCATGGACAAGAACACACCTAGACAGCAGGGTCAAGAACACCTTGGACAGCAAGGACAATAAAACCCCTTTGGGACAGCAAGGTCAAGAACACCTTGGACAGCAAGGACAAAACACACCTTAGACAGCAAGGTCAAGAACACCTTGGACAGCAAGGACAAGAAAACACCTTGGACAGCAAGGTCAAGAACACCTTGAACAGCAAGGACAAGAACATACCTTGGACAGCAAGAACAAGAACACATCTTTGACAGCAAGGACAGGAACACACCATGGACAGCATGGTCAAGAACCACCTTGGACAGCATGGTCAAGAAACACACCTTGGACAGCATGGTCAAGAACACCTTGGACAGCAAGGACAAGAACACACCTTGGACAGCAAGGACAAGAACCCACCTTGTACAGCAAGGACAAGAACACACCTTGGACACCAAGGACAAGAACACCTTGGACAGCAAGGACAAAAGAAAACATCTTGGGCCACCAAGGCAAGAACACCTTGGACAGCAAGGACAAGAACACACCTTGGACAGCAAGGACAAGAAACACCTTGGACAGCAAGGACAAGAACACTTGGACAGCAAGGACAAGAAACACACCTTGGACAGCAAGGACAAGAAACGCCTTGGACAGCAAGGACAAGAACACACCTTGGACAGCAAGGACAAGAACACCCTTGGACAGCAAGGTCAAGAACACACCTTGGACACCAAGGACAAGAACACCTTGGACAGCAAGGACAAGAAACACCTTGGACAGCAAGGACAAGAACACCTTGGACAGCAAGGACAAGAACACACCTTGGACAGCAAGGACAAGAACACACCTTGGACAGCAAGGACAAGAACCACCTTGGACAGCAAGGTCAAGAACACACCTTGGACAGCAAGGTCAAGAACACACCTAGGACAGAAAGGACAAGAACACCTTGGACAGCAAGGACAAAAGAACACACCTTGACAGCAAAGACAAGAACACACCCTGGACAGAAAGGACAAGAACACCTTGGACAGCAAGGACTAAAGAACACACCTTGGACAGCAAGGACAAGAACACACCCTGAACAGAAAGGACAAGAACACCTTGGACAGCAAGGACAAAAAAACACACCTTGGCCCAGCAAAGAACAAGAACACCTTGGACAGCAAGGTCAAGAACACCTTGGACAGCAAGGACAGAACACCTTGGACAGCAAGGACAAAACACCTTGGACAGCAGGAAAAGAACACACCCTGGACAGCAAGGACAAGAAACACACCTTGGACAGCAAGGACAAGAACACCTTGGACAGCAAGGACAAGAACACCACCTTGGACAGCAAGGACAAGAACACACCCTGGACAGAAAGGACAAGAACACACCTTTTAACAGCAAGGGAAAGAACACACCTTAGACAGCAAGGACAAGAGCACACCTTGCTGTTTGGACAAGAACACACCTTGGACATCAAGGACAAGAACACACCTTGGACAGCAAGGACAAAAGAACACACCTTGGACAGCATGGACAAGAACACACCTTGGACAGCAAGGACAAGAACAAATCAACACATGACGTGATTAATGAATACATCACACAGAAATTTGGTGCAGATGCTAGTCCTACATGAAGAAATAACACAGATTTGAGCATGTCTTCAGCTGAGTAAATTCTTTGGAAAATGGGAACGTATGATGATAATCTTGAAATTCTTGTGGAAATAGGTGATTGCATTTGTTCCATTGCAGTTCTGATGAAAACATGAAAATTTTGCTCATCATCATCATTCTCTTGCCCATGATGGGCGTAGAGGAGAGATGAGAGACACTCTCGAAGCCAGGCACCGCATCCGGCCCTGTCCTCTGCCTGTCGCATCAGCGTAGGGCCATCCATCCTGGTCCATTCTTTGATGTTGTCCATCCAGCATTTTGGCTTGTCGTCCCCTTCGTCTGCCGCCTTCCAGCGTGCCCTGGATGACTGTTTTGGGCAGTGAATTGTGGCGTATGACATGCCCGAACCACGACAGCTTCCTCTTCTTGACTGTTGCCAAGAGGGGTTTTGGGGCCTGCAAGTGATGTTATTTGGCTCCTCACAAGGTCGTTTGTCTTCCGGTCTTGCCAAGAGATCCCGAGCAAGCGCCTGAAGCATTTAGTTTCAAACGTTGGATTCTCTTGGTGGTCTCTGCTGTCATGGTCCAGCTTTCGCAGCCATACAGCAGGATGGACAGCACCAGGGACTTGTACAGCTTCATCTTTGTAGGAAAGCTGATCTCCCTGCTCTTCCAGATCTTGTTTAGCTTTGCCATTGCTGCTGTTGCGATCGCTAGTCTGGTCTTGATTTCTGTTGTAGAGCGACCGTCTTTGGTGAGAGTGGCGCCAAGGTATTTGAAAGCGCCCACTTCTTCAAGCTGTTGTCCGTTCATGTAGATTTCAGCATGGGTGTTGGTTGTGCTGTTGACCAGGACTTTGCTTTTTTCTGTGCTCACTTCCATTCCATATGCACTGCCTTTCTTCCAGTCTCTTTGTCAGGTCTTGTAGTTCTTCGTTGCTGCCTCCCATCAGGTCGATGTCATCTGCGAACCTCAGATTATTGATGATTCTTCCTCCGATGGAGACAGTGGAGTGGAAGTCATGGAGGGTTTCACGCATGATATTTTCCAGGAAGAGATTGAACAGTACGGGAGATAGCAGGCAGCCTTGACGGACTCCAACTGTGGTCTTGAAGTAGTCCCCTATCTGGGTTTTTGAGGAGGACTGCGCTGCTGGCGGTGTTATACAGCGCCTGGATGGTTTGGACGAGACCCTCCTCAATGCCAAACTTTCTGAGCACTTGCCACAGACCCTTGTGCCACACCTGTCAAACGCTTTCCTAAAGTCAATGAAGTTGTGGAACAGGTCTCTCTGATGTTGCAGATGTTTCTCCATCAGTATCCGGCAGGTGAAGATCTGTTCTACTGTGCTTCTGCCTGCCCTGAATCCAGCTTGTTCTTCCGCCAGGTGTTCTTCCGCCTCTTTCTTCAGTCGATTCAAGATGACTCTGAGCATGATTTTACTGGTGTGGCTAATGAGACTTATTGTTCTGTAGTTCTGGCATTGGCGTAGATTTCCCTTTTTGGGCAGGGGGATGATGAGTGATTGAGTCCATTCTGTGGGCCACTGTTTGTCTCCCAGATCTTCTGACAAATCGATGTTACTAGAGTGACCAATTCCTTCCTCCATGTTTGAGCAGCTCTGCGTGGAATATTGTCTGCTCCAGGTGATTTCCCTGCCGGAAGGCTGCCGATGGCTTCTTCCACTTCTTCTCTCATCACTGGTAGTGGTGAGGATTCCCTTGATGGTGTTGAGTCCCCTTCAAACAGATGTCGTCTGGCTGTATAGGGTAGTTGTAAAGTTCTTGGCAGTACTGTGTCCATCTGTTCAAAACAGCGGAGCTTTCTGTCAGCAGCTCGCCTGAGGTATCCTCGATGACTGACGATCTGTTTTGCTGCGTTTTTGGTGAGGTTTTTCAGTGTGGTGAAGGCATGTTTGCTGTTTCCTTTTCCATGCCTTTCTCGATGTTCTCGCACTGATTATTGATCCATTGTTCTTGGCTTCAATTCATTTCCCTTTTTTACAAGGTTGTTGGTTTTCGATACTGTGCGGCTTGTTCAGGGCTGGAATTTTTCGTATTCTTCAGTGATCTTCTTTTGTCGCAGAGGTCAAGATGTCGTTTGAGATCCATGCTTGGTGTTTCTTCCTCTGTCGCCCAAGTACCTCCTCTGCTGTTTCGCAGACTGCCTCATTGAAGCTGTTTGTGAGGTCGTTGATGTCATTGTCCAGGAGGTTGAGTGCCGCGAACCGCCCCCCGAGCTGTGCCTGGAATGCCTCTCTATCTCTGGGTCTTTTAACTTCTCCAGGTCAAACTTGATGCGTGGCTGCGCAGGTTGGTACTTTTTCTTCAATTTGATCTTCATTGTGAGCAGCACGAGATCGTGGTCGCTGCCTATATCAGCTCCGGGGTATGTCCTCGTCTTTGCTTTATTGATGCTTGATTTGAAGCGCCGCGGAGTGAGGACAAAGTCGATCTGGTTGTGAGTCATTCCGTTCGGCGCATGCCAGGTTGTTCTTCTTGACAGTTTGTGGGGTAAAGGGTGTTGGCATGGTGAGCTTTTGGGTGCAGGCAAACTCCAGAAGGCGAAGTCCCCTGTCGTTAGTTTCCCTGTGCGTATTGACCACTGTTCCAGCCCAGTCTTTGTAGGCATCTGGGCCGACTTTGGCGTTTGAAGTCCCCCTGAACTATGATGATGTCTTTCTTGGGGCTTTTCTGATGGTGTCTTCTACTTTCTCGTAGAATTCTTCCACCGCCTGATCTTCGTGGCTGGTAGTTGGAGCATACACCTGTATGATGTTGATGTTCTTTGGTTTGGCTGACACACGAATGCTGATGATTCTGCTAGTTACCTTGTAATCCTACTGAACAAAAAGAGGAGGAAAATGTTTTACTTCTGAAATCAACTGAAACTGGAAAATAAGTTTGTTTCCTTGTAATCCTCAAAAATACATGTAATTCTTTGAACAACAGGAAAGTCTGTCACCCTGTACTTCTACTTAAAATAGAAAGGTGTGCCTTCTCATAATTCTACTTAAAATAGAAAGGGTGTGCCTTCTCATAATTCTACTTAAATAGAAAGGTGTGCCTTCTCATAATTCTACTGAAAACAGAAGTGTCAGTCACTCTACACTTTCGCCCTAAACAAGGAAAGCAAGTACATTTCCTTACATTCCACTGAAAACAGGAAAATTTGGGGGGCAATTTGTTATTTCACTTAAAATTAGAAAGTATCTTTATTTCCTTTGTCATTATACTGAAAACAGGAAAGACTTTGGCACCTTGTAATTTTTATCTAAAACAGGGCATAAATTTGTTTCCATGTAATTTCACTAAAAAAAAGTAAGACAGTTTATTTGTCACCTTGTAATTATACCTAAAACAGAAAAGCAAATTTGTTTTCTTAAAATATTATTGAAAAT
Organism: Conus ventricosus; assembly: GCA_018398815.1. Classification (NCBI taxonomy): domain Eukaryota; kingdom Metazoa; phylum Mollusca; class Gastropoda; order Neogastropoda; family Conidae; genus Conus; species Conus ventricosus. Next base: position 17,012,688 of record CM031609.1, on the reverse strand, counting down.
ACCAAAGTATGTTTTGTCATCTTCAAAACAGGAAAATTCATCTACCGTGCACTTCTACTGAAAACTGGAAAGTTTGTCAATTATTTTGTACGTCTACTGAATGTAGCAAAGTTTGTTTCTTACGTTACTCCCGGGTGGATTGTGTGTTTTTTTCTTCATACTTAGACAATCATACTCATAAGCTCCTGTCAGACAAATCAATTCAGTAACTCCAGTGCTGGCTCTCACACTTGCTATTTGACTGAACTGATCACCCAGGTAATGGTGATAAGAGTGAGCGCATGCATGGTTTGGGGAAGTTGTATATGCACAGCTTTTCAGATGAATTACTCACACAGAAAATGTGATATACAATCAGAGCTAAGTTGAAAGGTTACATGCTTCTCACAGAAGAAAACCAATGCGATCTAAAGTGAAAGGTAAGAAGAAAGATGGTGACTGAGAACATGAAATATTCACCATCCCACACAAACTGCAGGGAAAGCATCAAGCTGTTTGGAATATTCATGCTCCGGGCATGATTTTTATTTTGTGTCCGTTCCCTTCTTTTAACAAAGTTGCAGACCAGACCAACAATTTGTCCTTGCTTCCAAGCTGCACATTAAACATGATTCTTTTTTTTTTTCCATCAAAACAACAAAGCCATGTCACCTCATAAGCACCAAGTAAAACTACAAGGAGTGAACCATTGAAGTGAAGAACAAGCTCTGCACTGAATGTCAGCCCCAGGACCAACCGATCTGCATTCTACTTTCCTCGGAACTTGCCTGGTGTAAGTACAAAACAGCGATGTGAGCAATAGAGCAGACACAAGAACACACTCCTGTTCTTGCACTTGAGCCCTGCTTAGAGTGATAGGATCTTTCTCTAGAACCCTGTCTGGACACACCAGACAAGAAAGACACATAAAACAGACCAATGGAGCCATGCCATCCACTGCTTAGGATTGATTAAAGCTTCTGAGGTGAACATGTCACAGAACACATTCTGAGTCTCCTCAGTTATCAAGTCATTTCTTTTAGGTGCAGACCACATCCACTGGAAGACTTACAACTTTGAACGAGGAAATGTCAAGCAAGCACTTTTCAACTTACTGGGGAGACTTGTTGTCTTGTTCCTGGTGGTCCTTTTCTCTTTTCTTTCTTATTCTAGTTGTTTGTTTAAACAAAGGAAAGGAAGGGACATTCAGTGTTCTTTCCTGGTTTTGTTTTTGTATCAGTTTCCTCCTTTTTTTTCCCAGTTGGTTACATATCCACTCAAAGCTAATGAAATTAACACAAAGATAACAACAGCAGAAGATTTGCATCAAAAGCTGGAGGAATCCTTAACAAAAGCAAAATACTACTGCACAACAGCTGAAATCAAACAGCCCCAATCAGCCAGTCTTAATGTCTACACACACCAGGAAATCAACACTTACATTGGTGACAAGAAAGACGATGATTCCGTCCAGGAGGAAGTTTCCAGAGAGCAGATCAACGATGCAGAAAAGCAGCGTGTCGAATATGATGAGCGACATCTCATTGCCATAAAACAGCACCTGGTCAAATGAATGCCCATTGTCTGCAACAAGGAAAGAATCAAACACTATCAGTGGCATAAATAAAAACAAACATCATTCCCATTTCAAAACAAAAAAGGGGAAGCGAGATGGAACAGGGTGGTGAGAGTGGGTGGGGGGTACTGGGTGGGGGGTAGGGATAAGGGAAAGGAGACATTCTGTGTTTCTGCTTTTAAAAGACTAAGTAGCTTCACTTCCTGGCCAGTGGGCAACATTTTTTCTTTTTATTCTGAAATTCTGATCGTCCCCTTAGACTAAGAAGCACCCTACCTATGACAAAAGTCAGTCTGGGCAAGCAGCGGTGTAGGCCAACTGCACATGACCCTGCCCTGAACATAATTTGAGTCCCCTGTGTAACTTGCTGATTCAGTCAGTAATATCATGAAATCATTGGATGTCTTGCATCACTGGAGCTACTCCCAGCATCATGTACTACTGCGATCAATATCAACCATGGCATGTTCTTATTTACAGCGCTGTTTAAAAAAAAGTATGGTAATGTGATATCGAGCAATCAAAAAAAAATTTTTTACTTCTAGCCCTTTAAGTCTGGCATTCATCTTGTTTGAAGTAAAGATCTGAACAAATTTTAAATGGAAAAAAATTCAAATCAGACTTCAGGTTGTTCAAACTTGTTCATGAAATCTCTGGACAAATCCAATTATTTCATCTCACCCACTGAATTAGCATTTACACAAAAACCTTTATGATGGTCAGGTTTCTCATGAAATTCCTGATCACACACTTTCATGAAAATTTACGTATGCACAGACCTGCCTACCTCATGTTGTGCTCATCAGTAATAACCACAGAGATTTTCAGTAATTTTGCATTTCCTTCAGTAATTCCACGGACGCGTAATACAACGGCGTTTTTGAACAAATGTGTACAAAACTCCAACTACATTTTTAACATTGAACAAATAATGTGTACAAAACTCCAACTACATTTTTAACATTTTAACAAAAAATATAAACAGTAAAAAAGGAACAAAAACAACAAAGCAGAATTAAAATACCTTGGGATGATGGCAGATGACGGACTCAGGACAGGAGTTTCAGGTCAATTCAAAGGTGATATACTTGACAGTTTGTAACTTACACAGCAGTCACCACAGATGACACCACTGATGAAGAACCTAATGTACAACCCCCCCCCCCCCCCCCACAAAAAAAAAAAAAAAAAAAATATAGTGTGTGTGTTGTGTGTCCCTGAGCTGTGCTGACAAGATAGTGGCGAAAATGAAAAGGACCTTTTCATTTTCGCCACTATCTTGTCAGCACAGCTCAGGGACAAGTTGTTTTCGCAGATCAGCTCACACAACAGTCTTTCTGCGTTGGTGATCTTCCGTGTGTGGGTCTGACGGCTGCTCTCGCTGGATTTCGTAAACAACGATGTGATCTTCTGACTGGAGGCACTCGCAGCTGTCTCTTTGTGCATTTTCCCGAGATATGGCGCTTGCAGTCATTTGCTCCCCATGTCCGATGGAGAAGTCTGAATTGCACACCGAGCAGAAATGAGTATACAAATCCAGGTCCATGACAAGGCCAAGTCCGCGTGTATTTACTTCGGAACACTTGCTTCTTCGCCTTCTTCCGTTGTGGCACAGTGGTTTTCGAACCCTCGTCATCGGTTTCATGCAAACGTTTAGAAGATTTCTCCGCCATTTTCACAATCGCCGGCAAAAAATCGGTTGAAACTTTGTCTTACAATGGCTGAACAAAAAGCTTCGAATGGCGCGCACAGATGTGATGGTGTGTCGTGTTGGCCCACAGCACCACATTGACCAATCGCAAGTTCCGAACCATCTGGTTTCGGCTTGAGTCAAGGGAAGTTACTCTGCGGTCTCGGAAAGGTCTAGCAGTCGACAATTTTTCGAGTCTGAAATTTGCGTAGTTTTTCAATTTTCTTTTCCGTAATTTCGCACGGAAAATCGTACCTCCGTAATGGGGGGTTAATTTCCGTAAAATTACGGACGATTACGGAAGGGTAGGCAGGTCTGTATGCAGATTTAAACTGAGCCCGACTCTAAAATCGGGGAAAACTCAAATATCGCATGCACATATGACTTTCATCCTTAGAAATAGAATCCAGAGCAAAAGTATTTGCGCTGTATGCATGAGATCTAAATGTGGTGCTTACTGATAAAGGAAATCAGCTACAGAAAAGCTGGTTTTGAGAGGAAAATAAACAAAACAACAATCTGAAAATGGAGGAGAAAAAATAAAAGAGATCACTCTGACTAGCCCGCAAAAACAAAAATGTAATTAAAAAAAAAAAGAGCTGTGCATGCCTGAGCTAACAATGGAAGTGGCTATGGGCATTATCCACCCTTGTGCCTTTTATTTCAATCTAAGTGCACAGCTTCTTTGTGTCTGACAGTTACTTTGCATACCTCAACTTTTTTTTTTTTTTTTTAATTTACAAACATACCTTCAAAACGTAAATGAATGTGGTAATATATCACGACTTAATTCTCTTTTTTACTGTTTTAAACTGCAATCTTTCAGAGTGTAGTGAACACAATTATAATCAATTCTGTCCCTGTAAACAAGTCCCTGGTGTAATATGTTTGGTTCTTAGCCTTGGAGACAAAGTGGTTTTGCATGCAGCAAGTCATACATCGTATTTATGGAGATGTCTTAGCTCATGTAAAACAGGTTCTATCATTAAAGTCAAGAGGTGCTGAGTGCCTTTGAGGGCAGGAATCACTGTATGTCCTGCCAGCTTTGTCAGCAGATATAACACTAAAAATTATCATTTGTGTCTCTCACGAGTATATACACATATGGGTATGCATGCATGCATGCACATAATGTAATACTCGCACGTGCTATAGATATAATTAACAAGTGCATGTATATTTGTGGAGGCACACGAATCAATAAGAATATGTGTGCTTGCAGCATGTATGCCTAAAGATGCAAGAATATTTGCTAAAACGAAGTGCAAGTGTGGGTAGATTTTGCCTGTGTATAAACAACTTTGTGGTCTTCATGTGTATGAGTGTACATTCAATTCTGCAAATATATACTCACTTGCATCTCTGTATGCATGGGTTAGGACAGAGAGAGTCTAGTGAGAAAAAAAGGAGATGAGTGAATACAGACACTGCTCTCCGCAGGAAGAAGTGTTTACCTTTGTAGAAGATGCCTTTCTCGGTGGTGTCAAAGAACTCTGTGTCCATCACACTCTCTAGAAAAGTCTTGTCCTTCACACATAGTCCAAGTCCCTCAGAGACTGAAAACACAATCAGCTCCTTTCATATCCACATCGTCCACATCTATTAAAGATTGACAACACAATCAGCTCCTGTCATATCCACATTGTCCACATCTATCAAAGATTGACAACATGATCAGCTCCTGTCATATCCACATCGTCCACATCTATCAAAGATTGACAACACAATCACTCCTGTCATATCCACATCGTCCACATCTATCAAAGATTGACAACACAATCAGCTCCTGTCATATCCACATCGTCCACATCTCTATCAAGATTGACAACACAATCAGCTCCTGTCATATCCACATCGTCCACATCTCTATCAAAGATTGACAACACAATCAGCTCTGTCTATCCACATCGTCCAATATAAGTTACAACGCAACAGCTCCTGTCATTCCACATCGTCCACATTATCAAAGATTGACAACACAATCAGCTCCTGTCATATCCACATCGTCCACATCTATCAAAGATTGACAACATGATCAGCTCCTGTCATATCCACATCGTCCACATCTATCAAAGATTGACAACACAATCAGCTCCTGTCATATCCACATCGTCCACATCCCTATCAAAGATTGACAACACAATCAGCTCCTGTCATATCCACATCGTCCACATCTCTATCAAAGATTGACAACACAATCAGCTCCTGTCATATCCACATCGTCCACATCTCTATCAAAGATTGACAACACAATCAGCTCCTGTCATATCCACATCGTCCACATCTATCAAAGACTGACAACGCAATCAGCTCCTGTCACATCTATCAAAGACTGACAACGCAATCAGCTCCTGTCATATCCACATCGTCCACATCTATCAAAGATTGACAACACAATCAGCTCCTGTCATATCCACATCGTCCACATCTATCAAAGATTGACAACACAATCAGCTCCTGTCATATCCACATCGTCCACATCTATCAAAGATTGACAACACAATCAGCTCCTGTCATATCCACATCGTCCACATCTATCAGAGATTGACAACACAATCAGCTCCTGTCATATCCACATCGTCCACATCTATCAAAGACTACAGTCAGTCCGTTTCTATTGTATCTGCTACAGTCATCCACAACCATCAGAGACCGGTCAGTCAGTTTCTATCACATCTGCTACAGTCATCCACATCTATCAAAGACCGGTCAGTCCGTTTCTATCACATCTGCTACAGTCATCCACATCTATCAAAGACCGGTCAATCCGTTTCTATCACATCTGCTACAGTCATCCACATCTATCAGAGACCGGTCAGTCAGTTTGTATCACATCTGCTACAGTCATCCACATCCATCAGAGACCGGTCAGTCCGTTTCTATCACATCTGCTACAGTCATCCACATCTATCAGAGACCGGTCAGTCAGTTTGTATCACATCTGCTACAGTCATCCACATCCATCAGAGACCGGTCAGTCCGTTTCTATCACATCTGCTACAGTCATCCACATCCATCAGAGACTGGTCAGTCCGTTTCTATCACATCTGCTACAGTCATCCACATCCATCAGAGACCGGTCAGTCCGTTTCTATCACATCTGCTACAGTCATCCACATCCATCAGAGACCGGTCAGTCCGTTTCTATCACATCTGCTACAGTCATCCACATCCATCAAAGACCGGTCAGTCCGTTTCTATCACATCTGCTACAGTCATCCACATCTATCAAAGACCGGTCAGTCCGTTTCTATCACATCTGCTACAGTCATCCACATCCATCAGAGACCGGTCAGTCCGTTTCTATCACATCTGCTACAGTCATCCACATCCATCAGAGACCGGTCAGTCCGTTTCTATCACATCTGCTACAGTCATCCACATCTATCAAAGACCGGTCAGTCCATTTCTATCACATCTGCTACAGTCATCCACATCTATCAGAGACCGGTCAGTCCGTTTCTATCACATCTGCTACAGTCATCCACATCCATCAGAGACCGGTCAGTCCATTTCATCACATCTGCTACAGTCATCCACATCCATCAGAGACCGGTCAGTCCGTTTCTATCACATCTGCTACAGTCATCCACATCCATCAGAGACCTGTCAGTCCGTTTCTATCACATCTGCTACAGTCATCCACATCCATCAGAGACCGGTCAGTCCGTTTCTATCACATCTGCTACAGTCATCCACATCCATCAAAGACCGGTCAGTCCGTTTCTATCACATCTGCTACAGTCATCCACATCCATCAAAGACCGGTCAATCCGTTTCTATCACATCTGCTACAGTCATCCACATCTATCAAAGACCGGTCAGTCCGTTTCTATCACATCTGCTACAGTCATCCACATCTATCAAAGACCGGTCAGTCCGTTTCTATCACATCTGCTACAGTCATCCACATCCATCAGAGACCGGTCAGTCCGTTTCTATCACATCTGCTACAGTCATCCACATCCATCAGAGACCGGTCAGTCCGTTTCTATCACATCTGCTACAGTCACCCACATCTATCAGAGACCGGTCAGTCCGTTTCTATCACATCTGCTACAGTCACCCACATCTATCAAAGACCGGTCAGTCCGTTTCTATCACATCTGCCACAGTCATCCACACCCATCAGAGACCGGTCAGTCCGTTTCTATCACATCTGCTACAGTCATCCACATCTATCAAAGACCGGTCAGTCCGTTTCTATCACATCTGCTACAGTCATCCACATCCATCAGAGACTGGTCAGTCCGTTTCTATCACATCTGCTACAGTCATCCACATCCATCAGAGACCGGTCAGTCCGTTTCTATCACATCTGCCACAGTCATCCACATCATCCACATCTATCAGAGACTGAAGGAAGTCAGTCAACTTCTGTTATGCTTCAGTAAGCTGTAAACACCGACACCAGTAAAAGACACAGTGCACTGACATGGGGACAGAAGAAAAGAAAGCTGGGGGAGAAATGGGAAAGGACAGAAGGAGTGAAGCACAGAGAAAAAAAAAAACAGAGAGAAAGAACATACACAGAGCAATAAGAATATTACTTTTTCAACTGAAAAGGATGTGCACACCATTCAACAAGCAAACGTGCTATTACTTAATGATAATAAGTGATGGATACTTGGACAGTTGATTATCTTTACAACTCTTATCCTCAGTCCTGTGCAACAAGACAGAGGCATTGTAAACAGTCCAGTCCTGTGCAACAAGACAGAGGCACTGTAAACAGTCCAGTCCTGAGCAACAAGACAGAGCATTGTGTAGGGATGAGAACAGATTTTTAAAAAGCAGAGGAGATTTTTCTGTTGGGGGTCAGGGGGCAGCGCCCCCTGAAGCTGAAGCATTTTTTTAATATATAAACAAGAAAAATCCACATTTAAAACCATCAAAATATGTTTCTAGCCTTCAATTCAAACCTCAAATTCTGAGGGGTTTTTTGTTTGTTTGTTTGTTTTTTGTTGTTGTCAAACATGCAAATGGAGGGCTCTCTGCGTTTGTGGCTGGTCGATTTACGTAAGAAATGGGTTTTTCCGAAAATTACCTGCCCTTGGCCCTGGTTCTATTATTAGTAACTAGACGTCTAGGTTTTGTTTCACAACATAAAGTCAAATGACGAATGTTTCAGCTAACTGAGATAGTTTGACCATTGCAAATGAATGATAAAATATAACAAAGAAGAGAGCAAAATCACCACAGCTTACTTCCAAAGTTTAATTGTTCTTCAATGCAGCGACACGCTGCCTGTGAACCAGGCGTTTCATGTGGTCAGCAATCGTAATGAAGCCACGACTTCCGAAGCTGATTTTCTTGTTGCAAGCTAGACATAACGCCTGCTCGTCACTGCTTTTGCATATGCTATCTCTAACTCTACTCCCACACACACCTCTTCCTCGAACCAGTTTTCTTTCCAACGGTTGGGATATTTTTTTTTTTTTTTTTGCGATTTCGTTCGACGCCATGAATCACAGATGACACTCGGTCGATCCGCGCTGTAAGCAGATGTGCAGTGGTTGGCCGAGTCAACCGAATAAAAACCAGCCCATTTGGGTATAAGCCTAGAGTAATCTCGCCGGAGGCGTCTCGCCGAGATTGGGAGCAAAGAAAATCGCGATAGCTTTTTTTTTTTTTTTCGGCGGAGATTTTTTCAAACGGCGGAGATTTTTTTTTTAAGACGGCGGAACGGCGGAGAACGGCGGAGCTGTTCTCATCCTTGATTGTAAACAGTTCAGTCCTGTGCAACAAGACAGAGGCACTGTAAACAGTCCAGTCCTGAGCAACAAGACAGAGGCATTGTAAACAGTTTCAGTCCTGTGCAACAAGTCAGAGGCACTGTAAACAGTCCAGTCCTGAGCAATGAGACAGAGGCATTGTAAACAGTTCAGTCCTGTAGTTTGCCCATCAGGGACTTCTTCAGTCTAGTTTCTCTGCATTATTCACGGGGACCTCCAGAGTCGGTGTCCCTGTGGGATGACCATCCTCCACTTTGCCATGTAGAACTGTGCTGTACAGAGAACTCAGAACTCAGAAAACTTTTATTCCATCAAGGACTGAGATTTAAATGCGGAGCCTATTCTTCCAATCTGTCCGTGTTAAGCTAAATTATGCGATGATATTTAAAGACAAGAACATGGAAAGAAAAAAAAAAAAAAAAAAGAAAAAAAGAGAGGAAAAAAATACAAGCACACAGGTTTATGGAGTACACGATTCTCACACACATGCATGAGTATGCCAAGGCTTGACAAAAGCATACATATACACACAATTATAAGAGTACCAATGCAGACAAAAACGACAACAAAATGGAGGGGGGGGGGACAGAGAGAGAGCAGGCATGGCAAAAAAGAAAAAAGAAAAAGATACACCTGAAGGTGCAAGTGAGAAGTGCTGTCCTCAACTGCTAAGCCAACAAGCTGGGAACAATCCTGCATCACCCTTGGAAGCCTGCGCTGTGTTCACATTGGGTGCAGGCACGTCAAGGGACATAAATGCTCCCTAGCAAATGCCATTGAGTAATGGCCACCAGATGTGACACAACAGAACCTCCAAGGGAGCGTCCCCCTGGGTGTAGCAGCCCATATTGCATGTCTGCAGAGCCCACCATCGAGAGACGCCACCATCACACAACTGCTATGTGCATTCCACAACATGTGAGAGATACACTCTTGTAGGTGTGTGTGTGTGTGTGTGTGTGTGTGTGTGTGTGTGTGTGTGTGTGTGGTGTGTCTGTCTGTCTGTGTGTCTGTCTGTCTCTGTCTGTCTCTGTGTCTGTCTGTCTGTCTGTCTGTCTGTGTCTGTGTGTGTGTGTGCGTGTGCGCGTTTCTTTTCTACCTTTTTTTTCAGAGGTTTAGATCAGGGATGGAAAAAAATCAGTTAGGCTGCTCTAATAACATCTGAGTGCAATAAAAGTCAACCTGAATCTGAGTTTTCATTAAGCCACCAACCAACAAGACATATACACAAAACAACATTCATATACTAGCTCACGAGACTGAATATATGTATACAAATGCAGGCAACTTCATACACACAGTATAGCACTTTCGATGAAGACTCTTCCCATAAAGAAAACTTGGGGTCAAAAACATCAAACACACCAAGCTCCAGGACTCACGTGATCGACAAAGGCACAGAGGAACTGTTCAGCATGTTGTAGGCCTCCACGCTTTTCTCCTTGGCGGCCCTGGTCCTCCCCTGTTCCATGCGACTGACTGCTCCTGCCATCTGTCAACAGTCAGGGACAGAATCGCTGACCCCTGGCCTCTGAACAGTGTGTCATGTGTCACTTGGACTCACACTTGAATCGATACAGAAGTATCGGCCTTCTAAAAGATGGGAATTCAGAACCACAAGCACATTCTCTCTCCTGCCCCCTTAACAAAAAATGTACACTGTCTGGAAAATGTACACTGTCTGGAAAATGTACACTGTCTGGAAAATGTACACTTGAGCATCTTACCGCTTTCATCGATTTGAGCTGGTCAATGTTACATCTTGCAGGAGTTTAGTAGCGCTGTTCTGATTCAACACGTACAAGATACCACCTGTTAAGCCCTTTACTGAAGATAACAGCTTAGACAGGAGCATCTTACTGCTTCACTGATTTGAACTGGTCAATGGTCTGTGCAAACACCTAATTCCATGTTTTTGTTTACTGTGGTGTTTGTTTTATGTCGATGTTCCATTGTCATTTTTCCATGGAAATGTCACAAATCA
>CM031609.1:16997778-17001624 GCA_018398815.1 Conus ventricosus | reverse complement strand
CAAAAAAAAGAAATATCGGAAAAAAAAACGGGGAGGGGCGGGGTTGGTTATGGAGGGGTATGAAAGGTATCAAACGACGTGTGAATGCTTATACAGATTCCAATCCCATCCTCATTTGATAATGAGAACCAATCCGTCAACTAGCGAATCATTCATCTCTGTTTATAAACTTAAAAAAAAAAAAAGAAAAATACTAACCAACCAGATGGGAAAGGTAACAAAATAAAATTACGAGACAAAACACGACGCGTTTCGACCTCTTTGGTCTTCTTCGGGCAAGGCAAACAACATTCAGGACAATGAACACGAAGAACGAGCAGTCACTTATATTCTCTTGAAACTGGACGCAAAACGGACGGTGAGTGATGTTTACTTCCTTTGTTTTTTTAAATGTTATTTCTATGTCCCTTTGGAATGTTGTCGTCCTTTCTGTGTGGCAGGCCGTGGTTACTCACCAGTCCGGTGACAGACGATGGCGACTGGGGCGTGGCTCTCTGCCGCACCTGTACGAACTTGCCCGCCCTCAGGCCAATAATATCCCATACAGGGACTAAATGTCAACAGCCTCAGACCTCGTGAGGTCCATATATGGGCATCACTGCCGCGTGGGGTAGTTAAAGGAGAAATACACGCGTTCAGTTTATTACTCATAACTGAAGCCAAGCTGAACACACAAGGCCTTTTTCAGGGGCGTCCCCCCCCCCCCCCCCCCCCCCCAAAAAAAAAAAAAAAAAAAAGGTCACTGGTTAGATCGTTAAAAACAAATCCCGAAAAAGAAACGAACGACAAATCAGTTGATGACATGGTAAAAAGACAAAACAAATGCTGATGACCTTACAGCAGATGAAACTATAAGCCGTGCTGAAAACGCCTGGAATTTCTCTTCTTGTTACTCACTCCCAGATTAAAAAAGAAACAAAAAAGTTGAAGGAAAATGAGTGGGAAAACTTGATCTAGGCGCCTTCTTCCTTGCGCTGAACCCTAAGCGATCTGAAGCGATCAAAGCTAAGTGAATTTTCGTTGTTTTATTCGTTTATGTATCACCCGAGGAAGACCTAAGAGGTCGAAACGCGTTGTGTTTTGTCTTGTGACTCGTTTGTCCACGTTCTCTGGGCGGTTCGCTAACATTTATTTAAGATTTGTTGGGGAAAACTTGTCAAGTATTTTTAACGTTTAAATGCTTAGAAAGTCATACGGGCAAACGGACACTGTAGAATGGAAACACGCACCGCACTTGCAACCGCTCAACAGTAAAACGCTGAGCAGTCATGGTAAAACGATCGACAGGCTTCTCTCTCTCCCTCTGTCTCCGTCTTTTTTCCTCTCTCTCTCTCTTTCTCCCTCCGTCTCTCTCCCTCCCTCTCTCTCTCTCTCTCTCTCTCTCTCTCTCTTCCACTACCACCACCTCGTCTCATTTTCATACTTTTTTTTTAAAACGCATAATTACACTCCTGACGTACACGTGTGACCGCGTTCTTGTTCATAGTGTTAACTTTTAATTATATGCCTGCGCACTGTTTATCACAGCATTGTAATCCTTACATATTTTACTGTACACTTTTCCACAGCCTCATAATCCTAATCTACATATCCGACTGTACTCTTCTTCACCGCACTTTTAAGTGGCTTACGTATGTCACTGCATTATTTAATGGGCATTATTATCATGATTCTCTCTCTTCTCTCCTCTCTCTCCTCTCTCTCTCTCTCTTCTCTATATATAGTATATATATATATATATATATTATTTTATATACTGACTTCCATAAAAAAACGCGAAAGCAAAACAAGCTGAAGGTTAGGGGCGAATTTTATTGGTCACAATTGTACAGAGTGGAAGCGAGAATTCAACGTGATTTGATTCATTACACCGGTAATGTGTGAAAATGTCATCAGCAATATGTCTTTGTGAGGAAAATCCAAGGTCACGTGACAAACCAGCTTGGGAAATCCTGATACCGTGTGTCGCCACCATTTGCATGGACAACTGCTTGACACCTGCGGCTCATTGTGTGGACCAGGTGGTTGATGCGTCCCCTTGGCACACCAGCCCACACATGGACATGGCCTGGTGAAGTTGAGCCGCTGTTGCTGGTCGTGGACGCAGGAGGTCCAACCGTCTGCCAAGTTCATCCCAAAAATGTTCTGTTTGGGTTTAAATCGGGACTGAGGGCTGGCCAGGGCAGCACATTGACGTTGTTACGCTGGAGAAATTGCTGGGTGGCCCTGGTTGTGTGTGGTCTTGCATTGTCCTGTTGGAATGTCCAGTTTGGGTGTTGCGCAAAAAAAGGAACGACATGGGGTCTGAGCACTGGTGGATGTAGCGCTGTGCATTGACACCCTGTCCGCGACCAGGACCAATGTTCTGAAAGATGACTGGTCCTATGGCGTGGTTAATGCCAATTGCACCCCATATCATAACGTTCGGGCCTCCCCAGGGGTTCCGCTCTACCACACAGGAGTCAGCATAGCGTTCACCAGGTCGACGCCAAATTCTGACACGACCGTCAGCCATGTCAATACAAAACGGCTCTCATCTGAGAACAGTATGCGTCCCCACTGCTGCCTGCGCAAGTTGATTCGGGCTTGTGCCCACTGCAGCCTGTCCTGCCGGTGTCTTGGTGTCAGTACCGGACCTCTGTGTGGACGCCTACATGCCAGCCCGTTCTCCTGAAGACGCCGCCGCACAGTGTTGAGGCCGATTCGTTGCTGGAGATTCCCAGGCACCTGTCGAGCAGTGTTAGCGGCTGTTTGCCGCCTGTCCCGCAGATGGGTTCGAACAAAATGGCGATCCTCTCTTGGTGTGGTGACCCGAGGACGGCCTGGCCGGGGACGATCATCAATGGTACCAGTGACTCGCATGCGGTGCTGCAGACGATAGATGGTTGAGATGTGGACGTTAAAGATGTTGGCGACCTGCCTGGCATCCACACCAGCCTCCAGATGGCCTAGGGCACGATTGCGTTTCTCTGCTCGTAGTCTTGGTATCTCTGTAGCGCTCAGACGGCAAGTCGTTATCTGAACCTTGTAGCGCGGCTTTATAAAGGGTGCATGCCTGCGTACTTGTCGCTGGTTAACTTTGCTCTGCATGGTGTGCACGTCCCTCACATGCAGCAACCAGTTTGCCATATTTGTTGACCCTCCAATGCCGGGAATGATGTGTTGCTCACACAATTTTTTCACTGCACGTGAGTCTTGGACCCAAACAACTTGCCACAATGGTTCAATATTGTATATTCACCCCTTTTCACCCGAAAAATAGCCTTTCAATTTTTCGCGTTTTTTTTATGGAAGTCAGTATTGTATATATATATATATATATATATATATATATATATATTATATATATATATATATATATATATACTAGCGCTTACACGCTTCGACCTCGTCTCGCCCCGATGAGTTTGTCTGTCGTGTAGTGTTCCGATGTCCAGTTTTGCGTCTGTGGACGCGAATTGCGTCGCGACGCAATGCGTCATATGATCGCCGACCCGACGTTGCTGTTTGTTGGACACCAAGGATATTTGATACCAAATTTGGTGGCGATCGGCCTAAAACTGTGGGCGTGTATAAACGAACAAACTCAGCTTTATGTAATAGATTCACTATACTCTTTTTCACCGTTATCATTGTCCTGTCATATATCTGACTGTACTCTTTATCGTACTTTCACAGATTTCTTTTTAACTCGCATTTGTCCACGCACTGTTGATCACAGCATCACCGCATATCATTCTGATCAGCATGTATCACTGCTTCTTTCACCGTACTCCGACTTGAACACGTGACTGCTCTCTTGTTAGCCGCATTCTTGAGCTCATGCACACACGTGACTGCTCTGTT
>CM031609.1:16987778-16992778 GCA_018398815.1 Conus ventricosus | reverse complement strand
CGTCCAAAGTGTTTTAAGGCACGGACTGGATGGACTAAGCCGTACGTCCACAGTGTTTTAAGGCACGAACTGGATGGACTCAGCCGTACGTCCACAGTGTTTTAAGGCACGGACTGGACGGACTAAGCCGTACGTCCACAGTGTTTTAAGGCACGGACTGGATGGAATATGCCGTACGTCCACAGTGTTTTAAGGCACGGGACTGGATGGACTAAGCCGTACGTCCACAGTGTTTTAAGGCACGGACTGGATGGACTAAGCCGTACGTCCAGTGTTTGAAGGCACGGACTGGATGGAATATGCCGTACGTCCAAAGGGTTTTAAGGCACGGACTGGATGGACTAAGCGGTACGTTCAAAGGGTTTTAAGGCACGGACTGGATGGACTAAGCGGTACGTTCAAAGGGTTTTAGGGCACGGACTGGATGGAATATGCCGTACGTCCAAAGAGTTTTAAGGCACAGACTGGATGGAATATGCCGTACGTCCAAAGGGTTTTAAGGCACGCACTGGATGGAATATGCCGTACGTCCAAAGTGTTTAAGGCACGGACTGGATGGACTAAGCCGTACGTCCAAAGTGTTTTAAGGCACGGACTGGATGGAGTGAACAGTGTGTCCTAAGTGTCTAAAGGTCGGATACGATGGAATGACCAATGTGTCCTAAGCGTTTAACTCTTACCAGCTGGGCTCGGTCCCTTGGTTACGGAATGTCTGCATTCGACGCCACGCCCTAAAAGTTTGTGCACTGTTATTGTTTCAGCAGTTACAAACCTATTTTTTGTGTGTGAGCAGATTCTGCCGATCTCTTGTAAATCTTTAAAACTAACAGTATTTACATACACTGCCACAGTCAAGCCTATCTCAGAGACCATGAGTGTTAATAGGTAGTTCTACGTCACCGGACTCAGGTGTTAACAGGCAGTCCTACGTCACAAGACTCAGGTGTTAACAGGCAGTCCTACGTCACAAGACTCAGGTGTTAACAGGCAGTCCTACGTCACAAGACTCAGGTGTTAACAAGCAGTTCTACGTCACAAGACTCGGGTGTTAACAGGCAGTCTTACGTCACAGGACTCAGGTGTTAACAGGTAGTCCTACGTCACCGGACTCAGGTGTTAACAGGCAGTCCTACGTCACAAGACTCAGGTGTTAACAGGCAGTCCTACGTCACAAGACTCAGGTGTTAACAAGCAGTTCTACGTCACAAGACTCAGGTGTTAACAGGCAGTCTTACGTCACAAGACTCAGGTGTTAACAGGTAGTCCTACGTCACAGGACTCAGGTGTTAACAGGCAGTCTTACGTCACAGGACTCAGGTGTTAACAGGCAGTTCTACGTCACAGGACTCAGGTGTTAACAGGTAGTCCTACGTCACAGGCCTCAGGTGTTAACAGGCAGTTCTACGTCACAGGACTCAGGTGTTAACAGGCAGTTCTACGTCACAGGACTCAGGTGTTAACAGGTAGTCCTCCGTCATAAGCCTCATGTGTTAACACGTAGTCCTACGTCAGAGGCCTTGAGTGTTAACAGGTAGTCCTACGTCATAAGCCTTGAATGTTAACAGGCAGTCCTACGTCATAAGCCTTGAATGTTAACACGTAGCCCTCCGTCAGAGGACTCGAGTGTCAACAGGTAGTCCTACGTCACAAGCCTCGAATGTCAACAGGCAGCCTTACGTCACAGGTCATCGGCTGACCAGGGTGCCAACAAACGGGTCTACGTCACAGGACCTTGGGTGTTTGCAAAAGCAGTCGCGGAGTCACAGTTCTACGCCCCTGGTCGTCAGCCAGCCCACGTGTTAACAGGAAGTCCTCCAACAGATCACACGTGGCCTTCCACCAACAGTGATGTTAACACATCTTCACTCGACCTCCCACAAACACGCCTGTTTGGGGCTAACCGTTTCACGAGCTGACCACAAGCTTCAACTATTAAAGTTGCTTTCTTTGTTTAGTCTTTGTTTTCTATAGATGCATTCGTAACCGTATTCACCAGCGGTCCAACACACACACGCACGCAAACACATTCCTGTGTGTGTGTGTGTGTGCGTGTGCGTGTGTGTGTGTGGTGTGTGGTGTGTGGTGTGTGTGTGTGTGTGTGTGTGTGTGTGTAGAGGTGGGTGTGAGTATGTGTGCGCACGCGCGCTCGCGCGTGTTATGCGCTTGGGGTAAAAAAACAAATCAACTGGCCATTACAAGGCACACTACACAATGATGTAACTATTGCATCCCCATGATCTGGCTGGATGGTTCAGACCCGTTGACCTGTGAATTCGCAGCAGTTGACCTGTGAACTCGCACGCTGCTGACGTCTGGCTTTCCGAGGCGGTGAGCGCGGCGCCTGGTGCTGCCATCCGTCTTGGGGCATTTCCGCCGTTAACATCTAAACATGGCGCCCAGCTCTACAATCGGTCTGGAATCATCTTTCGTTCATGAAGCATGGCTCCTAGTTTGGAATCTCTCTGGTCATTTTCCTCTCGTTAAGGCACGGAGCTCAGTTATTCCATCTTTTGGGAGATACTGTTTTTTTCTGGCTAAATATGGCGCTCAAGTACACAATCTTTTCCTCAGAGCTTTCTAAGACTGACCAGTGGTACACACGCAAAGAGAATCACTTCCCAGTGTGAGACATAACACTGATAGAGTTACAGTTGCCGTCAAGTCATGTCATATCGGTCCCCGAGCTCTGTAACGTATTAGGTATACCTCAGGGCAGTCTCCTATTGGTCCACATGTTTCATAATAATGAAACCGATGGGTATAATCCACTCACCCAGCGGAAAACATTCCACACTATAAACATATAGACTTATACATTTGTTAGCTCAAAATGTTTGTCTTCAAATTTCGTGCACGGTTTCAAGTTTAGATTTGTCTTATGAAGAACAGATTTCAGCAGCATGTTACGTTTCGTTTCTGCATTTGTACTTAACAGAATGCATCACCACAAACACGCATTCGCTCTTTTCCTTCTCTCATGCACTCCTTCCCCCGCCATTCCCCAAGGCGCACGGACGCACGCACGCACGCGCGCACGCATGCACGCGCACGCACACACACACACACACACACACACACACACACACACACACACACACACACAAGCGTGTTAAGTTCGGGATTTCGTGAATATTTTCGTACTTAGGGACATTCCAGAAGAATTCCGAAGCGGCGGCAATTGTGACCACAGTCACTGACTCACTTACGCGGATATCACGATACGCTCATGGACAACAGAAAGTCTTGTCTGAAGTGATGTGACTTCCTGCTTCAAAATACAACCTTGCTTGTTCCAACCTCCTGCGAATCATTTTTCAGAGCCAAGGTAGTGTCAATTCTTAACATAGGGGTGGGATGGGCGTTGTTTTTTTTTTTTCCTTTGTGGAGAGGAGGAGGGGCACAGGATCCGAACCATGTGTGTACACACTGGAAAGACAAACGTAAACATCAACTACACAATGTGGATGCTGTGAGGCAGCAAGCTAGTAAACCAACCCTACGGTGGGATGCTGTACGCGCTCAAACCTGCAAGAAATTCACATCACGCATGAACAAAACCAACCCTGCTGCTATTGCAGATTCAAGAACAACAATTTTTAAATGTCATCACCACAAATACTATTGTCAATGGCAGTGGCACCTTCAGTATTACTCCCACATCCATACGCACACGCGCACGCACAAGCACTCACGCACACTTACATACGCCTGCACACACACGCCCGCACGCAAACACACACACACACGCACACACATGCACTCATGTACACATGCATACATACGCGCGCGCACGCACACACACATTCGCACGCAGAGAGAGAGAAGAGAGAGAGAGAGAGGAGAGAGAGAGAGAGAGAGAGAGAGAGAGAGAGAGACAGACAGAGCAGAGACAGAAAGAACAGACAGAGAGAGAAACAAAGACTGAGAGAGACAGAAACAGAGAGACAGAGAGAGAGAGAGAGGGAGAGGCAGAGAGGCACACAGAGAGACAGACACACAGAGACAGACAAGAAACTGAGACAGACAAGAAACAGAAACAGACAGAGACACAGACCCACCCCAGACAGACACCCCCCCCCCCCCCCCCCCTCCAACACAACAGCCCCAACTCACCCCTTTCTGGGAGTCCACGGAGGTGGAGGATCGGAAGCTGTAGCGGCTTGAACCCCCGGTCTTCCGCCTCCATCCCTTGGGGGCCGTGCCCTTGGCCCCGTGCGGCATGTCCACCTTGATGCGAGACACAACGCCCAGCAGGTTACTCCTCTTGCCCTTCACGTACCCCGCCCGCCCACCCGAACACCACCCCGATCCCAGTTGGACATGGTGGCTGAGGGAGGGGCTGAACGGGTGGATGGTTAGGTGGTTTTGGGTGGTTTTGGTGGTTGGGGGTGAAGGGGGGTGAAGGGGGGGGGGGGGGTTCTTGAACGGGTGATGAGTGATGAGTGTGAGGGATGGAGGGTGACTGGACTGCTGGCTGGTGGGGTTGGGGGAGGGTGGGGTGGATGGGTGGGGGTGGGGGTGGGGGTGTCTAGTCAAGCAGGCGAGTCGGATGACGTTGAGCTTGGGTGTGGGGAATCCGTTTTTGTTCCGCAATTCCCCCCGCAACAAAGAGGGGCGTAGGATGATGGCTCCTGAAGTGAACGACGTCACTCAAAACACTGAAATCATTTCCCTCTCCAGCCTTCGCACGGTCCAACGATCTGTCACCTATGGAAATAAACATCTGAATATCGACTGGTCCATCTTCAATCCTTCATTCCTCGCCGTTAGAAAACACGACTGAAAAAAAAAAGAAATAAACAGCCACCACTTTCAATTATCTTCGTGACTTGAAGGAGACTTCTGTTTCTTCTACACAAGACTAAGAGCCTTTCTGTGTTCGAAATTAGCGGTATGACAAGCGTTCCTGACACTGTCGCGGAGAGACGCATTTCCAGATGGAGTCCACTGAAGCCCTGTGGTCACGATGATGTGGACAGGTACCGTACAACTAACCAAAT
>CM031609.1:16970278-16977778 GCA_018398815.1 Conus ventricosus | reverse complement strand
CACACAAATCACCAAACGTGAACTCAATATAAGAAAGAACAATTACGCACACACACACACAACCAGTTTCAGACGAGAGAGAGCTACACGCAGAGACAGGGAGAGAACACACGACGACAAACAGACAAGTACAGACACAGAGAGAGAGAGAGAGAGAGAGAGAGAAGAGAAGAAGAGAGAGAAGACAGAGAGACAACAGACAGAGCAGACAGACAGACAGACAGACAGAGACAGAAAGAGACAGAGACAGACAAGAGAGAGAGAGAGAGAGAGAGAGAGAGAGAGAGGAGGAGAGAAGAGAGAGAGAGAGGAGAGAGAGAGAGAGAGACAGTGAGAGACAGAGAACAAACTGAAAAAAAAAAAACGAACCACGGCAGGAGACGCGAGGGCAATCAACTCAAGGAGAAGGCAAGAACAGATAATGAAGTGTCAATGATGACCACGTCAGGGGCCGTGACACGGTGAGAAAAGGTCACCACCACGCACGTGCTACTGCTCTGCTCTCTCTCTCTCTCTCTCTCTCTCTCTCTCTCTCTCTCACGAAGGTCGATCACCTTGGCAACGGCCACCGCTAGGACCTGGCCCTAGTGGTTAGCCCAGCGTACAAGGCATGCGGAGACAACGCGCCACAGAACAGCAACAGGATCTGCCTCGAAATCTATAGCCGTCAACACCGCTAACACCGCCGCCATCGTCATTTTCAGCATGAGGCTGCATACGGACACGACTCTCTGTTGCAGTTGAGTGCCGTCGACAGTTTCACATATTTTTTCATTTATTTGTTGATTTATTTACACACACACACACACACACACACACACACATCTGTTTCGCAAGACATGGCCATAATCTACCATCTTTACCGCTGACGTGGGTAACTTTCTACAATAATGTATATATAAACCACAGTACTATCGTGCATGAATTCATGTCTTGCTCCCATTTTGTTTACCTCACGTCTGTTCACGGTGACGCCATATTATACTCCAAAAGAAGAGAGAACAGAAGGAAAAACAAACAAACAAACAAACAAACAAACCGGTGCCTCCAGTAAACAATATCTTACAAGTCGAAGACGCGTCAGATTTTATTCAAACTCTTCAGAAAGAAGATGGTTCTTATCTTCAGACCTTCAGACCAAAGATGGCTGCGTTAGAATTCAACCACTCAGCCCCATTTCCCCACGCACCCCCATCCCCTTCTTCCCCTCCTCCCTCCCCCGTTTCCTCTTTCTCTCCGTCCATGACCCCCCCCCCCCCCTCCACCTCCCCTTTCTCTTCCCTTCTCCCTTTTTCCCACCTTCACCACGTGTCCTCCCCTCCCCCTCCCCCGGCTCTGCCTCCACCCATCTACTCTCCCCTACCGCCGTCATCCCTCCTTGCGCCGCCCCCCCCCCCCCCACCCCCCCTCCCATCACACTCCCCACCCCACACTCCTGTCAGATCCGCTTCAAATCCGGACATAGCTTCGCTCTCCAGTCACATTTATTTTGTTGTCGCAATGAGACACTGTGGAGTGCCCCGCATGACAATGAGCCATCACAACGAATTTGAAGTCACAGGACAATGTGGATTGGTATGGTCCCCTTTCTCTTCTCTCTCTCTCTCTCTCCCCCCCCCTCCCCCTTTTTTTTTTTCTCCGTCTAACCCTTCTCCCTTCCCCGAGGCCCCCTCCCTTCCCTGGTTCCCCTCTCACCCTCCCCCCCCCCCCCAAACACACACCAGCCCTTGTTTCCCCCGTGTGCCCCCTCCCTTCCCTGGTTCCCCTCTCATCCCCCCCCCCCCCCCCCCCCAAACACACACCAGCCCTTGTTTCCCCGAGGCCCCCTCCTCCACTTCCTCTGTCCCCCCTTACAACTTCCTCCCACCACCTTCTTCCCTATCTATGCCCCCACGCCCTTTACCACGTGTTCTCCCTCCTTCTTTCTTCCCACGACAAACCCCGCCACATCCTCCCTTTCGCCGCATCCACTCCGTTCCCTCCTCCCCCTCTTTCCTAGAGAGTCGCTTCAAATCCCGACAATGCTTCGCTATATAGTGGGCATTTTTGTCGCATGACTGTCTGCGACAAGTACTTCGCTCTTAAAACTGCCTGGTGTTGGGCCCAAAATGAGAGGACGATCAGACGAACGCTCGATTGGAGTGTGGAGGAATTCACAATGAGGCCATAATTTGGGTTGTATCTCGTCGAAGTCAATTGTATTAAGGAACAGCAAACGCGGGACACACACACACACACACCACACACACGCACACAAAACACACACCACACACACACAACACAGAAACGTGTTTTGGCATGCCGCAGACCTGTTTCTGTGCCAAGCGGAGATAGCCGACACCTTGGCCGATGGGTCACCCGACACATACGACATGCAGAACGGAAGAGAAACCAAAACTGCAATCAACAAGTACGGTAACTCTTGTTCCCATAAGAAAACCAAACACACAGTAACTTTTATTCAAGACTGACATAGCCTTTTAAACTTGAATAAAGTCAGACAAATACAAAGACGAACAATCTAATGGGGGGGGGGGGGGGGGGGGGGGGGGGGGGGGGAACAAGCGCAAGCCAACTACCCCTCCGTCATCACAGTAATGACTTTGCAAAGATTTGAACTTATGGGAGGGGGGGGGGGGGGGGGTGTTGAAGATGAAGAAAATAGGAACATAAAATTAAGAAAATATATCATAAGTATAAAAACTCCTCACTAGCTGCATGAGAGAACCATCGTAATCCCTCTTGAAGGCAGATCTATTTGCATTGCTGCTCCCAGGCCTTTCGTCCGCTGGATCGGACTCATCAGGGAGACACGGCTGATTGTGTCCGTGCTCCTGGCGTCAAACAGAGACACATCACAGTCATAATACTGTGGTGTTCTCACCACCAAGGGTTCAAAAAGAATCCGACAGCCCCCCCACCCCCCCCCCCCCCCCCCCCCCCCCAAAGCAGCCAGCGAAGGGTAGTAAAAGAAACAAAACGAAAGTGTGGGGAGGAAAAACGGTGCTGAAAAACTAGACATTATGCAAACAGTATAAAATGTAGGGGACAATCATTGAGCCTACGCTTGAGGATCCACCCAAGGATGCAAGGGAGACCAAAGACAAACACAAAAACGGACAGAAACAAATACAAATAACGTCGATTTAATTGAAACGAAATTGAACATGAAATGAGGCAGGGAACAGTAAACAATAAACAAGAAGGATAACTCTTGCTCCCATAAGGAAACCTAACACATAGAAACTTTTTGTTGGCTTGCGCTTGTCTTTCCCCACTATTAGATTGTTCGTCTTTGTATTTGTCCGACTTTATTCAAGTTTAAAAGGCTGTGCCAGTCTTGAATAACAGTTACTCTGTGTTAGGTTTTCTTATGGGAGCAAGAGTTACCCTACTTGTTTATTGTTTACTGTTCCCTGCCTCACTTCATGTTCAAACTGCAATCGCCTCTGGGTGAAAAAACTTGAGCGGCGGTGGTCCCCCACGATACAGGCGAGGGGCAGTGCTGATGCTGATTCCTACATCTGCAGTTGGCCTCCCGCGGTCGAAGGGCAGGCACACGATCTCCTCATTCGAGATGCAAAAAGAAGGAAAATAAAGCACTTACAAAGATCACGCTCACGCTCGAACGAGGCAGGGAACGGTTAAAAAGACAAAGTAGGGTAACTCTTGCCCCCTGATGAAACAAACACAGGCCCATGACTCCAAACGAATGCTGTCTACGACACGCCTAGCAGATATGACAGCACAGAGCACACAGAACAAACAAGGACCCCCCCCCCCCCCAAAAAAAAAAAAAAAAAAAAAAAAAAAAATTCCAAGCTTGCCCATATACCCTGTACAGACACATCTACACAGCAACAACAATTAGAGAAATGAACAAATACAAATTAACATGTATTCAAGACTGGCACAGCTTTTTCAATCTTTAATACATACATAGTCCGACAAGTACATGCCTCATTTCATATTTACTTTCATTTCAGTCAAATTGTGGTTACCTGTGTTTGTTTCTGTTCGCCATGTACTTGTCTGACTATATTCAAGATTGAAAAAGCTGTGCCAGTCTGGAATAAATGTGCTCTGTGCTGTCATGTCTGCTAGGCGATTCAGTATCGTGGGCAACATTCGTTTGGAGTGATGGGCCTGTGTTCGTTTCATCGTGGAAGCAACAGCTGCCCCACTTTGTTATTTTCATGCTCGAACGTTTTGTGAGGCGATTATTTTGTTGTCTATTATCGATCCCAAGTGCTGTGACATAAGGCACTCAATATCAGATAAAGCTAAACGATCGCTGAGTACTGTTGCATAAAGGACTTTCATAATAACTATAGCTACGTCAAGGCCCGTTTGTGTGGCAGACGCGCTCAACCGAGATAACGTTCTGCATCAATTTTCAACACCACTATAGCAGACTGTTTATAGAACACGTCTTTTCACGGTTCAGGCGGTTTCGTCTGAATTTACGGATGTGAACAAAACGTCAAACAAAACATGCTCGTCTTGCTTTCCACACTTCTTTCTGCCACAGCCATGGCAAGAGCCATGCAAGGGGAGTAGTCGATGTTAAGGTGTCTTGTGGAAACCCACCAGAAGAGACACTGCACTGCTGCCGATGTCACTGTGCTGATGTTTAGTGCCTGTTCCGAGTCAACAGCTCTTTCATGTTCATGCTTCGTATGACAGCTATCTGCGAGTGTCCATTTTCAACACCTTCATCGTCTTTTGATGTTAAATGTCTTATCGGACAATCCTGCGCACGCACACACTCACACACACACACACACACACACACACACACACACACACACACAACACTCATACACTAACGCGCACGCGCGCGCACATACACAGACACACACAGACACACGACACACAGACACACACTCACTCACTCACTCACTCACACACACGCTGATTTTGATTGCAGCATGACCAATCTCGAATATGACGTACACCATCTCGTTACTTCCTGTTGGGGTTTTTTTTTTTTTTTTTTTTTGTTTTTGTTATCCTCGCTCGTAATCATTTCTTTCAGCGTGAAGGAGTGATAAGAGCAGAAGAGGAGGAAAGGCAGGCGCGGGGAAGGGGTGGCCTCGATTACGTGCAGTCCTTTACACATTTTTACAGCGCTTGAACACACACACACACACACACACACACACACACACATATACACACTCACACAGACACACACTCACACACACACACACACACACACACACCACACACACACACACCGCAAAACAAACAACAAAACACCGTAGCGTTTTACGTAACCGATATTTTTTTAATTTTTTTTTCTATATTTAAAAAAACAACAACAACTCCTTTCTTTTCTCGACTTTTTTTTGTCTGTCCACTGCCCTACCCTCTTCACCCCCCCCTCCCACTCCGCCCTCCACGAACAGACACTCTTGCCATCTCCAAGCAGAACTAATAATACATTAGAGATTCCGTGCCTGACCGTGTATGAATAGACACAGTATCTGTGTACTTTGCCAGTCAGCCTTGGCCAGTGTGTGTCCGGATTCTTGTTGCTATTGTGTTTAGGGGTTTTCCCTTCTAAGCGCCTACATACGTCTAGGTTTTGCTGTTATTGTTTTAAAATGTCTGGAATAAAAATCTCTCTCTCTCTCTCTCTCTCTCTCTCTCTCTCTCTCTCTCTCTCTCTTCTCTCTCTCTCTCTGTCTGTCTTTCTGTGTGTGTCTCTCTCTTTCCCTCTGTCTGTGTGTCTGTCTGTGTGTCTGTCTCTCATGCCATACAAACCGACATGTTCAAATCCATGACAGTTCAGGACCTTTTTTTTATTTTATAGAAATATCCATGACTATAAACTAGCTACTTTCATATGAAATATATCATTACTGTGGTAAAAACGATTGTTTTAGACAGACACTTGTAACAGACTAGATGTTCACTCGATTTTCCCACACCGTCACACATGCACTTACACCACGCACTTGGCCTCTTACAGGATTCATTTCTATTTGACATGACTTTACATGATTTGAACGGTCATTCCAGTACTTTCCAGTGCTGATTAATACTGCTTTTCAATTCCACTTACTTACTTAACTTAGGCCATAGGCACTCTGTTCTGGGCTGCTCG
Organism: Conus ventricosus; assembly: GCA_018398815.1. Lineage (NCBI taxonomy): Eukaryota > Metazoa > Mollusca > Gastropoda > Neogastropoda > Conidae > Conus > Conus ventricosus. Next base: position 16,971,666 of record CM031609.1, on the reverse strand, counting down.
CTGAATGCCTGTCCAGTTGGTCCCCTGCCTCTTTATCTCTGCCTCAGTGTCTCGCCTCCAACTGCTGCGAGGTCGGCCTCTCTTCCTTTTACCCTGCGGGTTCCATGTCAGGGCTTGGCGTGTGGTGCTGGATGTTGGCTTTCTGAGAGTGTGTCCAATTCAGCCCCACTTCCTCCGCAGAATCTCCTTGGCAACTGGTTCCTGTCTGCTTGCTTCCATAGATCTTCATTGTTGATCTTCTCTGGCCATCTGATTTTGAAGATGCACCTCAGACAGGTGTTGATGAAGGTCTGTATTTTTTGCTGTATTGCCTTGGTCATTTTCCAAGACTCGCAGTCGTTAGAGCAGAACCGACTTCACGTTTGAATTGAAGATACGCAATTTTGTAGTCCTTCCGATCTCTCCTGAGGCCCAGATGTTCTTTAGCATGATGAATGCTGCTCGCGCCTTGCCTATCCTGGCTATGTCTCGGTCGTTGCCCCCCTGCTTGTTAACCACGCTTCCCAAGTAGACGAAGGAATCTATTTCCCTGATGGGCTCGCTTCGTCTGTGACTGGGATGCTGTCTGTGGTGCTGATCTTCATCAGCTCGGTTTTCTTCTTGTTTATCTTGAGTCCTTTTCCTGCTAATACTGTCTCAAGGCAGGTGGTCTTGTCCTGTATCTATGTGTGACTGTGGGAGAGGAATGCCAGGTCGTCAGCAAAGTCAAAGTCATCTAGCTGCGTCCAGAATGTCCATTGCATCCCATTGTTCCTGCTGTTATTGTGGTCTTCATGATCCAGTCAATGGCCAGGAGGAAGAGGAAAGGTGACAACAGACGTCCCTGGTGCACTCCTGTCTTCACCTCAAATCCGTCTGACAACTGGCCTGCATGAGCCACCTGCAGTTCATGTCCTGATAGGTGCTCCGGATGAGAGAGATGATCTTCTCTGATGTTCTGTAGTGTCTCAGTAGCTTCTGTAGTGTCTCTCTATCTACATTGTCGAAGGCCTTTTCACAGTCGATGAAGTTGATGAAAAGGGGCGAGTTCCACTCCAAGGACTGCTCGATGATGATCCTGAGGCTGGCGATCTGGTCGGCACAGGATCTGTTTCCCGGAAGCCCGCCTGCTGGTCTCGGAACTTTATGTCAACTGCTTCCTTCATCCTCTCCAATAACACTCTGTTTAGAACCTTGCCTGGCACTGACAGGAGCATGATCCCTCTATAGTTACTACAGTTGCTAAGGTCTCCTTTCTTTGGCAGTTTGATAACAATGCCTTCCCTAGAGTCTGCTGGGATGTTCTCTTTTTCCCATATCTTGCGAAGAGGCTGTGCAGCAAGTTGACAGCTATACCAAACATCCGCTTTAATGACTTCTGCTGGGACCTCATCAGGTCCTGCTGCCTT
>CM031609.1:16962778-16965278 GCA_018398815.1 Conus ventricosus | reverse complement strand
TACTACTACTACTATTACTAACAACAACAACAATGATAATGACAATAACAAGGACAAACATAAATGGGAAGAAATGGTTTCCTTGTCGACGATCTCTCTTTTAAATTCAAACCAGTCTGAAACTGGACTGTTCATCATAACAAGACATAATGTTTTGTTTTTTTTTGGTTATAACATGTGCTTAGCCATCTACGCATTTTTTTTTTTTAAAGCGAACGCTCTTAGTTCTAAAAGCAAGATATTCACAGTCAGTCGAATCAAAACCTTTTTCGAAAGCTATGTTTAACAACAATCCAGGGAAGTTATACTCATCTAGATAGGATACAGTATCATATCTTGATTTCAGACCATCACCAATGTCTCTAATTTTAATTAATTTACTTCTGTAAGCATATATTCGCAATCAGTCGAATCGAAGCCTTTTTCAAAATCTATGCTTAACAACAATGCTGGTGGGTCATACTCATGTAGATAGCATAGAGTATCACATCTTGATCTCAGACTATCACCAATGTCTCTGATTCTAATCAATCTACTTCTATAAGCATATATTCACAGTCAGTCGAATCAAAGCCTTTTTCGAAATCCATGTTTCACAACAATGCAGGTAAGTTATATTCATCTAGATCGCATAGAGAAATCACACTTGGTCTCAGACTATCACCAATGTATCTGATTCTAATCAATCCTGTTCGGTCCTCTATGCAGCACAGCTTTTGTCCTGATTGCAAGATAAGACGATCCTAGCTTACTGCCGCCAAAATAGTCTCCAGTTTTTTTATGAACTGCCCAGGTTAGTCACCTGATGGACAAACGAAACAGAGTGATGGACAAAAGAAACTGACAAGTTGGAAGAGATTTTCCTCTGTAGAGTCGAAATCTGCGCGGTATCCAAAAGCTCCAACTGCCCTGAGCTCAGAGTTTGAACCGTTATTCCGTATGTGAACGCGTGGATCAAGTGACAAAAAGAATATCTTTGGTTAAGGAAGGAGAAAAGGCGATATGAGAGAGAGAAGAGAGAGAGAAAGAGAGAGAGAGAGAGAGAGAGAGAGAGAAGAGCGAGAGAGAGAGAGGAGAGAGAGAGAGAGAGAGAGAGACGGAAGGAGAAAAGGCGATACAAAAGATACAAGAGAAAGAGAGAGAGAGAGAGAGAGAGAGAGAGAGAGAGAGAGAGAGAGAGAGAGAGAGCGAGAGAGAGAGACGGAAGGAGAAAAGGCGACACAAGAGAGAGAGAGAGAGAGAGAGAGAGAGAGAGAGAGAGAGAGAGAGATGCTAAATGATTCACATCCCATGTTCCTCCCTCGTTCATTATCATTTCAACTATGCATTGCTATTTCGGCCTCCCCTCAAAGTTTTGCGTCTCTCATTCTCTTCCTTCTTTTGTGTAACCATAAAAATGTTCTTTCCATTCGTTTTCTTTCCTGCTTTAAAAAAAATTAATCTCATTTTGTTATCCTTATTTCATTTTATGATTCTTGTGTTATTTGTTGTTCATTCATGATAAACTTTTCCTCTTTTTCTCATCACCGCGATCATCATTATCATTATTACTAATTCAGTTTTCTTCTGGTGTTTTGTGGTCTTCTGCGTTTTAGCTTGAAAAAGGTTTTGAATAAACCGAAAGTTTGCAATTTATACAGTGTTGGTTGCTTTCACAATTCAATAAATCAATGTTCATGTCGTAATTGACTTTCTAGCAACTTTTCCCGTATCTTTTCTAGGTTTTTATAACGTATTACTCCCTAATGTGTTGTTTACATGCTCCATTCTCTAAATTCACATCAACCCAATAACGCACAATTCTCATCCTACTTCCAATTCATAGAGGGAAACACACCCTTTCAGCAACTTTTTTTTTTAAATTTTCGTTGCTGTGTGTGTGTGTGTGTGTGTGTGTGTGTGTGTGCGTGTGCGTGTGTGTTGTAAATCTTGCCTGTTTTCATCAATCATCGATGAGGGTCATCAGACCGAGAGACGTTGTTTCTGTGTAATCTGTTTTGTCCATTCGTCTGGCGGTCTGGTGACTCACAACTGTTATTACTGCGCAATTTAAGTTATCATGAAATGTTCAATCCGTTTCTGAATTCTGTCCTTGTTAATCTAGAACACCACCAGTCTGGTTTCTGTGATTGTTTGTTTGTTTGTCGTTTCATCTTTCGTATGCCCATCCTCTCCACCGTTACCTCTGAGTCTGTCTGTCTGTCTGTCTGTCTGTCTGTCTGTCTGTCTGCCTCTCTGTCTGTCTGTCTGCCTCTCTGTCTGCCTCTCTGTCTGCCTCTCTGTCTGTCTGTCTGCCTCTCTGTCTGTCTGCCTCTCTGTCTGTCTGCCTCTCTGTCTGTCTGTCTGCCTGCCTGCCTCTCTGCCTGCCTGCCTGCCTGCCTGCCTGCCTGTCTGTCTCTCTCTCTCTCTCTCTCTCTCTCTCTCTCTCTCTCCAGTGGCATTACTCCCACACTGCTCATTCCCCCCCCCCCCCACCCCCAACCCCTCTCCCCACCTGAGC
>CM031609.1:16955278-16957778 GCA_018398815.1 Conus ventricosus | reverse complement strand
CAATCAATAAGCCGCTGTTTAAATTCATAAAAAAAACAGTTTTTCATTTTCCACCCCTTGCATCAACCAAATTATGCCAAATCCATTTTCGGTTTTAAGCTCTTTTGATATCTGATGCCCAATTATGATGCCCTGTCTCATGTTGTCTAACGAGCATTTCATACGCCTGTTTACATATACGAGTTACTGGTAACCGGGTTAGTTTTAGCCAGTATCTCAGACATTTAACATAGGGTTTTTATAAGCAACGGTATCTACCTGATTCACCGTACGACATTTTATTTGAAGAATGTTAAAAGGGATATTTAAACATCTCTTAATGGGATAAGTGTGAACATTTTCCATTGTCTGTTTTTCCCCTTTTAAACCCCCAAAATTTTAGGCCAAAACGTCAGCATCGGTTCAATTTGAGAATCAAATAATTTCCAAACAGAATAATATCAGTGGATCCAAGTCTTCTCAAAGCACGAAGAAATTTCAATTACCCCTTTTTTCCCTTTCCGGGTGTTTCTGACCCTCCTGGTTTCAAACTCAATTTTGTGGTGAAAAACATGCCCAAGTACTTATATGGTTTGTAACTTGACCTCTCTTTACCGTACCCCATATTTCGTTTGCAGATAGATACCCCCCTTTGCGGAAAACGATTATATTAGTTTTGTCTAAATTTACTGTTAATTGCAATCGATCTGCTTCAGATTTGAACACATTAAGTTGGTTTTGGAGTCTATTGGAGTATCTGAAAACAAAATAACATCATCGGCGAATAGTAATAAGAATAAATTTTAACTGCTCCTGGAGTAAAATGTATGCCATGTCTTCACGTTTAGACAACTCTATTTGCAAGTTCATTGATAAAAAGAGAATAATTGTGGACTTAATATGCAGCCTTGTTTTAACCTCTTGGACAAAAAGAAATATTTAGATATAAAATTTGTCGCGAAAAACAAGCCAAAACTGTATCATATATTCCCCTTAAAGCATTGTACAATTTACCGTCAACACCAGATTTTCTTAATATATCCATAATATATTTCTATTGACGGAATCAAACGCCTTACGAAAATCAACAAATGCTACATACAGTTTTGAATTTCTTGAAAGATAACGCTGGATACTGAATACAATTTTGAAAATATGATCGGTTGTACTTAATCCCTTCTGAAACCTGCTTGTTTTTTCAATAATTTTTTCCTCCCTCTCTGCCCCTTGCGTTAATCTTTTTATTCAAAATGCTAGTATACATTTTTACCCAGTACACTTGATAATGACACCCCTCTATAATTATCTGGGAATATTTATGTTTCCCCTTTTTTAAAAAAAAGGGTACAATTATGATTTTGACCACTCAGTTGGGGAAAAAAACCACTATGGAAGAGTCTGTTTAAAAAAAAATTGATTTAAAAAATTCTGTAATCAGATTATTAGAATTTTTCAACATCTCATTGATTATACGATCTGGGCCTGCGCTTTTTCCCCATTTTTTAAAATTTTAATACTGTCCTTTACCTCTCTTGTAGTTATTGGATCATTAAATAAAGGTTCTGAGAAATTTGTCCTCTACATCAAATATGTCCTCCTGAGAATCAGAATTATCAAATGAGTTAAAAACACTTGAAAATGATCGTGCCCCTGTTCAACCGATATTTGATTGTAGATAAAAGTTTTTTTTGCTTATTGATCTTATGTTGACCAAAACAATTTTGGGTTGTTAACAGATGCTTTCAGTTTTACTAATCTATCAAAATCAAATTTCTTCTTTCTCTCTCAGACAGAGAGAGAGAGAGAGAGAGAGAGAGAGAGGAGAGAGAGAGAGAGAGAGACAGACAGACAGACTGACAGAGAGACAGACAGAAGAGAAATGCGTTCTTATTGTTCGAAGACGACGAGGAGTTCAGTGTATCTACTGTGTGAATATCTAACACAGTTTGGAAACAAACAAACAAAAAAGCATGCAACAGGGGCTACTTGCTGAAAATACAAAAACGATATGAACGCGCCCCCATCTCCACCTCCTCCACCCTAGCCCCATCTTAAACATTCACACGCCCGTGCGGCCTTCGTCCCCCCTCCCCCCACATACGCACACAGAAGCCTAAAAGATAACAGTTTGTCGCCTTCATTAATTGTTTTTCACTTTCTGATTTCCGATTCACTTTCGAAGACCTCTGGCATGAGGAATGTGACCAGCAGGGGGATAACGAGCTATTCAAATCCGTCCAAATCTGAAAGAGTTTTTAACCATGTTCCGGGGGGTGGCCGTAAGAAGAAACAGTTCCGTGCCGTTTGCAACACAGGCCACTCGTTTTATACCCATTCTTATTCTTTTAAAAGAAGAAGCTCCCTGGTGCATTCCATGTCATGTACCACTCCAGTGAAACCCTTCTTTTAGAGTGTTGGGACTTGCATGAAAGTGAGACATAGACAGTTTACAGCAGAGTCCCTGAAAAAACCCTTTTTCAAAGATGTCCCACCTGATGTGATCTTTGAATTTTAAGGAAGA
>CM031609.1:16945278-16950278 GCA_018398815.1 Conus ventricosus | reverse complement strand
GTTTGCTTTTTTTTTGTCAATAAAGGTTAGAAGTCAGACACAATCCATCAATTTCCATGGTTAGGCGACTGAGTTGGTTTCGAATCCCAGTAATTGAAAGAAAGAAATAACATTGTCATCAAGTAACATAATTAGGAAAAAGCAGAACACAATGTTTTCCTTATGTAAAAACAACAACAAACAATTGAAGGCTTAGAAGAATCCTTGTTTCCCTCCTTTTGGACGATCAACAATAAGCACACACACAAAAACATTAATCGCACGCATAAGAAAATGCGTTAGCTTAAGGCAAGATGCATAATGAAATTAATCTTTAACCTAATTTACTATCTAAAGCGTCCGAGGCATTTTTCCATTTACAGAATCGAAAGCCTTCCAGAAGTCAGGAAAGGTAAATGTAGAAACTGACAGTAGCGAGTAATGCCCAAATGTGATCTGTTACATTATGTCCTGCCCTGAAACTTGCTCGCTCTACCATTCGTTTTTAAAAAAACTCATATGTACTTTTCAAAGAACGAAGAAGCTCCGTGGTGCACTCCATGTGATGTACCACTCACAATGAAACATAATGATTTGGAGTGTTGGGAATTGCATGATGTGAGGCATAAACATTTTACAGCAGACTCCATGAAACCCTTGTTCAGAGATGTTCTGAGGGAGACTACCATTTTTCATCTGATCGGAGATTTTACAGTAGTAATATTTTTAACAAATTTCGGGTGTGTTTTTAGAAGGTGCATTTTAAAGGGGTTGTGAATGAATGACTTGTGGGTTGATTTCAACGCGGTGACAGCCCTGATATAGCCCTTTGCGGTCGGCTGGGCTATAAGCAACACTACCTTACCTCACTCTCTTTTCTGTCTTTAATTTAATGTACAAATATATCCTTTGCTTACATCAGTTTATCATGTAATGATATTTTCACGGATTTTGACAACTCCGGCCAAATTAATATGCCTTCCTAAACCAAACAACTGCAACATACGCATATTTTAACATTTTGACAGCAATTAACCAGGACCCGCAATTTTCACTGTTTTCGGGTTATTAGCACTAGAAAGAACATCTTTCTCTTCTGGAAGAGAGAGAGAGGAGAGAGAGAGAGAGAGAGAGAGAGAGAGAGAGAGAGAGAGAGAGAGAGGAGACAGAGAGAGATAGAGAGAGATGACAGTTTATTACCTCCAGTTAAAGCGAAGCCATAAAGGCTGGAGAGGGGTGGGGGGAGGTTACAAACATTTCATACGTCGCGTCGATTTTTTTCCCCCAAGCAACAAAACAGTGAAATTATCTTATGATGAGAAAAGTATTACTATGCACGTATTACATTTATATATCATACTAAGTCAACTTACATACACTGAACCATACTAAAAAAAATGCCCACTTCCCTGTCGATGTTTAAATCTTGCCTGAAAGTCCGTTCATTTCTCCTCCTTCACCTCACCCTCGCCACGGATCCGCCAACTTCTCCTCCTCCTACCATCTCCATTTTTATCTCTCATATTCTCATGCATGCCAATAGCAACCCCACAGGCATTCTCGAGCGTACGTGCAAAGGACCCATATACAATCAACAGCATAGAAATAAATAAATGAATGAATGAATAAATAGGTACGTAAATGACACCAACTGTCGCACGAATACGTTGACACACACAAAGACACACACACACACGCACGCACACGCGCGCGCGCGCGCACACACACACACACACACACCACACACACACACACACACACACACAACACAAAATCGGTTTTATTTGCCCTCAGCAAATCAACAACAATAAGAAAAGATTTAATTACAGACATTCATGAATTAATACATTTTTTGGTTATAAGGGGTTCGAGTATCTCTTTCTGTTGGGTTCCTTCTCACTGTGGTATTCAGTTTAATGAGAGGGTCGACAGAGCAGCAAAGCGGGAGCAAGAAATACAAGCGGGTCAGAATATGTCAGTATTCCATTGTCTGTCCATGAGGGATACAATCTATTAGAAAATGAGTGCTGGAAACATTTTAGAAAAAAACTAAAAAGTTCTGGATGTTTTCTAGATACTCACTTACGCCAGCTAATAAACATTGACACACTTAATTCATTTCATCAATGTAGCTTACGGATTATAATTTCTTTGATTTATAAGATCAAATTGAATGCTTTTAAGACAAAGTTTTGTAAGAACATAACATGCCTTTGTGGCGGAAAAAATTACAAATAATCACATCCTTTTTCAATGTGAGCACTTAAAACCTTACCTACCATCCCTACCTAAATGTTCTCTGGATCACGTTGTATCAGATTTATCACTGATGTGTAAAATTGCAGTTTCATTACATCAAAGTCCTATTTTTTCTGTTCTGTAAACTGGAGCCGATGTTGAGTGTTTTGATCAGTAGTTCTTTGTTAGCTCATAGTTGTCTATTTTATTGTTGCTGTTGCTGTTTTTCTTCAAAGCCTTTGAATATATTACTTAATACCTCTACCCCTTCCCCCTTTCCCTCTAACATTGTATAATATCACTTAACGTGGATAGACGTTAAACTGAAGAACACACACACACACACAAGCCATTTTCTTTTTGTCATGTCGATGCATAGATACGTAGAGTAGCCCGCGGTCAAAGAGTTGGAGCGATTGCTTCTGGAGCTGATGGTAGTGAGATCCAGCAGCACGTGGGGCTGCATTTTGACGGAATGAAACCCTGTCCGTCCGTCCACACACACACACACACACACACACACACACACACACACACACACACACACACACACAGGATTCATGAAAGGAAAGGTTAAGGCCTGGAGGGATGGAAATGGGCCTCGCCTTTCGTGATGCCGTGCCCCGGACACGGTCAACCTCGAATGGCTCACAACCGCGAATAAAAACAAACTTATTCGTACATGTGCTTGGATTCCCCTTCATTTTAAGGCGTACGGTGTAGGTGGGTCTACTATCAACGTCTTTTAATGTCGTCTTTCAGCTTATTGGCGTGAATACACGCTGCTGGGTCCAGTCCCATCACAGGTACTGATTGACCGGACACTGTTACAGTGTATTTCAACTGACGTTTTGTTTTTCATTACATAGTAGATAATCTGAATGTTCCTCCGTATTAAAGATAGCTTAAAGTGTATACCATTACACTACAATTTGCTAAAAGTTTGTCTCATTCGTATATCCGTAATGAAAGGTTGAAATGAAAGATAGCGGAAATAGTTATCGATGTGTGTGTGTGTGTGTGTGTGTGTGTGTGTGTGTGTGTGTGTGTGTTGTGTGTGTGTGTGTGTGTGTGTGTGTGTGCGTGTTGTGCGCGCGTGCGAGTGTGTGCGTGTGTCCGAATGTCGGTTTTATTTCCGACATAATATGATGCTGTCATTAAATTCTGACAAAAATCGTCATTAATAATAAGAGAGAGAGAGAGGAGAGAGAGAGAGAGAGAGAGGAGAGAGAGAGAGAGAGAGAGAGAGAGGGGTAGAGAAGGGTGGAAGGTGTGAATGTTTGGGGGGGGGGGGGAGGAGAGAAGAGTAAGAAGGAAAGAGAGATAGAGAACGAAAGATATGCGAAGACAAGACATGTTAGAGGACGGGAAGGGGGCGGGTGACAGAGAAAGGGAAGAAAGGGACATGAGTGAAGGGGTGGGGGGTCGAACGAGATGAAACGAGAAGAAAAACGTACAGACAGACGCACAGAAACACACAAAACAGACAGACAGACAAAGAGATAAATTAACGGGTCCCCAGTGTCAGAGTCGGGGTGGGGTTTCAGGGAAGACTGAAGATCCGAAAGGGCATTGAGGTGAAGCCACTCAAGGCCAGGCAGGTGAAGAGGCAGGCGACCTTTCCCTCCTCTCCTCTCTCTATCTGCAGCCAGCCCTGCACATAGCTCCAAGAAAGGACACGTGTCATGTGACCCTTGGAGGGACAGGTGGGGGGGGGGGGGGGGGGGGGGGGGGAAGGGGAAGGGGGTGGGGTGGGTGGGGGAGGGGGGGGGGGGGAACGAGAAGAATCATTTCAAACCGGAGTAGAAAGGCAGCTGTGGCTGTTACAAACAGGTCAATCTTGAATGACGGCCTTCCTCCATCTTTAGTGCAGACTTTTACTGTTCTGTGTTAAAGGATGAATGGTTAGCCTGCATTTCTCTCTCTCTCTCTCTCTCTCTCTCTCTCTCTCTCTTCTCTCTCTCTCTGTCTGTCTGTCTGTCTCTCTCGTCTTTCTTCTCCGTCTCCCTCGTCTCTCTCTCTCTCTCTTCATCTCTCTCTCTCTCTCTCTCCTCTCTCTCTCTCTCCCTCTCTCTTCTTTATCCTCCTATTTCCTCTCTCTTTCTCACTCCTCTTTGTCCTCATCCTCTGTCTCTCTGTCTCTGTCTCTCTCTCTCGTCTGGCAAAACAGAAGCTGAAAAGTTGGTCTCGGGAAAATTTGTTCAGGGTCTGCCATGGGGTAAAGTAAAACCGTGTTGTGGGCTTTTGACTTTCTCCTACGGGTAGATTTATCTGAACTTAAAAGACATCGTAACCAACTTTCGCCTGGAATGGTTCTGAACAATACTCCTGAATTGTCTGTAGGATGGAACAGATAAGACGCAATTCCAGTCTCCCGAATCACTGGGTTATATTACGAACAGATAGCCAGAGGATCTCGAGTTCAGTCCCATCCAAACCGTCGTCACCGTGGAGTGTTTCGGCCCATGTCGGTTCCCGCCCAGATGCTAGCGTACTATGCGAGAGAGAGAGAGAGAGAGAAGAGAGAGAGAGAGAGAGGAGAGAGAGGAGAGAGAGAGAGAGAGAGAGAGAAAGAGAGCGAGGAGAGAGAGAGAGAGGAGAGAGAGAGAGATGAGAGAGAGGAGAGAGAGAGAGAGAGAGAGAGAGAGAGAGAGAGGAGAGAGAGAGAGAGAGAGAGAGGAGAGAGAGAACGGCTGAAACCGGATTTTGTATTGCACCAATTAAGACAAAAGCGTTATCAAGGAGAGGCAGAAAAGAAGATGGCTCGAGCAGCACCCAGACTT
>CM031609.1:16907778-16937778 GCA_018398815.1 Conus ventricosus | reverse complement strand
CCCCATTACATATATCAAGACACAATCTAACATGTTTTTATAGCCTTGGCACTCACAAACGGAACTCTTCCAGTTCGTAGACACAACCCGACGAGGAAATCGCAGCGCAGCCACTCATAAAGGCCATTATCACTGTTTCAGTTTCAATACTGGATGCACAACCCGACAATCTTCTCTAACCTTGTCATCCACAAACAGGGCTTTATTCAAATACACAAGACACAATCTACATTTCTTTCTTTCTTTTTCTTCTTCAAGAACTGTGCCAGTAGCACATGGGGTGTATGGGACACTCCAACAAGTCGTATATGACCCTGACACAAAGGAACTCCATATCAATACACCAGACACGATCGAACAGATTAATCATAACGCTGCACTCACAAAATTGCACTCTTCAAATACGTAAGACCCATTCCAACAAGGTATTTCCTACCTTGCTGTACTGAATATGGGACTTTATTCAATACATATAACACAACCTGGCATGTTTCGTAACGTTGCCACTCTCTAAGGGGGACTCTGCTGCAAAACACATGTTTCAATCCAACCTTCTAAATTCTGTAAATCACAAAGAGTACCGTATTGCAATTCCTAAGAGACAAATGAACACCGTTTTTAAAACCAGTTATAACATTCAGAGGGTCGCCTAACGATACAAAGCGTGTACAGACGATCTGAAGCGATCGAATCCGAATTACAGTCAGATAGATAGATGGACGGATACATATGTAACTTGAAAATATAAAGGTAAAGAAAAAAGGTACCTTTGGAGAACTCTTCAACGTTTCGTGCTGTAAGCACTTGGTCACGAAGTGAAGTGTTGAAGTTGTAGGGGAAGCTGGCAGGTTTGTTGTGACCACAGTTCAGCCAAAAAGGTAGGGGAGGGGGTGGGGAAAGGTGAACTGTATTTATATGGTCAACAAAAGGGGTGGGGCAAAGAGGGGGGGGGGGGGGGAGGTGGGAGGGAGAGGATCATCTGGGTGGTGGTTTTCAGAGAAAGGGGAGGGGGTGGTGGTAAGGAAAACTGGTATAGAACAAGGGGGGGGGGGGGGGGAGCGGGGAGGGGGGGGGGGAGGGAGGGGGGGTTGCAGCTTGAGAAAAACAAGTTTATTCACTGACATTGAGTCCATAAGGACTCAAAGTGCCAAGGCGTTGTATTAAGCTGGCTTTCCATGAATTTGCGGTATTGGCCCTCTTTTTGTCCATTGCGCCAAAGCGCTGCCACTCTGATGTGCGACAGGTTATGGTGTTCAGAAGTAAAGTGGTTTGCACTGGTGTATCTTTTCCTGTCAGAATGTTGTCCCTGGGTTCTTTGAAGCGATCATTGAGTGATCTGTATGTTTCTCTACATACATCATGGCACACAAGGTACAGGTCAGGACATAGACAACATTTTGAGTTTGGCATGTGAAATGGGATTTTCACCTGAAACTTATGATCTGATGGGCCTTGGATAGTTGTTGCAGGGTTAATAAAAGTACAGGTTTTACATTTAGATTTCTTGCAAGGGAAATTGCCAGCTTGAGCAGAAGGGTACGTAGAATGGAAGGCAGCATGCACAAGATGGTCACAAGGCTTTTGTCACTCTTGAAAGCCACAAGTGGAGGTTGGTTGAATGTATCTTTCAGTGTGGATCGTCCTAAGGATCGAGAAGTTGCGACACAGAATGTTTTCACGGGTATATTGTGCGGGTGATAGGTCAAAGTCAGTATGCATCGGTCCGTCTCTGCAGCATCCGCTTCTTTGCTTTTGAGAGCTTGGCATCTCGGAATTGACTTGGTCGTTCCAGGGTGATTGTATCAAGGCTAAAGGGTAACCTCTGCAGTGAAAAAAAGTAGCCATGGTTGTTGCCTCTTTCACAAAAGCCTGTCTGAGCTACAGAGTCTGCGCAACCTCAGGAACTGGGAAAAAGGGATGTGTCTTTCGATGCAGGTGGGTGGCTGGATGAGAAGAGAAGGTACGAATGAGAATTGTTGGTTTATAATGTACTGTAGTATGGAGGGATCGTGAGTCTTTCTGGATGTTGACAAATATGTCGAGAAAAGCAAGGGACGAGTCAGAATTTCATAGGTAAGCTTGAGGGATGGATGGAAGTTGTTCGCAAACTGAATGAAGTCAAGAAGTTCTTGCTTAGGGAGCGTGAATATGCCAAAGCAATCATCGATGAATTTCTAAAGACTTCTGGTAGGTGTCCGGAAATTGGGAGAAGATCCGGGATTCAACGTAGCCCATGAACAGGCAAGCATAAGATGGACCCATTCGTGTTCCATTGCAACTCCCTTTGTCTGTTGATAAATTCATCACCGAACTCAAAAGTGTTGAGGGTCAAGACAAGCTCTGTCAAGCCTAAAATAGTGGTTGTGTCAACTTTCAAGGAACTCTGGGTCATGAAGTGTTTCACAGCAGACAGTCCATCTTGATGCGGGATGTTAGTGTATAGTGAAGTAACATCCATAGTAAACAGAAAACGGTATTCAGTGTCTTGTGGGAAGACGTATTTGTTCAGGATCTGTAGAGCGTGATTGGTATCTTCACATATGTTGGCAAGGATTGGACAAGAGGCTGAAACAATGGTCAAGGAACTGGGAGACTTGAGCTGTAGGGCAGGAGCAGGCTGAGACAATAGGTCTGCCTGGGTTATCAGGTTTATGAATCTTTGGCAGTAGATAGAATTTAGATGTACGGGGTTCTTTAATGATAGCTCTTGTGGCTTCCGTGGGTAGAATGTCTTTGGAGACTAGTTCTTTGATAGTTTTCCTCACTAGTGCGTTGTCTTGCTTAACTGTAGAGGTTTTAATGGGAATGTAGTTTGTTGGGTCACAGAGTTGACGTCTGGCTTCCTTTTCATAGAGGTCTTTATGCCAAACCACACAGCTCCTCCCTTGTCTGCTCGTTTTATGTATAATGTCTGTTCTCTGTTTCAGTTCAATTATGCTGTTGTTCAGCCTGAGTAAGATTGGATCTTTCATAGGAGATGGGTTCAGCTGGTTGATTTCTTGTTTGCTTTTTCTATGTTAGTAGTCCAGAGCAGGAAAACTGTCCATCTTTAGGAGTCCAGTCACTCTGTTGACGAGGAAAAAGCTTCCTAGGTCATCTGGGTCAGTTTGGGTGGTGGATAGAGAGCATTTATCGAAGTAGGCAGCAAGGCGAAGACGGCGAAAAAAGCGATGACAGTCGTACAGCGTGTCGGTTCTATGAGTATGGGGTTGTAGTGGGACAAATTTCAGACCCTTAGATAGTAAATGTCGTTGGGCATCAGTAAGGGGTAGGCTGTCAGGGATTGTGACAACAGGTTTTCTTCACTGGTAGTTGGTTTTCCTTTGAGAGAGTAAAAGGTTGTTTCTTGGGTGAAAGTTTCTCAAGCTTGGAAGATTTCGTCGTTTGAAGGGAGGTATGCAACTGACGGTTGGCGATCTGTGTAGTTTGAATAATCAGTAGGGAAGTGGGCTTGTACACGGTTATCAAGCTGATACCTCAGATGGCATTTAAGGCGATCCAGTTGTTGAAGTGATATGCTATAGTCATGCACTAAAGAAGTCATCAGCTGAAACTGGTAGAGCGAAGGATGACGTAATTCTTTGCTGGCGAGGAGTGGACTGGGGTGAAGAATGGAAGTTTAACCGGAGGCCTTTAGGAATCAGTTTCCGTCGCAAACAAGTTCTCAGAACAACACATGGTTGGTGTTATCTGGTCTTAGTTAAGGTACACTTCAAGTACGAAACGGCAAGGGACTGGGGAATAGTGGGAAGGGTTCTAAAGGTGGATAGGGCACGGGCAAAAAAGGTGGATACAGAAGGCATGGTGGGGTTGCAGTCGGTGTGAGCTACAGAGTCTGCGCAACCTCAGGAACTGGGAAAAAAGGGTGATGCCTTCCCCCGCCCTCCTGCTCCCCCCCCCCCTTGTTCTATACCATGTTTTCCTTACCACCACCCCCTCCCTTTCTCTGAAACCACCACCCAGATCTCTCCCTCCCACCTTCCCCCCTCTTTGCCCGTCCTTTTGTTGACCATATAAATACAGTTCACCTTTTCCCCACCCCTCCCTACCTTTTTGGCTGAACTGTGGTCACAACAAACCTGCCAGCTTCCCCTACAACCTCAACACTTCACTTCGTGACCAAGTGCTTACAGCACGAAACGTTGAAGAGTGTCCACTGTCACTTTTGCACACACGCATTCATGACAGCATTTACTCCATACGCACACGCAATCTTTCCAATCAACCAAAAGGCGCACTACCGAATGTTTTTCTTTCTCCCCCTCTCCTTCAGGGAAAAACACTTTACTAAATCACATCAAACAATTTGTAAACAGATTTTATATATTTATCTCTCTTTACACTGAGAGATAAACTAAGTGATCCAAGTTTCTATAAAGTCATGGCCTTCAAACAACATTGGCCTAAGATCCAGACCAGGAGAATAAATAATTCTTTCACTCCTTGATGCTATACCTGCATCCGAATTTGGACTCGCTCCATACCATCATGATTCCCTGTCTCTCTGAGACAGTGTATCGCCCCTTGAATTCTCCTCTCACTGGAGTGATGAGTTCCCACTCCTCTGCCTCGTCTTCTCCTGTCTCTGGAGAGATGACGAGTTCCAACTCCTCTCCCTGGAGTCGTTAATTGCCGGGCTGAACTACCAGTGTGTTCCCCCACACCATGGCCATCTTTAACCCCCACACGGGGTGAAAGGTGAAAGGTGAAGGGCGAAGGGCTGAAACACGAATAAGGTTCGTGTAAATAACCTGCTTCTTAATTCAACATATGAATTCTTTCTTTCTCTTTTCTTTAAGTTTTCCCCTGTAGCTTTCCCCAACTATCTATCGCTCACCTGGTAATGACTGGTCAGCAGTGAGGACCAGCGTCCTGACAGGTTCGAGTCTCTAGGCCATCTGCTGGGCTAAAACTGATTCTTTCCTCCCTCCTCCTAGTGAGTGCATACTCAGTGTTCAAAACACATGACCAGCACCTTACCAGCCTTGTTAAACTATCACTCAGTGGTCACTTTCACCCAATGACCACATTTGTTTCTTTAATGAGTCATACTCACAATTATTTGGGGACGCCCGCTACACTAGTCAAGCCACACGAATATTCTTCCTTTTCAGTAGTGACATGGGGAAATGATTCATATCACTGAACTACATGTGATGGAGCGTCACATGCCTTGATGTGAGGCTACGTCACATGACAAAGAGTTCTCCAAAAGGTACCTTTTTTCTTTACCTTTATATTTTCAAGTTATCCGGAAAAGGTACAGCAGTCAACATTTCTTCATATTGGATATATATGTAGCTATTAAATGCCATGTGGAAAAAATCTTCGTCAAAATCCAACTGAGTATGATTCTGAAGGTGTGTGATCTTTTCATTTGATGTTTTTTTTTCTCTCATCAAGTTATCTATTTCTTAAGGGGAAAGGGGGGGGGGGGGGTACGGTTGCTGTTCTCTCTAACGTACATATTATTTGGCTCTTTTAACCATCAATGTCTGGTACCACCATGATCTAGAACAGGATACGGCCGACAGTTAATGGGGGCTAAGTAGATAATGGAGCACCACCAAAGTAATTTCATGAACAGCGCAGGGACTCTTTCGCTTGGTGGCGTTGTGGCAAACTAACATTTAGCTTTTATATGGTTTGATGGCTCTGGTCAGCAATAGGATGACTCTCTCTCTCTCTCTCTCTCTCTTCTCTCTCTCTCTCGTTGTGTGTGTGTGTGTGTGTGTGTGTGTGTGTGTGTGTGTGTGTGTGTGTGTGTGTGTGGTGTGTGTGTGTGCGTGGGGCGCGCGCGCGCGCCACGTGCATTCAATTAAAAATCGTAATGAACGGGGTGGGAGCAAGGTCAGTAACAGACAGAGAGAGAGAGAGAGAGAGAGAGAGAGAGAGAGAGAGAGAGAGAGAGAGAGAGAGAGAGAGAGAGAGAGAGACGAGAGAGAGAGAGGAGGCAAATAGAATTTCACGTATGTCCCTCAAACAAAATTGTAAAATTGTAATAATGAAAAAAAGTCATGTCAGAATGCCTATTTTTTTAAAAAAAACTACAAGAAGGTACTGACTGTAAGATCATATCAAACAATCACAATAAAATAACAAAAAACAAAAAAGATTTAAGAATGATGTTGCTTCGTGGCGAACAATCCTTCCTCAGGCCTGTTAGACATGAGATGAAATCAAGAGATTCGAAAACACTTCCACGCCATATCAGCGGGAAAAGACTAGGGAGAGACAACAAGGCTTCATCTACCTCGTGTGCTGTATTGTCATCTCACTTGTAACCAAAGGTGTCTGTTTTCCTAACAACAAAGGTATTGCAGTCACTGCCTATATAGCCCCAAAGAAACGTGTCATTCTCAAAACTGGTCCTCAGTGTATGCTCAATAGTTTACCTCAATGAAAGAAAGACAGAAAAAAGAAAGAAGGAATGGGGGGAAAAAGAAAAAGAAAGAAAGAAGGAAGGAAAGAAGTGTGTACGTGTACGTTTATTTCTACGGAGTACTTTTGTAATCATTACTGTACATAACTTGCCACGAAGCCGAATCAAGCTTTCAGAGACTCGGCAACAAAATACTGGGCTGTACACCAGTACTGCTTTCCTCTTCATACGACGCCGAAGAGTTCCGATATGTCTTGATGGCATCTTAACAAAAGCCGGACGACTATGGAACAAGGCATTGCAGGTTTTTTTTTTGTTTTTTTTTTTTACACTCACGATCCTTCTTACATATAATTATTTTGTTAGTTACCGTGACAATGTTTGTCTTGATTTCACATGTGCCATGCGTATTTAAATGGACAGCGGCAGGTAACGAAAGTTCGTACATTCAAGAAAGGCTTCAGTCCTTCACGAGACTGCACACTGGCTGACGTCAGCAAAAGACGGACCACACGGGAGAACGGAATACCCTGCACATTGTCCGCCATCACGTGGAGCTGTCACCATCGTTCCGCTGTCTCCTGCATGCCATACGTGAATCGACTTTCGAGAGACGTGAAGTGTTGATATACAATACTTCGGTCATGATTCCGATCTGTTACCTCCGCGGAGGTCATGCCTTCATCTGCGTCCGGTGACTGACTTGTCTTTCAACAATATCAAGCAAAAACGGAACAATCGTTCTCAAGAAACTCGGTGGAAACAACAACAACTTAAAACGGAATGTGCCCCCAAGACGAACCCGTTCAATTTCAGTGCTAATCCGGATTCAAGGTATTTATTTTCACGTTGTCATACATACGAAATAGGGGTACTTTTGTAAATTCCTCAAGGATTGATGGATGGATCGCGATAAACACCACCACACACACACACACACACACACACACACAACACACACACACACACACACACACGCTTAGAATGTACGCTTTCCCTTCGTCAGGTAGAAATATTAGAGCCTAGTTTTCTACCACTTGGAGCCATAGACGTTTGTGCTTCGGACACAAGCCCAGGCCTGCTAGTTTTTGTCCAGTCGATCGTTGAGTCCACTTCAGGGCTCCTGGCGTTTTAAAACCGGAACCTCACAGAAACAATGCCTATACTGAAATCCTGCACGCAAGTCTTGAAACGTAGTCAGTTCTAGATATACATTTCTGCCACTGGAACTAATCGCTGGTATTGACTGAAAGAATTACTTCCCATGTGATTAAATCAGGACAAACAACGGTATGAAACTCCGATGTTTACATTACTATAACATGTTAATATTTCTTGGGGAAAAAAGTCTTTCACAGATAGCCATTCAGTTGTAACAGCGATTTTAGTGTTCATTTCCGTGGGAAAATATGCTATTACGTCATTAATAGTATGAACAGTCAGCCATTTGATTCGACTGTAGATTAAAATTCAACGGATTTGTGTTTGCGCCACGTTCCGTCTTTCAGCTAAGCTTCGTTCAAGTCGGGTCGGTAGCTTTTGTGCAATAAACTCTTGTTAAAAAAATCTTAAACCCAGCCGTTGTCTGGTCCTAAGTCGAGAATGAGAAATGGGGAAGGTTGTGCGTTGGGCTAGCAACCGCCACGTAAGAAAAGCTTTGCACAGAAACGCCAACAAGATCCAATCAAAGCTCGGGGGACGGAGCTCAGGGCAGATGCAGCAATGCATTGTATGACGAGTAGGGGTTAAAAGCCGGAAGGAAGCTTCTGCTCTGACAATGTCCTCAGCGAATCCCAAACAAGAGGTGAGAGTGGGAGCTTGTGGAACGTGCGAAAGCGAGGCAGATCACTCGGCACCCGGAGGAGGAGGTGAGAGAGGCAGGCAAGACCCGGAATGAACTGAGCTGGCTTGCCCAGGACAGAGAGGGCTGGAGGGAGCTTGTTGGCGCCTTATGTCCCGGGACGCGGGATGAAGAGGATTAAGTAAGTAAGTAAGTAAAACAAATCTTAACAAACGATCACTGATCCGCGTTTTGATCCCAGCTGAAAAAGTTCGTCCTCGGGGCCGTGTGTATTCCATCTTTCAGCCAGTCTGAGTGAAAATGAACTTTCCGCGTAATGCTGCCGACAGACCAGCCAACAAACAACACAGGTGGAAACATGCTGTCCTTAGTTGACGTAACATTTGATTTCCTTAAAAAGAACCACATCGGCAGGAACTTCTTGGAGCAAGGTTTCCGTGGAATCAACAGAAAATGCTTGTGCCTTACGTCGTGTTCATCCCAAACACTCATTCAGAGGATGTTTCAATCCCGAGTGGTTGACGACCTCCACCTAGGCGATTAAAGATTATTCGTGATAACCTCTCGATATGACTCTTCGCTGCGCGAAATTCTTTCACGAAACAATCAGAGGGAGAAATTCCATTCGCATTTGTTTTGCCGCGATATTCGCGGTTTTGTTTTCTGATTTTTTTTTGCGCAATCAAGCGAAGCGATTTTAGCTAAAAATGATGAACTTATAACGCATTGTTTTAGATACTGCGAGAGAAAAACGAATGTGCGGCAAATCCTACAAGAAAGAACTGATGTTGGGTAACCGAACTAACTCTCAGAAGGCAAGACGAGCCTCTAACAGCCTGGTGACACAGCTTCTTCTAGATGAGAGATATTTAACAATTCGTGCGCTTTAGCAGTCCGCCCCCCCCCCCCCCCCCCCCCCCGCCCAAGTGTTGTACATGGTGAAAGGGGGAACTATCATTGCGCCTCGCCCACCTCTGGGAGACAATCGGCAGCAAACAGTTTCGTTCCTTGAAGCTACAACGACAAGAAGTTACCCCTCGAAACTTTGTCGCGATATCCTTGTCTATGGATTTACAAAAATCGTTGATCGCTAAAGAAAAACAACAACAAACACACACACATTTGCACGAATTTCACCTCGATCTTCCTGTCTATGGAACAGTAACTAAACGGACTGTATTGGCATCTGGGAGAAAGATAAAATGTGGGTCAAGGAGAGAAAAAAAAAGTATTTACTATTGGTACAGATCCATGACGTAGGTTCAGATCCGTTCGCAAGATTACACAAAAACTACCACACCTGTTTTAATCAGACCCGGTGGAAAGATGACATTAAGACAAAAACACAAAAACAACAACAACAAAAACCCCATTAAATTTAGAGCAGATCCGTTACGACGAATCCAGGAACCGTCTGAAGATGGCAGATGTCTGCGCTTCTCGAGTGCCTTCTGGTTACCATTCTGGACACAATACAGACTGGCGTCTTTGGCGCTCAGTAAGTTGGGCACCTGGACACGTCTGAATGAGCAGGTAACAAAAGTGACAAGACATAGCTGTGTGTGTGCAGTATTTAGTAGTAGTAGTAGTAGTAGTAGTAGTATGTGTGTGTGTGTGTGTGTGTGTGTGTGTGTGTGTGTGTGTGTGTGTGTGTGTGTGTGTCCCCACTGCATGTTTGTATGTGTTCATGTGAGTGAAGATTGGAGAGAGAGAGAGAGAGAGAGAGAGAGAGAGAGAGAGAGAGAAGAGAGAGAAGAGAGAGAGAGAGAGAGGAAGACAGACGAGAGAGAGAGAGAGAGACAGACAGACAGACAGACAGACAGACAGCGACACAGAGAAAGACAGAGGAAGACAGAGAAACAGACAGACAGAAAGATAGATAGAGATAGGAGAGAGAAGAGAGAGAGAGAGAGAGAGAGAGAGACAGAGACAGAAAGAGAGAGATGGGGCGGAGTGAGGACAGGTAAGGAGGAAGGTAGAGATGAGTAAGTTGGTGGATGGAGAGGGGGGGGGGAAGGGGTGGGTGGGGGGGGGGGATGTGGAACGACACAATGTGTGATCAAGAACGCTGTAGTTGCATCAATGCATTTGAAGTGGTCAGCAGGCATAAGTAGTCATCATTGTCTGTGCCTATCGCACGCGTTGAAGGCTTCTTTGATGGTGGTGGTGCTGATGACGTCACTGATACTGATAACAATAACCGGAATGAAAAAGTAAGGTGAGGCAATGTTGCTTATAGCCCAGCCGACCGCAAAGGGCCATATCAGGGCTGTCACCGCGTCAAAGTCAACTCACAAGTTATTGAACAAACAAACAAAAAAAAAGTCATTCACACAACCCTTTTAAAATTTACCTTCTACAAAATACACTCTAAAATTTTGTTAAAAATCTTTCCTCCGTAAAATCTTAGATCAGATGAAAAATGTTAATATTTTTTTCAGAAATTCAAAAGATGACATCAGGGTCGAGATCTCTGAACAAGGTTTTCATGGAGTCTGCTGAACGGATGAAAAAAAAATACAAGAGACTAGTTGTCATACAAAGAAAAACGTACGGAAAAAATAAAAATGATGCCTGCAACAAGACCTCATGATATTTACGATCGTTACGGAAAATGCTTGTTTCACCTCAGTAAACTTTTGTTTGTCATGAAATGTGATGATTCAGTGATGCATTCATACATGTATGCATTGCACATGTAAATCGTGACAGCCATGACAAGCACGATTGATTTATACATCTGTGTTGTTTTCTACACGTACAAAATTATGACTCATGGTATGTACGGTTATTAAGTGACACAACCCGGAGCACACGGGAGGGCTACAGTTTGCGTTCCTTTCTTAGATAAGGCCAGTTTCGCCACATCGGGACAGCTAAGTGTTCGCGTTACTTTCTTCAAAACTGTCGAGTTCACAGAGGAGAGGGGGGAGGGGAAGTGGGGGTGGGGGGGGGGGGTAGAGGGGGGTACAGGCGTGCGTTTCTTTCTCGGGGCAGTGCAGTTCCCATAAAGGGTGACATACACAAGGACAGAGCTATGGGTGTGTGTCCCTTTCTTTAAACCGTTCTCCCTCAGGGGCAGAGCTATGAGTGTGTGTCCCTTTCTTTAAACCGTCCTCCCTCAGGGGCAGAGCTATGAGTGTGGGTCCCTTTCTTTAAACAGTCCTCCCTCAGGGGCAGAGCTATGAGTGTGGGTCCCTTTCTTTAAACCGTCCTCCCTCAGGGGCAGAGCTATGAGTGTGTGTCCCTTTCTTTAAACAGTCCTCCCTCAGGGGCAGAGCTATGGGTGTGTGTCCGTTTCTTTAAACCGTCCTCCCTCAGGGACAGAGCTATGGGTGTGTGTCCCTTTCTTTAAACCGTCCTCCCTCAGGGGCAGAGCTATGGGTGTGTGTCCGTTTCTTTAAACCGTCCTCCCACTGGGACAGAGCTATGGGTATGTGTCCCTTTCTTTAAACCGTCCTCCCTCTGGGGCAGAGCTATGGGTGTGTGTCCGTTTCTTTAAACCGTCCTCCCTCAGGGACAGAGCTATGGGTGTGTGTCCCTTTCTTTAAACCGTCCTCCCTCAGGGATAGAGCTATGGGTGTGTGTCCCTTTCTTTAAACCGTCCTCCCTCAGGGACAAAGCTATGGGTGTGTGTCCGTTTCTTTAAACCGTCCTCCCTCAGGGACAGAGCTATGGGTGTGTGTCCCTTTCTTCAAACAGTCCTCCCACAGGGACAAAGCTATGGGTGTGTGTCCGTTTCTTTAAACCGTCCTCCCTCAGGGACAGAGCTATGGGTGTGTGTCCCTTTCTTTAAACAGTCCTCCCTCAGGAACAGTGCTGGGGGGGGGGGGGGATGTTTCCTTTCTTTAAACAGTCCTCCCTCAGGGGCAGAGCTATGGGTATGTGTCCCTTTCTTTAAACAGTCCTCCTACAGGGGCAGAGCTATGGGTGTGTGTCCCTTTCTTTAAACCGTCCTCCCAGGGGTAGAGCTATGGGGGTGTGTCCCTTTCTTTAAACCGTCCTCCCTCAGGGGCAGAGCTATGGGTGTGTGTCCCTTTCTTTAAACCGTCCTCCCTCAGGGGCAGAGCTA
Organism: Conus ventricosus; assembly: GCA_018398815.1. NCBI lineage: Eukaryota > Metazoa > Mollusca > Gastropoda > Neogastropoda > Conidae > Conus > Conus ventricosus. Next base: position 16,925,523 of record CM031609.1, on the reverse strand, counting down.
TGGGTGTGTGTGCCTTTCTTTAAACCGTCCTCCCTCAGGGGCAGAGCTATGGGCGTGTGTCCCTTTCTTTCAAACAGTCCTCCCTCAGGGACAGTGCTGGGGGGGGGGGGATGTTTCCTTTCTTTAAACAGTCCTCCCTCAGGGCAGAGCTATGCGTATGTGTCCCTTTCTTTAAACAGTCCTCCTACAGGGGCAGAGCTATGGGTGTGTGTCCCTTTCTTTAAACCGTCCTCCCTCAGGGGCAGAGCTATGGGTGTGTGTGCCTTTCTTTAAACCGTCCTCCCTCAGGGGCAGAGCTATGGGCGTGTGTCCCTTTCTTTAAACAGTCCTCCCTCAGGGACAGTGCTGGGGGGGGGGGGGGGATGTTTCCTTTCTTTAAACAGTCCTCCCTCAGGGGCAGAGCTATGGGTATGTGTCCCTTTCTTTAAACAGTCCTCTACAGGGGCAGAGCTATGGGTGTGTGTCCCTTCTTTAAACCGTCCTCCTCAGGGGCAGAGCTATGGGGTGTGTCCCTTTCTTTAAACCGTCCTCCCACAGGGGCAGAGCTATGGGGGTGTGTCCCTTTCTTTAAACCGTCCTCCCTCAGGGGCAGAGCTATGGGGGGGGGGGGGGGGTGTCCCTGTCTTTAAACCGTCCTCCCTCAGGGGCAGAGCTATGGGGGGTGGGGGGGTGTCCCTGTCTTTAAACCGTCCTCCCTCAGGGGCAAGCTATGGGGGTGTGTCCCTTTCTTTAAACGTCCTCCCACAGGGGCAGAGCTATGGGGGTGTGTCCCTTTCTTTAAACCGTCCTCCCACAGGGGCAGAGCTATGGGTGTGTGTCCCTTTCTTTAAACCGTCCTCCCTCAGGGGCAGAGCTATGGGGGGGTGTTCTGTTCCGACAGCTTCAGTTAGCTCCACAACGGGGGAAACTACACTGCACGTTTACAAATCGGTTACAGCTGTTCTCAGCTTTGTATCAACCCATAAAACACGCGCGACGCGCGCGCACCACACACACACACACACACACACACCACACACACACACACACACACAAGAGGTAATAACACACTGCCAGAAATCGTAGTATTTTGCGCACAAAAAAGGAATATCACACACACACACACACACACCACCACACACACACAAACACACGCACACATACCACAACACAAAACCACACACACACACACGCGCGCGCGCGCGCGCGCGCGCGCGCAACGCAACGCAACCAACACAACACAACGCACACACAAGTGGAACACACCAAACAAGTCTTTCATGGTCACATCCCCCCCCTCCACACACACACACACACACACACACACGCACACACGGACAGAAGTCTACTGATACATACACTGGCATGGCCCGCCAGGGCACGTCTGCGTCCAGAGCGGCGGCTGGAGGGGGCATGGTGCTCGCCCTCGCCCTTGTTGCCCTTCAGTTTGCCGATGAAGGCCAGCTGGAAGCCGGCACTGTACATGGTGTTGCCCACCTGGAGGGGTCCCACATGGTTCACTTCTCATCCACGCACCTGACGACCCGCTGAAGAACGGTGGTAGCTGAGGGGTGGGGGTATGTTTGGGATAGGGGTATGTTTGGGGTGGGGGTATGTTTGGGGTGGGGTGGGGGGTGGGGTGTTTGGAGTAACTAGCGCTTTTTGAAGCTTGGAGTATTGTCACGATCCCTGTGTTGGCGTTTGCTGTGTGAAGATGCACGACGGTCACGTGCGACGTTAAAACGTTGGATGAAGCTGCACAACCAGATCTGTTCTCGTTCAAGTTCCAGTCTAATGGTCACGGTAGCTATGACAGTGAACGAACAGTCGTAGGACTGGACATTTGGACCAGAAGTACACAGGAACTATTGGACTTTTTGGGCCAGAAGTAGACAGGAACCTCAATCTTTATCGGAGGGAAAAGCGCTTTCGAGTTCTGTGGGGTTTTGAGGTTCATGGGTCCAGTCGCTCATTGCAATTGGTACAATATCTCCAAAACTGCGCCGTCAACATTTGACTATCCATGCACACACGGGCAATGTTTCCATTTTTTTTTAAAATCTCCCTTGCTTCTATCACAAATCTGAACAGCTATAGTTCATTCCTATCGTTAACACCCTATAGAAGATACACTTCACAACTCATGTCCACAGTTACCACGTGAAACACGACCACAGCTGCGTGCAACACTGTCTTACAGTACACAGTTTTACTGCCAACATGTCTGGCGTAGCTGAGAGAAGCACTAACGAATGTTTTAGCCTCACGCTTTTCTACTTGTTTCACCGATGGGGAGACAGGCAATTTAACACGTACAGGGCGATACCAGCATTTCCTAGCGGACACCGGTTCTGCTCAAGTTCACGTTAACACTCCACTCACGATGTGTTCCCCAGTCGAATCATGGCAACGTGGGTTGTTGGGGAACAGTCTTCAGGATTTAACTGTGTAGGTTGTTTCACCGTTAGAATTATCCTTTGGATTTCCAGAAAATAAGATGTGATGTTCTTGGCACTGTGTTACTAACAGGGTTTTTACAAATGATGTAAGAAATTGAGGCACTGTTCAGAAACTAAGACAGGCCTCTGACAGGTCAAGGTCACAGGCTGACGTCACAGTAATGTCCCTTTATCCAGTGGAAACGAGGCACCAAAGTTTCCTTTCATAATAGAGTGAATAGTTGCTTCTGCCCCCTGGGGATGATTGCGTAATTCGAAGCCGATCGTATACTTTCTGCCTAATTGGACACACGCAGGATTCAGCGAGGAATATTAGCTAACGAAGTGCGCTTCACACAGCTGTGTCAGCATCTGCAATCAATAGTCTTCGTGTCAGGCCACGTTTTGAAAGAAGGCGGTCGGTTATTCGATACTCGAATCACAGCAGGCATTTTCGAACACATGCGCAGCGCAACGTATCATCGGATTCTTTCTTCGTGATGTTTGTTCTGTTGAGATCCGTTTTCTTGGTCGCCATTTGTCGAGGAAAATATCCGATTTTATCAATCGTGTGTTGCAATAAATGCAGTCTCGTCTTTCCCCCTTTTCCTGGGACTTCTTACTATTGCCTGCCTTTCTTTATTCTCGCTGTCAAGCGTAAATACTGAACCAGCATGGTAAGTGCAAGGCACTGTCATTACTACTAGTGGAGTTTGCCCTGCTGCCTTTATGATTCCAGAAATGTCTGTTTTCCATGCAGAATGGGATTTGTCTTTCTTGCGATGACTGAAATTAAACCATACACTCTTGAAAAGTACACGTTTTATCATACTTGGCTTGGTGGTTTTAGAAATATACCTTTGACGGTTTTTGTCTGTTTTTTTTTTTTAAAGAAGCCAGAATGATACTACTTATTTTCCACAAGACTCATAAAAAGTGTGAATCTGGCATCCTCCCTCCCCCCCCCCCCCCCCCGATTTTGTTGGGGGTAAGACTACTTACATACATAAATAAAGTGTATGGCGTGATTATGGACTTGATGAAATACTATTTGATTAGGAATACTTGATTCGTGTTCTTCGAAAATCTTTCAATCTGCTAAAACGGTTTCAGATCAAAAGATAATTATAGGGAGACAACAGAAATATGAGACCACACCTCAAACTGACCACTAAAATGTGCACTTCTCACGTAAATCACCCTTGTTTACAAATTACCCCCATGATAGAAAATGACAAAATGGATTCATTTAACATGACGGAAATATGGCAACATTGTCATCTGGATCAGAAAGGTTACAAGCGGAGAAAATTCTATTCAATGTATCAGAGGGAATTGGTTTACTTTTTCATTTTAGAATTACTATTTAGGAATCGGTGTGGCAATACTGCTTCTGGTTATCACAGTTTGGTCTCTCTTTCTTCAACAGGACACAGAAAAAAGCAGTTTGGATACATTAACAACGCCTCTTTGAAAAAAAAGTGCATAAAATCGTAATACAAATAATTACAGACGTAGGATGCAACATGTTGCCGGTGCGTATGATTTTCTCCATGACAATACACTTCCTAAAAGAAATAAAGCTTTCAAATATTATAAAAAATTCTTTTTTAAACTGTTGTCATGAAATACATTAACGGTTATTGCACTACTTATTAAAAAAAAGGTTAACGAAGACCAGCAATGTTTATGGGAAATCCAACAGTCAAACCCCTGTTTTATGTGAAAATTGTATTAACGATCTTCAGAGGGAAGCAGCAAGTTAGAAGACATTAGAAAAAGTAGATCTGAACGTATGCTGGCTAGACCATGAGTCCAAAGATGGTACAGCGAAGCGGGTACTTTCCTACCATACAAAAACAGAATTTTATTAATACGTTTTCTAGACAGGGGAAAGTGATCATGAAACTGATACAGGTACACGAATGTTTCATGACAGCTTGAACAACGTACGACAGGCAGTGAATGTTGATTTAGATTATCTCATTTCTGACGCCCCAGAGCTAGACACAAACATACACACAAAGAAATACTTTGTAGAGGGCACGTTCACTTACTCTTACGAGTGTTGCGCTTTAGAAGCAATGGAAAACAGTGCCTAGGGAGCAGTGGGTTTTCAGGTTTATCTTTTGACTGTATTTTTCGTTCGATTGTTGAATTTGGCTTTTCGTTCGCTCAAATGTCCGTTGCGCAAAAATCTGGTGTCCACCTTTGTCCATACAATTGTTGATGATCTGCGGTGAACAGTGTAACTTCTCTCACTCCGAAAGAAAGAGTCACGCTAAACAGTTACTAAGGAACAAGCGTCCAGCCTCCCTGCTTCGCACTGAATACAAGACAGCTTTATAACAGACTGCCAACGAACGGAATGCTTCTGAAATCGATCAACAACTGCACAACGTTTTATTGAAGGGAACATATAGCGATGAAAACTTTCAATGAGGTGCTGTTTCTTGTGGAACGAGAAAATATTTCAGGTTTTTAGGTCTTTAGATAACTTTCGAACCCCTCTCCTCCGCATCATTGATACTTATACTTAAGAGTTTTACTTTTTTCATAAGAATTTCGAACATGGTAAAGAAATGGATTAAAGCATTTTGTATTAGATAGCAAAGTGTCAAAATGAAGGGAGATCATCCTTCATTGATAAAAAGTGGTCACCCTTTTTATTATCTTTTGTGCCCTGAAAATTGCCATTACTAAAACAAATGGAGTTACAGCTGATGTTAAAGGACATTTACTGTTATAGCGTGTACATGATACCACTGTTCCATTTACCTGAACTTCTTCAGCTGTCAAGACAGTCTGCGTTTATGAGAAAGATAATAATAGGAAAACAAATGTCAGTTGGACTGGAAACAGAGGATTCATCAATGCCATACACACAAAAAAAAGAATTTCTGCATGGTTCCTTGAGTCTTTACAATATTAGAAATCAAATGTTCAACGAATGCTGAGAAAATTGCAGATGTTAATATAAATTAGAGCAAAAACTATATATAAAAAAGTTAATCCCCTCGAAAATGAAAGTTAAAAAAAACTCTGGCAATAAAATAACTATTACTCTGTGAAAGCAGCCTTCCATATCATAATCATAGCACGTTTAAACGAACTTAAACGTATTGCTTTTCTTTTCATGTGGGATGGGAAACAAAATAAAATTAGTAAATGTGTATAGTGAATGATTGAAGAGAAGACTGACATGCTACATAGGGGGGGGGGGGGGAGGAGAGAGAGAAGAGAGAGAGAGAGAGAGAGAGAGAGAGAGAGAGAGACAGAGAGAGAGAGACAGACAGAGAGAGACAGAGAGAAAGAGAGAACACCATGACTGCTAATCTAAAACAGGACACAGAGCAGACTCAATCTAAAATTACCATTATATATGTTCCTCGATTAAACAATTATCTGAAAGTGTTAAGCTCCCGAAATTCAAGCAAATTCTACGAAAAACATGATACGGTCCCGAAGATTTGTATTTTTAAGCTGCACGTTTACAGGAGGACAAAAAGGGCTGATCTTTAATAAAGAATTAAAACGACACGAGTTCCAACCTCCCCCCCCCCCAATTCCACCTCCTACCTACCCCTTTTCTATTTCCCTCCCCCTCCTCCACGCCTCCTACTTCTCTCTCTTTCTCTCACTCACTGTAAACCCAAAGAATGACATCACGGAGGCAGCGGGCTGCAAGGAAGATCACCAACTTTCCTGTGCGCGGAACAAGACGTGCAGACGGCAGAGCAATGTCACTCATGTGAACTTCAGGAGTTCGGAGGAAGAAGAAGCTGCAGCCGTCACCAACTGTGTGGCTCTGCTTCACAGGTCGGCTCCAGCACTGTGTTCACTTCCCATGACAGCCAGAACGGTGACGTTCAGTTACGTCATCCAGGGCCATGCCTGGGTCATCCAATTCACAGTCTCACGGCCTTTCACTAATTAGCGCCTCGTCATCAAGAATCGCGAACACTCACCACCACACTGGCTCCTCAGACTGTTGAATTTATTACAGAGCCTTTAAGTGCTTTCAAAACGAAAAATCCGCCAGCGCAATAAACGATTCCCCGCTTCAATCGCCAACCGCGCACGTCCAATTGACAGACCCAGCTGTTCAGAGTCACGATAGCATTGCCTTGCGTCGTCGATGCAGAAACGCTCGCGACATGTGGAATTGTCAGCCTGAGCAATCATCAACCGCTGACTGCAGTCATGTTCGTGCTCTCTGCTTTCTCCGGCAAGCTAACTCCAGTAAGGGTGACTGACTATATGAACGGCTTGTTAACAGCCTAGTCCGCTGAAACCCGACACTCCCGCTGCCGTTACCGACCGCCTCTAGAGAAAGAGAGAGCGCGAGAGCGAGCACCTGTTGAGCGCGCGGTTCGATACATTGTTCACTCCAATCTGCTACTGCTTCACAATGGAACGGGCAGGTGGTGAAGAAAAAGAGGCGACACAGAATGACAGAGATGGGGAACGACCGACCGAGCGAGCGAGAGAGAGAGAGAGAGGGAGAGAGAGAGAGATGGTGTGTGTGTGTGTGTGTGTGTGTGTGTGTGTGAGAGAGAGAGAGAGAGAGAGAGAGAGAGAGAGAGAGAGAGAGAGAGAGAGAGAGAGAGAGAGGTTTATTCATAAAAACCATGGCCCCTTAGAAGTAAGAATGCACATAGAATAGCTTGCAGTATCGATTTTCAATAGAAGAAGTTACTATATTTAGAAAAAAAAACAGAATTTTGTCGATTAAAAACTCTGTATGAATGAGAGAGAGAGAAGAGAGAGAGAGAGAGAGAGAGGAGGAGAGAGAGAGAGAGAGAGAAAGAGAGAGAGATGTTTATTCCTAAAGGCCATGGCCCCCTAGAAGTGACGATGCACACAGAAGAGCATTGTAAAATCAATTTCCAATTGAGGGGGTTAACACATTTTGGCATTACAGATTTTTGTCGTTTAAACCTTTTGAGAGAGAGAGAGAGAGAGAGAGAGAGAGAGAGAGAAGAGAAGGAGAGCGAAGAGAGAGAGAGAGAGAGAGAGAGAGAGAGAGAGAGAGAGAGAGAGAGTCAGACAGACAGACAGACAGACGGAGACAAAGACAGACAGACAGAGCAATCAAAAGAGAGACATACACAGACAGAGAGGGGAGCGAACGAGAAAGCAAACAAGAAACAGTAATGCACGTGCGCATGAGCGCGAGTATCCCACAATGACATGAATACGGCCTACTGTTGTCGCCTTGCATCTTCTGTTTTGTCTCTTCACGTCACCCATGTCGGTTTAGTTTTCAGCTCAAAGTCAACATAACAACGAGTTTCACATATTTCTGTCTCAATAATAAGCACACCTGTTGGCAGTTCCTTTATCCGGCCATAAAATGTATGTCTGGCGCCGTCTTTGACGCCGTTTTCTGAAGTCCTGTCGTTCTCTGAGCGAGCGATGTGGATAGAATGATGTAGCACTGCTCAACTGCTTTACAGACCCAGCTGCCGACCTCGCTTCAAAACCTCCCATGACCTTGACCTACGTGTTTTATGAACATGCAATTATCATCTTCGTCTTCCGTCCTACAAAAATGGCTAGCAAAAGATTAGCGAAGGGGAGGGGAAAGGCTACGATTAAATTCGATGTCACATGAGAAAACGCATACGCGCAAGGGCGAACGGCTTTTCCTGGGGGGCGGATGCTTTTCAGCGTGAAAAGGGCACGTGAAGTGTTAACCAATCGCGAGAAAGTTTATAGATCTTGGCCAGTCATGTGGCTTGGTACAAAAACAAACCAGAAGGAGATCAAACACGAAAGACCTCGACTCCCTACAGGCCTCTGCGTGGGAACAACGTATTCTTAAGAGGCTTCGGCTGATAGGACGTTAATCCCACCTTCCATCCCAAAGGAAGGCACGCAGGCCGGTTCTGGTGCTTTCTGTGGCTTTAATCTGTGATGAAAGCAAAAAAGACATTGTCTTTTAAAGTGCAGAGATCGGGGAGGATATATTTTCTAATTATGTGCTAGCTTTTCTTCAGCACAGACTGATTAATTTACACCAAAGAAAAAAAAATTTACAACTCTGGTTGTGAGTCACTAATGTCACCTCTTCGGTAGATATACTACGTGCTATTTTCAGTCTTTTGGATGAGACGACGCTGCAGATATGATGGTCAAAAACGACTGAGACAAGTTTTTTTCATGCTGCATACAAAGCAATTTCTTAAACCTAGGTGGCGCGTTTAACTATGTGTGTGATGGTATTGGAATCTTCTCGTTCCGCTTCATTGCTGGGCGCACCTACCTTAGTGTTTGGCCGTGTTGGCAGCTTCTTCAACTGCATTGGTGGGCAGAATCTGCAACTACTTCAACTGCATTGCGGTATGCCCTGTCTGTGTGGTTTGAGGGCATGGTACTTTTTTCATATCCCTTACAGACCATCCCTGTCTCTGCGTCTGGCAGCATTGGCCACTTGTACAGCTCCACAGCTGGACGTGCCTGTCTGTAACCCGGGCAGTCTTGCAACTTCTTCAAATCCACTTCTGGGCTTCTTATTCTTTGAGTTTGTGAACATTGGTAATTTCTTCAACTCCACTGCCGATGGCCCACTTCTTTGAGTTTGTCAGTTTTGGCAACAGCTTCAACAATATTACTGGGTGTACCTATTTTGCAGTCTTGTTAACTTCTCAATTTCTGGGCGCCCTTTTTCTTGAGTCAGTCAAAAGGCATTAAGATCTTCAGCTGCACTACTGGGTGCAACTATGTTTGAGTTTCGATAATGCTGATAATTTCTTGCAACTCCATTGTTAGGTACCTCTATCTTCGTGTTTTGTGCGGAAATTTCAACTTCTTGGCCTTCATTGTTAAACGGCCCCATCTTTCTATTTGGTTGTGTTATCAGCTTCTTGAACTCTCGTAACGAACAGTCCAATCTTTGTGTTGGGTGGTGGTGTTATCTTCTTGAACTCTATTCATGAACCGTCTCATCTTTTGTGCTTGGTGGTGTCGCCAGCTTCTTGACGTCCATCAACGAACGGCTCTACCTCTGTATTTGGCGACATTAACAAACTTCCCGATCAGCTCCAGTTTTCAAAAATGTAACTTTTCCAAATTGACTTCGCGACCATTAGCATGGAGATGAACGTCCCAAACTGTTAGCAGAACGAGTGCGTTAGGGAATCTTGTCCTTGTAAAGCGAGGTAGCTGTAAAAGTGCTGCAGCAGACATTGTCCTCAGACATGTAAAGCGAGGTAGCTGTAAAAGTACTGCAGCATTGTCCTCAGACATGTAAAGCGAGGTAGCTGTAAAAGTGCTGCAGCAGACATTGTCTCAGACATGTAAAGCGAGGTAGCTGTAAAAGTGCTGCAGCAGACATTGTCCTCAGACATGTAAAGCGATGTAGCTGTAAAAGTGCTGCAGCAGACATTGTCCTCAGACATGTAAAGCGAGGTAGCTGTAAAAGTGCTGCAGCAGACATTGTCCTCAGACATGTAAAGCGAGCTAGCTGTAAAGGTGCTGCAGCAGACATTGTCCTCAGACCTGTAAAGCGAGGTAGCTGTAAAAGTGCTGCAGCAGACATTGTCCTCAGACATGTAAAGCGAGGTAGATGTAAAGGTGCTGCAGCAGACATTGTCCTCAGACCTGTAAAGCGAGGTAGCTGTAAAAGTGCTGCAGCAGACATTGTCTCAGACATGTAAAGCGACGTAGCTGTAAAAGTGCTGCAGTAGACATTGTCTCAGACATGTAAAGCGAGGTAGTTGTAAAAAGTGCTGCAGCAGACATTGTCCTAAGACATGTAAAGCGAGGTACTTGTAAAAGTGCTGCAGCAGACATTGTCTCAGACATGTAAAGCGAGGTAGTTGTAAAAAGTGCTGCAGTAGACATTGTCCTCAGACATGTAAAGCGAGGTACTTGTAAAAGTGCTGCAGAAGACATTGTCTCAGACATGTAAAACGAGGTAGTTGTATAACTGCTGCAGCAGACATTGTCTCAGACATGTAAAGCGAGGTAGTTGTATAACTGCTGCAGCAGACATTGTCTCAGACATGTAAAGCGAGTAAGCTGTATAACTGCTGCAGCAGACATTGTCTCAGACATGTAAAGCGAGGTCGCTGTATAACTGCTGCAGCAGACATTGTCTCAGACATGTAAAGCGAGGAAGCTGTATAACTGCTGCAGCAGACATTGTCTCAGACATGTAAAGCGAGGTCGCTGTATAACTGCTGCAGCAGACATTGTCTCAGACATGTAAAGCGAGGAAGCTGTATAACTGCTGCAGCAGACATTGTCTCAGACATGTAAAGCGAGGTAGCTGTATAACTGCTGCAGCAGACATTGTCCTCAGACATGTAAAGCGAGGTAGCTGTATAACTGCTGCAGCAGACATTGTCTCAGACATGTAAAGCGAGGTAGCTGTATAACTGCTGCAGCAGACATTGTCCTCAGACATGTAAAGCGAGGTAGCTGTATAACTGCTGCAGCAGACATTGTCTCAGACATGTAAAGCGAGGTAGATGTATAACTGCTGCAGCAGACATTGTCCTCAGACATGTAAAGCGAGGTAGCTGTATAACTGCTGCAGCAGACATTGTCTCAGACATGTAAAGCGAGGTAGCTGTATAACTGCTGCAGCAGACATTGTCCTCAGACATGTAAAGCGAGGTAGCTGTATAACTGCTGCAGCAGACATTGTCTCAGACATGTAAAGCGAGGTAGCTGTATAACTGCTGCAGCAGACATTGTCTCAGACATGTAAAGCGAGGTAGCTGTATAACTGCTGCAGCAGACATTGTCTCAGACATGTAAAGCGAGGTAGCTGTATAACTGCTGCAGCAGACATTGTCTCAGACACGTGCAACACAGTGGCTGCTGTCTGAGCGCCATGGCCAAGGACAACGTGGGGGTGGGGGTGGGGTTGGAGTCTGATCGTTCCCGTCTCCTCCTCAACAATCCTGGTGCATGCCGCACGGTTTCGTGTATCCATTTCTTCAACAGAATGACGAAAGCTGACATGGAATACTGTACCCGATGTTCAGTGTGCGTGTACACACGAAAGGCGTCTCAGACACAACCAGATCTGGATTCCACATTGGCCTGGAAGATTGAAAAAAAAAATTCCAGCTGAACACTTTTCACCATCCTGTCTTGCCGAAGTTCGAACCTGCGACCCTCAAAGTCCAGCACTCCAATCACTTGACTTTGGCAGCAGCACATTTCTGAACACTGCTTGCAATCACTCTTCCGGCCGCTTGTCGCTCTTCGCAACTTCCGCCTCCATGACGTGGGCAGGCAGAGCTGGTCTGTGTATCCCGTTGGGTCTGTTTGGCTGACTTGGATTTCCGCTCCAAAATTATAATTCTGTATGAAACACGGAACAAAGGCGTGGATGTGGAGTCACTGTCTTTGGTTTGTCCGTTGTTTCACAGGACGAGTCCGACAGCGGACAGGTTAAAGGTCCCGGACCGGTATAGATGCTGAGCCGAGATGTGACGTGGAGCCTGGCAACTTTGAACACGACAACGGTGTCACAGTGACCGGCGTCGATTCACCTCCTCATCAGAAACTGTCGGACTTAAAATCCGTTCTGGGCTCAACATGCGTCCGGCCTCCTGACTTTCCACCTGGCAATATTTATCTCATTCTTGCCGATGGTGTTCTACGAAGTTAGCACTAATTGACACAAAAAAAAACCCTTCAAAACATGATTATACAAACGAGAGAGAGAGAGAGAGAGGAGAGAGAGAGAGAGAGAGAGAGAGAGAGAGAGAGAGAGAGAGAGAGAGATCTTTCCTTGCATTGTAAATACTCTTAATGATTTAACTAAGGTGCCTCTTTTCTCGTCTTCAACATAGGCTTGCACGCCTGTGTAGATGCGGGCGCGTGCTTTCTCTCTCTCTCTCTCTCTCTCTCTCTTCTCTCTCTCTCTCTCTCTCTCTCTCTCTCTTTCACACACACACACACACACACACACACACACACACCACACACACACACACACACACGTTGTTTTGGTGGTTGTGTTCAATCTAAGGTAGGCACACTGCTCTCTTGGCAGAGTAGTTCTTGTCTTCTGACACCTGTTGTGGGAGTCCACGTTAAACCTGGATGACAGTAAATAAATTGCTGATACGCAATCACTGTAAGTAACCCGATGCCAATACAAAGCGCCGTTCGATGCGGATATTTCTGAAATAGGCCCGTATTGGCAGCTCTGATATACGCGGCAAATGCTCGTGTTAAAAATGACATTCATGTCTGTGTTTAGATTGGACGCACGTTCAATTTGGACTGCATCTGCGAGCTAGCGCATGTTCTGCGTATCGAATCAGTCTGTCAACATCCACACCTGTCCACACACTCACTCACCCACGCACTACAACCACACACACACACACACACACACACACACACACACACACACACACACACACACACACACACAGAGAGATACATACACATAAGATCTAAGTAATGACTGTTCTGCACAGTCTTTTTCCTAGCTCATTACGCGTGTGCAATCAAACAGGAGAGCTGACCACTCCCACTGTGGACGCATCTTGACCCCTCTCGTATCTTTATAGAGATCCTCAGGCATAGGCTCAAAGATGTCCACCTATACTTGTCACTTTTATACTCATTCTTTCCGGACAGTACTCTAATCGTATGTTGCTTTCTACCCTTCACTCGCTGTCCTGTCATCCCGGTGGGCCTTGTTTTCGAACACCTGGTGGTCAAAATGCCACAGAACTACGGAGACTACATCTCCATTTAATGCCCAGTATCAGTTTCAGTTTCATCAAAGAGGCGTCGCTGCGAGTGGACTAGTCCATATACGCTACGCCATATTCACAAAGTTTTGAGACCACACTACGCATGATTTTAAGCTGATGCATAAATGAATTAACAACAAAGATGAGAGAATTGAAGAAGAGGGTCTCGTGGCTACAACTTAGCACATGTCTGACCTACGCATTAGCCCAACGCGCTGGTAAGACATTGAGTACCGACCTAACATTGGTTGTGCCTTTTTTTAAAATAATTGTATGTGTGTGTATAGTGAATGTACACATGTGTGTATGGATGTGTGGGCACGGGCCCGCGCGCGTGTGTGTGTGTGTGTGTGTGTGTGTGTGTGTGTGTGTGTGTGTGTGTGTGTGTGTGTGTGTGTGTGTGAGCGCATGTGCGTGTGCATGATGTGCGTGCGCGCGTATGCATGAGTGTGTGTGTTTGTGCGCGCACATGTGTGCGTGCTTGTGTGTGTATGTGTGCGCAAGAAGGATACCAAAGGACCAACACTATCGGCCGGGTTAATGACCATGAGATTCAGCGGACGAACGTCTACTGGGAACAGGCACTATAATGGTTCTGTTTTCACACCGGACTTTAGTGGTCCCCCTTTGCTGTAGGTGAAGGTTCTGATAGGTATATACTGTAACGCTACCTTTTTCATTTCCATTTAGCATTCTCCCACTCCACACACCCCTCCCGTGCCCCTCCCTCCTTTCCCCCCTCTCTCTCTCTCTCTCTCTCTCTCTCTCTCTCTCTCTCTCTCTCTCTCTCTTCTCAATCTTTTCAAAGTCACTGTCTTAAAGATGGAAGAGTAGTCGTTGGTCTGCTCCTATTTCCAGTCACTATTTAATCGTCTATCTATCTAATTATCCATCCACCCATCCATCCATCCATCCATCAACCGACCGACAAACAGACAGACTGATCGACCGACCCACAGACAGACAGATAGATGGATAGATCTTCGCAAAGGTAAACTCGAAGATGGGTCAAATCTTAAAGAAAACAAATCAAACAAACAACAACAACAATAACAACAACAAACAAACAAACATAAAAACAAAACAAAAACCAAGCAAGCAACCAACCGAAACCTAAAACACCGGTGTTTGCAGCGTACATCAGATCGAGCGTGGAGCAGCGGATATTAGCCTGCTTCGGATATCGGCAGAGAGCAGCGTTTTGCCTCGTCAACGATTCAGTCAGTTCTATTCAGGTTTAACGTCGACACCCAGATCAGGCGATCATCAGGCAGACGAGGGATGACCCAACAGGAGAGTGGGGTGCCCATCTAACTCCATACTTGTGCCGCCAGAACGACAATCCCAAGCATAAAAACTGGCAGCAAGGTTCGCAATAGCTATGTTTAGCGTCAACGTGAGTCTGACTCACGATGTTTGACGTCAGTTGGCGATTCGATTCGCTAAGGTGTCCTATGGAGAGAATGAGGGTGTCGTATATCCAGCCCACTTCTTCCCCTAGTCAGAAACACATCAATAAACCACGTGATCAGAATGTGTCCGCATGTCATCCCGTTACTGACTGAATGATCACTAATGAAGAATAAATCACACGGTCAGAAAAATGACCGTCCGCACGTCTCCTCATCTGTTGCTGACCAGTATGCGGACAGCATCAACAACTACACCTTCGGAACATCTGAGTATGTCCATGGCTGATCGAACGATGGACCGGTCTCACACATTGTCGTCACTGAGAATATTGGCAATACAGAAAAAAAAAAAATGAGTGGGAACAAAAGTTAAAGGAGGCGGAGGCAGAGAAGTAGGGCAGACAGGGCAGGGTGGAGGGGAGGGGTGGGGGTGCCGAGAAGCAATCATTTGGGGGGGGGGGGGGGTGTGTGTAAGAAGGAATGATGGAGAGCAGGCTACGGTGAGATGGTGAGGAAGCGGAGAAGGTTATGCACAGGATGAGCGGAGGGAGGTGGCGGCGCTAGAGGGAGGATGATGAAGAGCAGAACGGGAATGAACGAACGAACCAAATGTTGTTTATTGTGGGAAAGTAAATATGCACAGGGCCAGTGGCTTTTTTTTTTATACCCAGCCCTCAAACAAAGGAAAGGTATGTCAATATATGAAAGAAAACATTGCACAGAACAACATATTAACAAGTAAACAGCAAAGAATACATGGCAATTTAGAATGAATGACGCAGTATGGAATAACAGAAAGAGAAAGTGGGAGGGTGGGAGGGAGGGAGGGATGGAGAACGGCCGATGGAGAACGAAAGAGAGAGAGAGAGAGAGAGAGAGAGAGAGAGAGAGAGAGAGAGAGAGAGAGAGACAGAGACAGACAGACAGACAGACAGACAGACAGAGGGGGTGGGGGAATGAAGAAACAGAATGTAGAGACAGAGTTTCCAACACAAAGAGAGAGTGAGAGAGACACAGACAGACAGAGAGAGAGAGAGAGAGAGAGAGAGAGAGAGAGAGAGAGAGAGAGAGAGAGAGAGAGGAGAGAGAGAGAGAGCGAGAGAGAGAGAGAGAGAGAGAGAGAGAGAGACAGAGAGAGATATAGAGAGACAGAGAGGAGAGAGAGAGAGACAGAGACAGAGAGAGCAATCACAGTTCTTCAAGAAGAAAGGAACATCAGCAGGACGGGGGAAGGAATGGGAATGAAAAAGGGGAGGCGACGGAGGGTAGACAAAGAGGCAGAGAGGGTGAACAAGAGTGGATTGACGGAGAACCCACAGGAGGAATGTGTGTGAGAGTACATTATCCGGTCTTGTGCATTCATCCTGATGCTCTCTGGGTGTTCTCTTTTCCATTCTGCAAGTTCTTCTGTTCTCTCCATGTGATCCAGCCATCCCCGCTTCCTTGCTCCAGATGTCACAGCTCTTCAGGACTGTGACCTGTCGTGCAGAATGCTATTGCTGCAGCTTCTGTCAGCGAAGAGTTCTCCGGCGACACTAACCCCATGTCTCATCTTCTTAAGCGCTTGTTTTCACCTCCGTGTGTACCTGAACTGATAGCGCTGCCTCGCGTGAACTCAGGACATGTTCCATTGTCGATCTGCCCTGGCAGATAGATAGATAATAGTTATAAAGGACAAGCCCTTTCCACCATAAAGGTGATATCAGAGCTATAACACTGATTACATGACTCGAGTTATACAAACTGCCCTGGCAGAGTGGTCACACTGGGTCATCTGAATTCCTGTTTCACCAGTGTGTAGTCGAGGTCATGTAACGTTCCGAGGATGAAGCTGATCCCGAGAAGGCCTGTATGTCATATTTCATTCAAGTTGAGACTTTTTTTTCTGAGGTCGCTTTTTCCAAGCTTTCCCTCACCCCCTGTTCACTTTCCATTACCCCCTGTTTTGTTTGTTTGATTGAATTTAACGTTACCCCTGTAAACTCTCTAAGCTTTCCATCACCCCCTGTTCACTTCCAAGCTTTCCCTCACCCCCTGTTCACTTTCCAAGCTTTCCCTCGCCCTCTGTTCACTTTCCAACTTTCCCTCACCCCCTGTTCACTTTCCAAGCTTTCCCTTACCCCCTGTTAACTTTCCATTACCCCCTGTTCACTTTCCAAGCTTTCTATTACCCCCTGTACACTTGCCAAGCTTTCCATCACCCCCTGTTCACTTTCCAAGCTTTCCCTCGCCCCCTGTTCACTTTCAAAGCTTTCCCTCACCCTGTTCACTTTCCAAGCTTTCCCTCACCCCTGTTCACTTTCCCATTACCCCCTGTGCACTTTCCAAGCTTTCCATTACCCCCTGTTCACTTTCCAAGCTTTCCATTACCCCCTGTTCACTTTCCAAGCTTTCCATTACCCCTGTTCACTTTCCAAGCTTTCCATTACCCCCTGTCACTTTCCATCACCCCCTGTTCACTTTGCAAGCTTTCCATTACCCCTGTTCACTTTCCAGCTTCAATTACCCCCTGTTCACTTTCCATTACCCCTTGTTCACTTTCCAAGCTTTCCATTACCCCCTGTTCACTTCCAAGCTTTCCATCACCCCCTGTTCACTTTCCAAGCTTTCCCTTCCCCCCTGTTCACTTTCCAAGCTTTCCATCACCCCCTGTTTACTTTCCAAGCTTTCCATTACTCCCTGTTCACTTTCCAAGCTTTCCACAACCCCTGTGTACGTTCCAAGCTTTCCATCACCTCCTGTTCACTTTCCAAGCTTTCCACTACCCCCTGTTTACTTTCCAAGCTTTCCATTACCCCCTGTTTCCTTTCCAAGCTTTCCATCACCCCCTGTTCACTTTCCAAGCTTTCCATCACCCCCTGTTCACTTTCCAAGCTTTCCATTACCCCTGTTCACTTTGCTGCCCGGCCTTCTGGATTCCCGAACATCATGTTCTTTCTTCGTGGCTCACCAAGTCTCTTTTTGCAGTGCCCTGAAACCTTTGGCAGCCTCTGCCTGCTGGGTCATGCCTGCCCTGCCCTCTCTCCCGATCTTCAGGTTATTTACCTTTACCATTTCTTCCTCCCTGGCTTTTCGTTTTCTGCCGTTCTTTAGCTTAGGCTGGCTGATCTCACCAACTTGTCTACACAGTTTTCAAGCATGGCTAGTATTCTTGCTTTTCCAACTAAGCGTTCCTCGAAGATG
>CM031609.1:16892677-16895178 GCA_018398815.1 Conus ventricosus | reverse complement strand
CATTCATCTAGCGCATATAGTAAGGCCAAACCGGAAGCCAACGCACAAAACGACTACATCCTACTAAGTAGTTCTGTCTGATATGATAGTGAAGGCGTGCGTTTACATACTGTTGCCTGCTATGATTTACGGGTGTTCTCAAATACCTCCGCCCAACCCCTCACCCCGACCCCCCTCCCCCCCCCCCTTCCCCCACTCCTTTTCATCGCATCCCCCGTCCCTCCCCCACCCTCCCACCTAAACATGCCCCCTGAAATCTCTTGACCCGAAACAATTTCCCCTGACGACCGTGCTACAAACAAAACGCATTGCACAGTCAGGCAGACCAAACGCAAACGCGTACAACACAAACTCGCGCGCTGCACATTGCACATTTCCCTGGCCTTCCAATTCTGACTCCTCTCTATCTCCTCGAACCCCCCCCCCCCCCCCCCCCCCCCTTTAATCCTTCAACCTCTTCAGTGTCTCGCGTCACGCCAGCTTCACATATTGACCGTGGGTTGAGGCTTTTCGTAACGCTAGTTCAATAATTTTGTGGGAAACTGTGAAGGACGTATTGTCCGCTGCATTGTCAAACCACCGGTGACGGGAAATATGGAGCAAAACAACAGCTGATTGTCCTCCTGTGACAGGCAGCACACAGAAAATAGTTTTTCTTATATCAAAAACCGAGTGCATACGCACGCACGCGCGCCACACACCTCTCTTCTTCTCTCAGTCTCTGGTCCTCCTGCTGTCTGTCTGGTCTGTCTCCTCCACGTCTCTCCCTCTCTCATCCTCCTCTCGCGCTTCCTCTCTCTCTTCATCCTCCTCTACCGGTCCTCCTCTCTCATCTCTCTCTCCGTCCCTCCTCTCTCTCTCACACACACGACGCACGCACACACACACACACACACACAACAACACACACACACACACACACAACACACACAAACACACACAACACACATATGCGCGCGCACGCACGCGCATTACGCGCACACAACACAACACACACACACACACACACAACACACATACACATAACACAACACACACACACACACACACAACACACACACCACACACACACACACACACCCACACACCACACCTTTTCCATGTTGTTCTCTCTCCTCCCTCTCTCTTTCTCCATCTTTCTCCTCCTTTCTCTCACCTCTCTCGTCTCGTCTCTCTCTCTCTCTCTCACACACACACCACACACACACACACACACAACACACACACACACACACAACACAACACAACACCACACACACACCGCACGCACGCACACACATACACTCACCCACATACACTCACACACATACACTCACACACACTCACACATACACACAAACACAAATGCGCGCAAAGCACGCGTGCGCCGCGCGCCACACACACACACAACACACAACACACACACACACACACACACACCACACACACACACACATTTTCCCCACGTTGTTCTCTCTCTCTCTCTCTCTTCCTCACTCCTCTCC
Organism: Conus ventricosus; assembly: GCA_018398815.1. Classification (NCBI taxonomy): domain Eukaryota; kingdom Metazoa; phylum Mollusca; class Gastropoda; order Neogastropoda; family Conidae; genus Conus; species Conus ventricosus. The sequence goes on along the minus strand of CM031609.1, from coordinate 16,893,694 downwards.
TCTCTTCAATCACTCCCCTCTCCATTCTCTCTCCGTCTCTCTCTCTCCCGAACTCCCGTCTCCTCCTCTCTCTCTCACTCACTCTCTCTCTCTCCTCTCTCTCCCTCACTCACACACACACACCCAACACACAGCACAACACACCAACACACACACCACACACACACACACTACACTCACTCAACACACACACAACAACACACACACACACGCACACTCACGCACTACATCTACGCACGTACACACACACATACACACACACACACACACAACACACACAACACACACACACACACACACACACACATACTTTTCCAGATCTCTCTCTCATCTCTTCTCTCTCTTCTCTCTCTGTCTCCTGTCCTCACTCTCTCTCTCTCTACACACAGGCACACACACATCACAACACAACACACACACACACACACACACACACCATACACACACACAAACACCCACCATTTCCGTATAAGTGCATATAGTTTTCTCTCTCCTCTCTCACCTCTCCTCTCTCTCCGTTCTCGCTTCCTCCCTCACTCTCCCACTCTCCTCCTCTCCTCTCTCTCTCTCTCATCCACCCTCTCCTCCCTCACTCTCCCACCCTCTCTCTACCCTCTCTATCCTCTCTCTCTCTCTCTCTCTCTCCCCACCTCTCTCTCCCTCTCTTTCTCTTTCTCTCCTCCCTCTCTCTCTCTCTCTCTCCTCCTCTTCCTCACACTCTCTCTCCACTCGTCTCTCCTACCTCTTGCTCTCTCTCTACTCTCTCTCTCTCAAGAAAGATGGAATAATGGGCTCTGCCTTAAATCTCATTCCTTATCGAATAAAAAAAATTTTCTTTCTGAGTTCTGAGCCTCTCTCTCTAATCATCTTTCTCTCTTGTCTCTCTCTTTCTCTGACTGTCTGTCTGTCCTGTCTGTTCCTCTTCTGTCTGTCTGTCTGTCTGGTCTGTCCTGTCTCTCTCTCACTCTCTCTCTCTCTCTCTCTCTCATCATTTCCTCCTCGTCTCTCTCTCTCCTC
>CM031609.1:16877677-16887677 GCA_018398815.1 Conus ventricosus | reverse complement strand
CCCCTGCAATTGTACCAAACAGAAGGACTGAATACCTAACTGTTAATTTGTAAAAGGAGAGAGTCTTCCAGTTGGCCAAGTGAAAAGCCCCTCAAACAAAAAACATCCCACAGAGTAATGAATGCATTGCTTGTTATGTGTCCATCGCGGTCAGAGATGACATGACTTCAGCTATCACGGGTGAAGTGTTGTCACTAAGAAGGCTGATCAGGCCGATCAAAACGCCACTGAATAGTCGATTATGCAGTAGTGGACAGCCAGACTTGGGAGAATGATCCATTCTGAACAGATGCAGCTGCTCTGTTATTTTGTTGTTTATGTTTGTTGTTGATTTTTTAAACGAAACTCCACGTTTTGCTCATGTTCCTTCACTCGCTTCATTCTAAGTCTTTCACTGCGGAAGATCACGGTGCGCCAGGTTGAGCGAACCTGTGCAGATTCTCCCCAGGAATCAGGCGATGCTACAGCACATCAGTGAGGCCCCTTCAGTGTGTCTTTTTGTGGCGCTTCTATTTTGTCCTCCATCCATGGAACTCTACTTTGGGCCTTTCCAGCAGCTCAAAGAACAGTCACTTGAGAGACGATTATACCATCATTACGGTGTCCCTGTCCAGCCTCACTTGAGCTGAGAGCGAATTAGCAATTGCATAATTTTCCATATGGAAATGAAAGCTTTCTGTATGGAAAGTATATGAAAACAGGCGCAAAACGTTTTTACTGCAGGACACATGCTAACATTTTCCGAGAGGTCCCGCTTACCTGGAGTTTTCCTTAACTCGGAAATGATGGGGGTATATACCGTTTGAATATCTGATTCTTTACGTGATAAAAATGACACTAAGCGTTCGTTTAGGTTGCAAGGGCTTAGAGCTGGGGTTTGAATTTAGTATTTAGTGCATGTTGGTGAAGTTCTGTTACTCACACAAGTGTGCCCAGTGTGTGGCCGTCACGGTCACGGTCAAGGTCGGCTGGCCTACAAACAAAGAAGTCAACCTGTGTCCTGCACTTCACTCAAACGGATGACATTATGTTAAGACTTTTTTTCACAGAGAGAGAGAAGGTAATGGATCGGCGTTGGGTGGATCGTGTGGAGGGGAAGGAAGGTTGTGTGTGTGTGCGAGATGTGTGTGTGTGTGTGTGTTGTGTGTGTGTGTGTTTGTGTGTGCGTGTGTGCGTGCGCGGCGTGTGTGTGTGTGTTGTGTGTGTGTGTGTGGTGTGTGTGTGTGTGTGTGGTGTGTGCATGTCAAGTTAGAATGCGCGTAAGGAAGAGAGTTTCTTCCGAACTGAAACCAGGCATGGTGGAAGAGTGTGCCCGGTAGATGACACACTGTGCTGGAAACCGTGGTTCGAATACCGAAAGATGCGAGTGCTCCTCTCATCTTTCTCCAGCAGAATGTCCTGAGCAGTGGACGGGAGCGGGCCACTTGGTCGGATGAGAGACGGATAAAACCCGAGATCCAGCGCGCACGCGTGCGTTGCGCATGTAAAAAGAAACCGCGGTGCCAAAACGACGGCAATTGTCCCCGGACAAACTGTGTAACAACAACCCACTCGTCAAGGGTAAACAGAAAACAGAAGTAAAAACGAGCGGAAGCACTCTACTGTAAAACGAAGCACCAACTTAACTCCCACCCCCCCCCCCACCCCTACCCCCCCACCCCACTTTTCCATACCCCCTCCCCCCTCCCCCCCCCCCCCCCCCCCGCCTCATTTCCATCCCCACCCATCGGCGAGCAAGACAGGATGGGGGGGGGGAACACAGAAGAGGGATTCGACTACAGGGAAGACGATATATAATGTTCCCTAGATAGAGGGTCGCCTCAGGGCTTTAGCTCGATCACGGAGAATATGTGCATGTATGCGTGGTTTGTCAACTAACATCCGCGTGAGGGTGGAGGAGGGGGTGGGGTGTGGGGTAGAAGTTTAGGCTTTAAGGAACATTCGGAAGACTTTCTAGGGGTTCCAGGTGAAAGAATGGGGGGGGGGGTGTCCTTTCTGGACATGCACCGTTTCTGGCTTAAGAGAGTTCTGGAAAGAAAAGAGAAAACACAACAGTCCACACACACGCACGAGCACGCGCGCGCTGCGGCACACACCGACACTACACACACCACCACACACACACACACACACTACACACACACACACACACACAACTTGAGAGGGATACTCGCACTCACACGCACACACACACACACACACACACACACACACACACACACACCACACACACACACACACACACACAAACACACACACAAACACAGATAGAGAGAGAGAGAGAGAGAGAGAGAGAGAGAGACTTGCACGACAAATACAACATACACACACACACACACACACACACACAATCACACACACACACCACACACACAACACACACACAACAATAGGCCCACGGCTTTAGAAAAGTAATTGGCACTATGCGCGCTCACTGGTCCCGCACTGCTGGAATGACGAGCTTCCTTTTGTCTGCTGCGCACTCCATAACCCCCCCCCCCCCCCCACTTCCCCCCTCCTCAACACAGCACACACCACACACACACACACACACACACCACACACACACACACACACACACACACACACATACACACACAACACACAACACACAACACACACACACACACAACACACACACACACACGCGCGCGTGCGCGCGCAATTTTACGCACGCCACGCACGCACGCACGCACGCACGCACGCACGCACACACAACACACATACAGCAACACACAACGCACTGCACGCACGCACGCACGCACGCACGCACGCACGCACGCACGCACACACACACACAACAACACACACACACACACAACACACAACACACATGTACGCCGCGCAAGAGAGAGACGCTCAGTATCGTTTTTATTGACAAAGACAAAATACAGTTCTTCATGTCAAACGGCTAACTATAAAGCAGCGTCAAGAATTTAGAAACTAAAAATGTATAATACCTTACAAACATGATTTCACCGGAATGATATATCTAGGAATGATAAAGTTAAAGACAAACAAAATATCACCCAACGTGGGCCTAAATGGCCAGCCAATGATATATACAGAACCAAACCACTGTCCTCAACAAGGCAACCTCAACATACATTTTTTCTCTCAGATATCATAACATTCAGCAATATATTTACAAACAGACGAACAATATTTCCAACATCATAAAAAAATGTTCAACAAGTCAAAGTAAGTGGGTCTTTCCGGCATCAAATAAAAAACGGTTTTGATTTTTTTTTTCCTTTTATCTTCATATGCTTACATTGAAAAAAAAAAAGTGCTCTCGTCGTTCCTGTTATCTGGACACAAACACAAAACAACAACAACAGAAACTTCATTGCAAAAACCATTTCTTTTATGCCATTAAAACCAAGGGACCGACTTCAAAATCTGGCCAATAATCTTCTATGCCATTTATTATAACAGCTTTCCCAAAAACATTTCCGGCTGAAGAATACTTTTAAAAAGATAAAACAATGAATACATGGTCATTTGTGATCACTCTGTTTTATGAATGCAAATTTCTTGTATTGTAGCAGGCTATCAAGCGAACCTTAAAATTCTGACATAGAAAGGTCCTTTCGTTCCCTACCTCATTGCTAAAGCCGACACAATTCAAACCAATAATAGTTAACCATGATTAATTTACTAACCCATTTTACAGTGTCCCTTTTCCCATATTGTATGTATAGCAAATCATATGCTTGTCTAAGAACCATTGATGTTGGAAGTTGTGTCAAGTTTAACCAATACTTAATAAATATATTGAAAACGTTGGAATAAATAAAGGATATCTTCCAGAATCACCAAAAGCCATGTGTTTTTTGATATTAGTGTAGTAGGAATGCTCCTGAATCTTATTAAAACCAATAGTATGTACCAACTCCAATTTCTAAATTATCTTTCTCTAATCCCCAAACGACTGCATCAAAAGTCAGCATAGTGCATTTGTGAGTCAACAAACTTCCCTAAACCCAGAAGGTCAATGCTATTAAGTCTTTTCATGCATCATAAATTTCTACAACCCCCATCTTACCCCTTTCTGCAGATTCCACGCCATCCTGCATTTAACTTAAACAAGTATTGTAAATAACATCACTCCAGAAATTTGTACCTATTGGTTAACTTTTACTTCTACAACTCCCTACCACCACTTTTCCCAATGCTGAGATAAATAACCACCCCTACGAAAGACAACTAATGTTTGTTTTTCGCTCTAGATGAACACTTAATATGAAGTCAATCTGCTTCATGTTTTAAAAACAATGTTTGAGAGAGAGAGAGAGAGAAGATAGAGTAGAGAGAGAGATAGAGAGATAGAGAGAGATAGAGAGAGAGAGAGAGAGCACTAAGAGAACAGCCCTTCAATTTACAATATTAATACAGAAACACAACCCAGTACAACATCTTGATAAACTTACACTATCAATCTCTTACCCAAAACCCCAGCAAGGCACAACAGTGACACACATGTGTGTGTGTGTGTTGTGTGAGTGTGTGTGTGTGAGTGTGTGTGTGTGTGTGTGTTTCAGTGATTGAGAATTTAATGGAATACGAAGACTTACATACTGTGTGCATATTACAGAGATGTAACAACCCAGGAGTATCATGGTGGGCGTATACAGTGTGCGGTTTCCAGAGAACTGAATCAAGGGAGTATGAGGATGATGCAATGCTGTTTGTGTGTAGTTTCATGTGTATACTGAACAAAGAGTATGATGATGGTGTATACAGCCATCTGAGTTCCAGTCTATACTAACCGTTAGAGATCAAGACGATGTATACTCTGTGTGTTTTTTTTTCAGTACAAATAACTTGTAAAAAAGATTTTAAATGAGGAAGTGTACACATTGTGTGTGTGTGTGTGTGTGTGTGTGTGTGTGTGTGTGTGTGAGGGGTGTGTGTGTTGTGTCTTGGCAGTCTGTCCGTCTGTCAGTGCATACACATCTCTCAGGAGTATGATGTATGATGATTCCATTCAATAGTATACTGAATCAAAGGAGTACAAAGATGGAATAAAAATGTAGTGTGTTTCGGGTGTATACTGACCAAGGAGTATTATGAATGGTTCTACCGAGTGTGCTGTGAATACATAAAACTGATGATCATACGTGTTTTGTGTGTGTTGCATTGCGTGCTACACTGACCCCAATGACCCCATGGCCTCAAGGACGTCTCGGGAAAAGAGGGGGGCCTCCCGGCTTGCACCTCAGCCATGACAAGTTTAAAAACCAGATCGGTAAACGTCTGCTGCTGTCCTGTCTGTCTGTCTGTCTGTCTGTCTGACCTGTCTGTCTTTGTAGCTGTCTGTCAGTCTGTCCGTCTCTCTGTCTCTGCCTGTCTGTGTGTCTGTTCTCTCTGTCTGTCTGTCTGTCTGTCCTGTCCAGTCTGTCTGCCCCAGCCTGCCTCAGTCTGTCCAGTCTGTCTCTCTGACTTCTGTCTGTCTTTCTGTCTCTCTCTGTCTCTGTCTGTCTGTCTGTCCCTGACTGTCTGTCACTGTCTCTGTCTGTCTCTCTGTCAGTCTGTCTGATCAGTCTCCTCTCCTCACTCTGTCTCTCTCCCTCTCTGTCCACCCTATCTCTTCTCCATCTCTCATCTTCTCCCTCCTCTCCTTCTCCACTCATCTTCTCTCCTCCGTCCATCCCCCTCCATCTCTCTCGACTCCTCATCTCTCTCTCTCTCCTCATCTCGCTCTCCTCTCTCTCTATCTATCTTCTAAACTCTCACTCACTGTCCTCTCTCTCTCTCTCCCTCTTCTCTTCTTCATCTCTCCTCTCTCTCCATCTCTCTCGTCTCCTTCACTCTCCCCCCCCCCCCCCCCCTCACTTTCCTCTCTGTCCTCTCTCTCACTCTCTCAGTGTCTGTCTCTCACCACGTCGAATCACTGACACACACACACACTCTCTCTCTCCTCTCTCCATCTCTCTCTCACTCCTACTCTCTCTCCTCATCTCTCTTCTCCACTCTGACTCACACAGATTCAGATGTTTTATATTCCTATTAGCCTTGCCCCACAGAAAGGGGTATGGTACATGAGACACAATAAAGCTCCATCACAAGATTCAAATAAGATAATTACATTACATAAACGCTTTGCCTTTTGTAAACTTTATACAGATACACAGAAAACTGATATACAAAGCTTTCATTCTTAGATGTCATTAAACAAGACAACCTGAACAGCAAGGTCTGTATAAAATTTTTTCCGTGGAAGGAATTTTCTTCTTAAATCTTGTAATTCTGGACAAGTTAATGCAAAATGCACTTCATCTTCTCTTGACTGTCGACATAATGGACATAGCAGATCAGAGTTATTAATTTTTTTTTTAATAACGATAATGATGAACAAAAAAATATCAGACACTCTACACAGTTCATACAAACTTAGTCATTTATAAACATTAGGTGCCTGTCCATACGCATTGACATGTACATTGCGAGAATGAAGATCATTAAATTACAATAAAAACTAAACCTGTTACTATAATTGAACATGAAATTCCAGTCTTGCCATCTCCAAACGATAAGTCAATTCTTTAAAACGTAACGAAAAAGTTGTTCAAATCACCGACACCTTGGATAAAGCCACACAAACCCCAAAGCCATATACGTATAAATTTCATTCTAACATGGCGACACTCAGTCATCTAGCCTCTATATCCTATTCTACCAGCATTTTATACGCTTTAAGAGGCAATCTATTGTTTCAGAGACAGCATCTGAGTTAAAGTTTTAAAACCAGTACTTGACACATTTAACAATGGAGTGCAAAAGATATGGGTATCTGTCAGTCACACCATACAAGATCATTTGGCGTATAGTGTGAACAACCCAAAAACTTATAAAAGCAAAAAAATTAACCTTTTCCGCATTGGCAGCCCAGCAACGGAAGAGCCCCACAGGTTCAGGCCCCATATTGTAACATAGGCATGAATTATAGCATCAAACAATTTCAAAAACCAAGAAGGCATAGAGATTCAATGTTAAGCATCGACAATTCTTCAAATACCTAGCATGGCGTATTTGGCTCTGCAAGCAATATCTTTACATGCAAACAGAGAAACTAATCACGTAGAGAAATAAATCCCCTAAGTACTTATATACATTTACAACATCATATGTAATGCATTGTATGTCCATTTTTCTCTAGCAGCAAGATAACCGCCCTTTTCTGAAAACAATTATGTTACTTTAACTCATAGTTACTTTCAACTGGGAGTGAATCAGCTGCCTATGCAAACAAATCACTGAGTTATGGAGGCCTATTACAGTCTCTGAAATTAATGCCACGATCAATTCAGCAAGAAGTAACAAAAATTTTCAGAACATCATTTACAACATGGGCACCATTCTTTCCAAGCATATGACTTTGGAAGTCAACTCATTAAAATAAAAATAAAGAAAAACAAACGTGGCCTGCAAACAATACACCCTGCTTTAACACCAGAAGTACAATATAAATAATCTGTAAAAGCAGCACCACAACGCACTCTTGCCCTTTACATGGTCCATACAATACTGCTAATACCTATATACATCTTTCCATAATTCCGCTTTTCAATCAAATAAGGCCAAATTATATTCTTATTAACTAGAAACAAAGGCTTTCTTCAAATCGATAGAAAGCAAACATGCAATTTACGATTCAGACACACTTGATATTGAACGAAAGCAAATAACGTGAACAATGGTCTATTGTGGAATGAATTTTGTTTAAAAAATCCCTGCTTGAATTCACCCTGATAACGTTATATTATCCTCAATCCCAAAGTTGAGTCTTTTAATAATAATTGTACTATATACAAATTTACTACATACATTCCACAGCGAAAATCTCTCTGAGTTATTTGGATTCATAACACACCCTTTTTATATAATGGTAAATACAATTTGATTTCACATCAACATTCAGGGAAGTATGCCTCTATTAAAAACAGGCAATGAAAAAAAATAACAGAAAAATAAATTCCATTACTAAGTTTGATTTGGAAGAGCATTAATGATAAATACCCCTATCATTTTTATCAGGTCCATCCGCCCTTGCGATTTACGCATGTCTTTAAGCGCTCAAAATTACTTCTGCTGAGATAGGCTGAATCAAATCACTTCGCGGCTATCACTACTGTTGATTCATCACCAACGTCCATCACAACATATCGTCATTATATACAGCCCTATAAACGATTTCCAAAAGCACGTTGGTTTACTAATATCTTCTCCCTGAATCAGATCATTTCAAATTTTGACTTTTCCTTTCTAACAATTCTTTAAAATGTACATACCAATCGTTTATGCTAATATCAATCAAAGGCTGCCTTCTTGTCTTGGAAATTTTACGCACAGATTTCCAGAATTCCTGTTGACTATTTACCGAAGTTAATAAATTATTGAGTAAAGTATCATTGAACTGCTTCTCTTTTCTCTTTAACAAATGTTTATATTCGCGCCTTCCTATACATAAAGAAGTGCGATCTGAATCTGAATCTCTCTCTCTCTCTCTCTCTCTCTCTCTCTCTCTCTCTCATCTCTCTCTCTCTCTCTCTCTCATCTCTCTCTCTCTCTCTCTCGCGTGTCTGTCTGTCTGTCTGTCCGTCTCTCTCTGTCTCTCTCTCTCTTTCTATCTATCTGTTTTTCCTTTTTCTCACCCTCTTTCCTCCTCACCCCCTCTCTCTCATTCACTCAGTCTCTTCCGCTTTACTTCTACTGTTATCAATCAACTTTTATTCTGTTTCTTATTTACATCCACTCCTCTTCGCCCCACATGCCCTATTCTCGACCGACTCTGCTTTTGTCCTTTGTTTCCGCGCACACGGGCGCACGCGCGCGCGTGTGTGTATGTGTGTGTGTGTGTGGTGTGTGTGTGTGTGTGTGTGTGTGTGTGTGTGTGTGTGTGTGGATGTGTGCGCTTGTGTGGTGTGTGTGTGTGTGTGTGTGTGTGTGTGTGTGTTGTGTGTGTGTGTGTGTGCATGTGTGCGCGTGTATGTGTGTGTGTGTGCGTGCGTGCGCGCGTGTGTTTGTATGTGTGTGTGTGTGTGTGTGTGTTGTGTGTGTGTGTGTGTGTGTGTGTGTGTGTGTGTGTGCGTGCGTGTGTGTGACTGTCTGTCTGTCTGTCTTTATGTGTGTGTGTCTCTGTGTGTCTGTATGTGTGTGTGTCTGTGCTTGTGTCTTTTTGTGTGACTGTGTCAGTGTATACGTATGCCCGCCTTTGTGTGTGTGTGTGTGTGTGTGTGTGTGTGTGTGTGTGTGTGTGTGCGTGTGCGCGCGCGCGAGAGCATCGTGTGTGTGTGTGTGTGTGTGTGTGTGTGTGGTGTGTGTGTGTGTGTGTGTGTGTATGTGTGTGTGTGTGTGTCCGTGTGTCCGTGTGTCTGTATGTGTGTGTCTGTGCTTGTGTCTGTTTGTGTGACTGTGTCAGTGTATACGTATGCCCGCCTTTGTGTGTGTGTGTGTGTACGTATGCGCGCGCTTACATACATGCCTTAATGGTTTATTACCCCCGTCGATCATAACGCTCATTAGATCAGTCAGAGTGATGACGGCTGACTGATTAATGGCTCACACATTAGGGATCATTTACACACATGCCATCAGCCCGTGACCCATCTGCTTTGGGTTCACTGCCGTGGGGCTGGAAGTGGTGAGACTGGCCAGCTGTACCAGGGCTGCTCTGAAAGTCCTTGACCTGCCAGCTGTACCAGGACTGCTCTGAAAGTCCTTGACCTGCCAGCTGTACCAGGGCTGCTCTGAAAGTCCTTGACCTGCCAGCTGTACCAGGCTGCTCTGAAAGTCCTTGACCTGCCAGCTGTACCAGGGCTGCTCTGAAAGTCCTTGACCTGGCTGAAGTGGGAAATTCCACCGGTTGTTCATGGCTGAAGTGGGAAATTCCACCGGTTGTTCATGGCTGAAGTGGGAAATTCCACCGGTTGTTCATGGCTGAAGTGGGAAATTCCACCGACTGTTCATGGCTGAAGTGGGAAATTCCACCGACTGT
>CM031609.1:16870177-16872677 GCA_018398815.1 Conus ventricosus | reverse complement strand
ATTCTACAAGCCACTCCATTGTTTTGTGCACATGTCCGTCTTGGATTGATTCAGTGATCTCACACTAGTGAATTCAACTTGTCGGGCATTTCGACAACAAATCTCTTGTCATCAATGATCCTTTTTTCTAAAGGATTCTGTGGGTATTCCTTAACTGATGTCGTTCCTTTATCCGTGTGTATGATTGCGTGTGAGTGCTTATATGTATATATATATATATATATATATATATATATATATATATATATATATATATATATATAATATATATGTGTGTGTGTGTGTGCGCGCGCGCGCGCCCGCGTGCACGTGCATGTACGTTTGTCTCCATATGATGGCGATGATGACGACGACGACCTCAGCTGACGACGGTGGAGGAGGAGTTCATCTACGCCGCGGAGTTCGGGGACATCCCCACAGTGAAGAGGATCCTTGAGGAGCACCCCAACTTCTCTGTGGACTACAGCGACATCCTGGGCAGGACTCCACTACGGCTGGCCGTGGGCAACGAACATCTAGAGGTCAGTGTGTGTGTGTGTGGGGGGGGGGGGGGGGGGGGGGAGGGAGGGAGGGTCCACTCCTTCTGGCCATGAGAGGAGAGGGAGTGGAGAGAGGGAGGGGGCCATTTGAGTGGCATTCTTGGGAAGATCCTGCCTACTCTTCTTTTTGTTTCTTTCTTTCTTTCTTTTTTCTTTTCTTTCTTTCTTTCTTTCTTTCTTCTTCTTCATCATCATCATCATCATCATCATCATCATCATCATCATCATCATCATCATCATCATCATCATCTCCTTCTTCTTCTTCTTATTCGTCGTCGTCGTCGTCGTCTTCGTCTTCGTCTTCTTCTTCTTCTTCTTCTTCTTCTTCTTCTTCTTCTTCTTCTTCTTTCTTTCTTTCTTTTTTTCTTTCTTTCTTTCTTTTCTTTCTTTCTTTCTTTCTTCTTTTTCTCATTATTAACATTATTGTCACCGAAAGTGCTTACATAACGCCTAGCGTCGGTTAGAGGTCAAACTGTAAACACTTAACAGTCCACGTGCTGTCCTTTACACATAATTATACATAGACTGAAGAGCTGCCTGCTGGTGTGAATCATTCGTTTTTTCCCCGAAGCTCTTCGTTTCATGTATCATTCAATGGAATGTCAGTCGTTTCATGTATCATTCTATGGAATGTCAGTCGTTTCATGTATCATTCAATGGAATGTCAGTCGTTTCATGTATCATTCAATGGAATGTCAGTCGTTTCATGTATCATTCAATGGAATGTCAGTCGTTTCAAGCATCATTCAATGGAATGTCAGTCGTTTCAAGCATCATTCAATGGAATGTCAGTCGTTTCAAACATCATTCAATGGAATGTCAATCGTTTCAAGCATCATTCAGTGGAATGTCAGTCGTTTCAAACATCATTCAATGGAATGTCAGTCGTTTCAAGCATCATTCAATGGAATGTCAGTCGTTTCAAACATCATTCAATGGAATGTCAGTCGTTTCAAACATCATTCAATGGAGTGTCAGTCACTCATTTTTTCAAGTCATTCTTTGGAGGGTTTTTTTTTTCTGTCCCAACCTCTGCGCCACCTCAGAGGCAGTGCACCTACACCGCTCATTCTGACACCCCGTCCACAGCCACAGCCCGGTCGGCCCCGCCGCAGCCCCGGCAGCGGCAATCCACAGGGAGCAGTCAGTGTCACGTCGTCAAGAGGCAACCCACCGGAGGAGACTGCACTGCTGCCGAGTCACTTCGGTGGTGTTCAGTGGCGTCTGTTCTGATCTAACATAAGCAGGACACCACCTACCAAGCCCCCTACTGACGACAATTTATTTGCTTAGCCGCGGAGCCAGCGTGAGTGAGCTCTCCCTTCGGAGGGCGCCGCCACGTCCATCCAACGACAGCCCCCATGCACTCGCCGATACCGGTGACCCCGACGGAATGTTCTTTGGATTGGTTTTCACGGAGGACGCGTGCAATGGGTAAACGTGTCATCCACAGCTGAAGTAGACGTGGCCGCGAAGTGGGAACAGAAGCAAACCGAACCTGATCTGACCTTCACACAACACTCCAGCGTGTCTCCCTGCAGGCAGCAGGCACTTTTTAATGTGGCCACACCTGACCACAAACAGGTTCGATCAGCACACTGGAGATGAGAAAGGTGGAGGGTCAGATGTCGGAGGGCAAGGTAGGAGGTGGGGGGGGGGGGGGGGGGGGGGGGGAGAAGCAATGAGGGTGAAAGTGAGGGAGAGACGTTACAAGTCTTCAACACTTCCACAACAAAGGCCCCCTCCCCTGGAAGGTCGGGGACGGAGCTGTGTCTGGTTCATCTGGAGGCAGACCAGAGGCGCCGGTGTAAAAGAAGTGATTCTGGGGAGGGTAAAGGCTGGAGATGGGTGTGGAGATATGGGAGGCGGTCAGGTGCTGGTTGGGGATCAACTAGGTTGTGATGGACAAGGGCCCCTCAAGGTCAGGGCACAGAACACAGTGACAAGCACAGATGCAGGAA
>CM031609.1:16860177-16862677 GCA_018398815.1 Conus ventricosus | reverse complement strand
GTCTGCAAGAAAGAGAACTTTTCCAGGGGGAAAACCCCCTTTCCTCCCAAAACCCGTTTTTTTAAATGGCAGGGGGGAGGGGGGGGGGGGATCGTTTGTTTGCCCCTCCCAGGAAAAAAAACGTCCCGGTCAGTTTAGATAGGAAACCCAGTCAGCACAAAAAACCCCCGGGGGGCTGGGGCCCACCTGAGGGACTTTATCCCACCCCGGGCATAGGGGGGGAAGGGGTTTGGGCCCAGAGGTAAAAACTCGGGGAAAGGGGGAAAAGGCGGGGGGTGGTTTGGGGGAAAAACTGGTTTGTTTTGCCCAGTGTTTGTTTAGCGGGTTTTAGAGACGTGGCTGATTTGGAGTGTGGTCGGAGGGTGAGGGGTCTGTGTGTTTGTTTTCCCCGGCATGCCCCGCGGGGGGGGGGGGGGGGGGGGGGGGGGGGGGGGGGGGGGGGGGGGGGAAAGGGAGGGGGGGGTAGGGGGGGGGACGGAAAAAAGGGAAAGGGGAAAGGTCGTGTTTTGTGTGTGTGTTTTGTTGTGTGTTTGTGTGTGTGTGTGTGTGTGTGTGTGTGTGTGTGTGGGCCTGGTGTGCGAGTGTGTTTTTGTGTTGTGTGTGTGTGTGGGGTGTGTGTGTGTTGTGTGTGTGTTTTGTGTGTGTGTGTGTGTGTGAGTGAGTGTGTGTGTGTTGTGTGTGTTTTGGGTGTGTGTGTGTGTTGTGTGTGTGTGTGTGCGCGGCATGCGTGGGGGTGTGTGTGTGTGTGTGTGTGTGTGTGTGTGTGTGTGTGTGTGTGTGTTGTCGCGAACACGTATATGTGTGTTTTGTGTGTGTTTTTTGTGGGGTTGTGTGTGTGTGTGTGTGTGTGTGTGTGTGTGTGTGTGTGTGTGTGCGCGCGTGCAGGGTGTATGTGGGGTGTTTTGGGTGTGTGTGTGTGTGTGTGGGGTGTGTGTGTGTTTTTGTGAGTGTGTGTGTGTGTGTGGAGGGGGTTTGGGCGCGCTTGCTTGCTTTTTGTGTGGGGGGGGGGGGGGGGGGCGCTTGGGGTTTAAAAGATGTGTGTGTGTTGGGGTGTGTGTGGTGTGTGTGTGTTGTGTTTTGTGTGTGTGTCAGTGTGTGTGTGTGTGTGTCAGTGTGTGTGTGTTGTGAGGAGTTGATGTTTAAAGGGGAAGGAGGGAAATGGGGAAAAAAAGACTGGGAAAGGGGGGGGGGTTTTTTAGAGAGACAGCGACGACAGGCGACGGGGACAACAGAAAGCACACAGTCAGACAGTAAAAACGGGGCCAGACAGAGATCGCCCATTAAAGGACTTAAAACGGGTTTTTATTGTTCTGGAGACTTTCAAATTGTCCCAAAAAAAAAGACACCGATTTTCGAAAACCCCAAAAAATCTTTGTTTCAGTGGAATGCCAGTTTTTAATCACCAAAGAATTTCTCCCTCACACAGAGTGAAGACAAAAAAAAACCCGAGATTTTTATTTTTTTTTTTTATGTGCTGCCTTTAAAACCTTAAAAAATACATTTTAAAGTGGATTTTTTACAAATCAAAACATTTCAATTTCAGATCGAAAAAAATCAATACATAAGAAACTTCAATTTATCAGTTTTCAGAAAAAAAAAGACAGACAGAAAAGACAGACAGAAGGGCAGGGGGGGAAGGGGAGAAGAGGGGGGGAGGGAGGGGAGAGGGAAAAAGAGGAAGGAGAGAGGGAGAGAGAGAGGGGAGAGGGGAGGGGAGAGAGGGAGAAAAAAAACAGAGACGACACACAAAAAACATACAGAGGGGGACAGACAGACAGGGCTGACAGAGGGCAGACAGGAAGGACAGGGGGAAAAAAAGAGGGAAGGGAGGAGGGGGGGGAAAGGGGGGAGGGGAGAGGGGGGGGGGAAAGGAGAGAGGGGAGAGAGAGAGAAAAGAGAAAGGAGAGGGGAGAAAGAAGAGAGGGACAGAGAGAGGGAGAGAGGGGAGGGAGAGGGGGATTAAAGAGACAGAGGGAGAGAGAGAGATAAAAAAAGAGAGAGAGAAAGAGACGACCCGACCCGACAGGGCAGGGCAGACGACAGGGCGGGCGATACACAAACATAATTAAGAGAGAATTTCAGGGCAGGGGCAGAAAGACAGGGCCGACAGAAAACATGGGAGAGAAAGAGGAGAAAGGAGGGAAGAGAGGAGGGGAGGAGAAACAGACAAAAGAACAGAGACAGAAAGAGAAGAGAGAGAGGGGAGGGGAGAGAGGGGAGGGGGAGGAAAAGACAGACAGACAGACAGACAGACAGACAGACAGACAGACAGACAGACAGACAGACAGAAAGAGAGACCGACAGAGGAGAGAGAGAAGAGACAGAGAGCGAAAGAGAAAGAAAACAGAGAGGATAGAGAGAAGAGAGAGAGGAAGAGGAAGGGAGAGAGAGGGGAGAGGAGAGGAGAGAGAGAAGGGAGAGAGAGAGAGAGAGGAGAGAGAGAGAGGAAAGAAAAGAGGGGAGAGAAGAGGAGGGGAGGACAGACAGACAGACAGACAGA
>CM031609.1:16852677-16855177 GCA_018398815.1 Conus ventricosus | reverse complement strand
CCGATTACTAAGTATCAGGCCGCACACTACAGTTAGAAGTTTGCACGAAAACACAACATCATTCATGTCAGTGTTTCTAGTCCTACCATAAATTGGAGCCTGCATTTAATGTTGAACTGATAATTGGTCAAAAGAACGACTTCCCACTGATTATTTCCCTTGTATAGGGGGGATTTTGCATTTAATGTTAAACTGATAACTGGTCAAAAGAACAACTTCCCACTGATCATTTCCCTTGTATAGGGGGGATTTTGCATGTAATGTTAAACTGATAACTGGTCAAAAGAACGTCTTCCCACTAATTATTTCCCTTGTATAGGGGGATTTTGCATTTAATGTTAAACTGATAATTGGTCAAAAGAACGACTTCCCACTAATTATTTCCCTTGTGTAGGGGGGATTTTGCATTTAATGTTAAACTGATAACTGGTCAAAAGAACGACTTCCCACTAATTATTTGCCTTGTATAGGGGGGATTTTGCATTTAATGTTAAACTGATGATTGGTCAAAAGAACAACTTCCCATTATTTGCCTTGTATAGGGGGATTTTGCATTTAATGTTAAACTGATAATTGGTCTAAAGAACAACTTCCCACTAATTATTTCCCTTGTATAGGGGAGATTTTGCATTTAATGTTAAACTGATAATTGGTCAAAAGAACAACTTCCCACTAATTATTTCCCTTGTATAGGGAGTATTTTGCACTTAATGTTAAACTGATAATTGGTCAAAAGAACAACTTCCCACTAATTATTTCCCTTGTATAGGGGGGATTTTGCATTTAATGTTAAACTGATAATTGATCAAAAGAACAACTACCCACTAATTATTTCCCTTGTATAGGGGGGATTTTGCATTTAATGTTAAACTAATAATTGGTCAAAAGAACGACTTCCCACTAATTATTTTCCTTGTATAGGGGGGATTTTGCATTTAATGTTAAACTGATAATTGGTCAAAAGAACAACTTCCCACTAATTATTTCCCTTGTATAGGGGGGATTTTGCATTTAATGTTAAACTGATAATTGGTGAAAAGAACAACTCCCAACTAATTATTTCCCGTGTAGAGGGGGATTTTGCATTTAATGTTAAACTGATAATTGGTCAAAAGAACAACTTCCACTAATCATTTGCCTTGTATAAGGGTGATTTTGCATTTAATGTTAAACTGATAATTGGTCAAAAGAACAACTTCCCACTAATTATTTCCCTTGTATAGGGGGGATTTTGCATTTAATGTTATACTGATAATTGGTTAAAAAAAATAAAAAATAAAAATAAACAACTCCCAACTAATTATTTATTGGTTAAAAAAAAAACAAAAAAACTCCCAACTAATTATTTCCCTTGTATAGGGGGATTTTGCATTTAATGTTAAACTGATAATTGGTCAAAAGAACAACTTCCAACTAATTATTTCCCTTGTATAGGGGGGATTTTCCACCACTGAAATCACAATCTTCAAATCCATGACCTTCCCCTTAGTTGACGTCACATTTCAGGCCCGTGCACTCACCCGTGACGCTATCTTTGCGCCAGCTGGAAGCACCCAAATAGTCCCGTTCCTTCGATTTTAATCTGTGCGCTTGGAACCACCTGGCTTGTTGTACCTCATGGTCATGTGAAAGAAAATGAGGAGAATCAACTGTCAGACAGTATAAGCATTCTCAAAACAATCTAATTGCGCCTATCTATAGATACTCGACTCCTTAAGCAAGGCCTTGACGCATTAACGTTTTGGTGTGCAGTTTCACATGGAAAAGGAGGAGATTGGCGGGAGTTGAGTAAGAGGTTTTCGGGATTATAGGAGAAATGGAAAGGATGGAGGGAGATGAGAAAAAGGGGGGTGGGGAGGGGGGGGGGGGTCACAGGCAAAAGCAGGGGAAAAAACCTGACGATTGAGTGGCGTGTGGTGTTAGTGGAGAAGGGGGATGAGAGATTGGAGGATAATAAGATAAGAGGGAGGATGGTGGGAAGAAGGTGGAGGGAGGGAGAGGAGTGGATGGATGGGGGTGGTGTGTGTGAAATTCTATGCATACGGCTGCCTACAGTGAAAACGGGAGAGGCAGAGGGGCTGGGTGATGGTGGTGGTAGAGCGGGTATTTGATAAGCCGACCAACCAAGTGACTAACACTCACCATTACCGTTTTCGGCGGAAGCTGTTCCGCTCAGCTGTTCAAGTATTTAAACGGTTTGGGAATAAGATCAGCTGCCAGTGCTATAATCTCTTTCACACTTTTTTTTTTAATCGGCCATTGTGCAATTAGAATTCCGTGGAATCGATGGAGTTTGTTTTGTTTTGTTTTTTGTGGAAAAAGCAAATTTGAAATACTTTCTCCTGTGTGTTGAAGTTGGCAAGCAACGCATTGTAATTTTCGTTGTTGTTGTTGCTGTTGTTGTGGGCCTTAATCTGCTTTCTGCTTCTTGTGGTTGATTTTTTTTTTCTGCCTCTCCGGCGTATTCGCCATTTATGTGCTTTTCACGCGGTGTCTTTTT
>CM031609.1:16832677-16840177 GCA_018398815.1 Conus ventricosus | reverse complement strand
GGTTTCTCGTTCTTCGTTTTCACTGTCCTAATTGTTGTTGTTGTTGGTTTTTCTTACCTGAAGAAGACCCAAGAGGTCGAAACGCATTGTGTTTTGTCCTGTAATCTGTTTGTCTGTACCTGTGGCGGTAACTGACCCCTTTTCTTTCTAAAGTTTGTAACATTAAAAGAATTATCAGTGTTATAGTTCTTGATTTCTGATTTGTATGTCAAAAAGGCAGAGAGAGAGAGAGAGGGAGGGATAGTGAGGGAGAGGGCTCCACACAGAGAGAGGCAGGGGGGGGGGGAGGAGGGAGGGAGAGACTAACAGTGAGAGTAGTGTGTCTGAAGAAAATGACGAACGGACAGATTAACGAGAGAAACAGGGGGGGGGGGGGGGGGGGGGGGGGAGAGGAAGGAGGAAGTGACAGAGAGAAAGAAATGACTCAATTGGGGGGGGGGGGGGGTGATGGTGGGGATGGGGGGGAATGGAACGGTGCAATCAGCTGACGACAGCATCAATCACGCCTTGCTCCATCAGACCAGGTGGACAGGACATCAGGGTCACTGTGAGGGCAGTACACGGTGGACGTCAGTCAGTTGTGTAAGAGAAAGTAAAGGGCTGAGATCTGCATGTATGCTTTTCTACGTCTGTCTGTCTGTCTGTCTGTCTGTCCGCCAGCGTTTTCATCTTTTATATCTAGAGATATTTGGATCGTCGCGGCTTCATTTCAGTGATCCTGGCCTATCTTTCTCTGGCTTGATGACCTCTCTCTTCTCTCTCTCTCTCTCTCTCTTCTCTCTCTCTCTCTCTCTCTCTCTCTCTCTCTCTCTCTCTCTCTCTCTCTCTCTTCTCTCTCTCTCTCTCTCTCTGTTCCACTCGTTTGTGTTCACAAGAGGCTAAAATGCACTTTATGCAAGTTTTAAAAAAAAGAAAAAGGAAAGAAACAGTGGCCGCAAATGCCAAGTGTCCTGGGAAGCCAGCTGGGGAGGGGCAGGTGGCTGAAGCACCGCTGATGACTTCCTGACACCATCCCTTCATCTGTGGCCGTCCTCTGCCACCCTGTGATGACTTCCTGACACCACCCCTTCATCTGTGGCGTTCCTCTGCCACCCTGTGATGACTTCCTGACACCACCCCTTCATCTGTGGCCGTCCTCTGCCACCCTCTCCGGTGATGACTTCCTGACACCACCCCTTCATCTGTGGCCGTCCTCTGCCACCCTGTGATGACTTCCTGACACCACCCCCTTCATCTGTGGCGTTCCTCTGCCACCCTGTGATGACTTCCTGACACCACCCCTTCATCTGTGGCCGTCCTCTGCCACCCTGTGATGACTTCCTGACACCACCCCCTTCATCTGTGGCGTTCCTCTGCCACCCTGTGATGACTTCCCGACACCACCCCTTCATCTGTGGCCGTCCTCTGACACCCTGTGATGACTTCCTGACATCACCCCTTCATCTGTGCCTGTCCTCTGCCACCCTGTGATGACTTCCTGACACCACCCCCTTCATCTGTGGCCGTCCTCTGCCACCCTCTCCGGTGATGACTTCCTGACACCACCCCTTCATCTGTGGCCGTCCTCTGCCACCCTGTGATGACTTCCTGACACCACCCCTTCATCTGTGGCCGTCCTCTGCCACCCTGTGATGACTTCCTGACACCACCCCTTCATCTGTGGCCGTCCTCTGCCACCCTCTCCGGTGATGACTTCCTGACACCACCCATTCATCTGTGGCGTTCCTCTGCCACCCTGTGATGACTTCCTGACACCACCCCTTCATCTGTGGCCGTCCTCTGCCACCCTGTGATGACTTCCTGACACCACCCCCTTCATCTGTGGCGTTCCTCTGCCACCCTGTGATGACTTCCTGACACCACCCCTTCATCTGTGGCCGTCCTCTGCCACCCTGTGATGACTTCCTGACACCACCCCTTCATCTGTGGCCGTCCTCTGCCACCCTGTGATGACTTCCTGACACCACCCCTTCATCTGTGGCCGTCCTCTGCCACCCTGTGATGACTTCCTGACACCACCCCTTCATCTGTGGCCGTCCTCTGCCACCCTGTGATGACTTCCTGACACCACCCCTTCATCTGTGGCCGTCCTCTGCCACCCTGTGATAACTTCCTGACACCACCCCCTTCATCTGTGGCCGTCCTCTGCCACCCTGTGATGACTTCCTGACACCACCCCTTCATCTGTGGCCGTCCTCTGCCACCCTCTCCGGTGATGACTTCCTGACACCACCCCTTCATCTGTGGCCGTCCTCTGCCACCCTGTGATGACTTCCTGACACCACCCCCTTCATCTGTGGCCGTCCTCTGCCACCCTGTGATGACTTCCTGACACCACCCCTTCATCTGTGGCCGTCCTCTGCCACCCTCTCGGTGATGACTTCCTGACACCACCCCTTCATCTGTGGCGTTCCTCTGCCACCTGTGATGACTTCCTGACACCACCCCTTCATCTGTGGCCGTCCTCTGCCACCCTGTGATGACTTCCTGACACCACCCCCTTCATCTGTGGCGTTCCTCTGCCACCCTGTGATGACTTCCTGACACCACCCCTTCATCTGTGGCCGTCCTCTGCCACCCGGTGATGACTTCCTGACACCACCCCTTCATCTGTGGCCGTCCTCTGCCACCCTCTCCGGTGATGACTTCCTGACACCACCCCTTCATCTGTGGCCGTTCTCTGCCACCCTCTCCGGTGATGACTTCCTCACACCACCCCCTTCATCTGTGGCCGTCCTCTGCCACCCTGTGATGACTTCCTGACACCACCCTTCATCTGTGGCCGTCCTCTGCCCCCTGTGATGACTTCCTGACACCACCCCTTCATCTGTAGCGGTCCTCTGCCTCGCCCTCAGAGCTGGCGAACGGCAGGCCTGCCCTCTCCCTGACCTTGTCCTCCAAGTTCTTCTGCTACAGGCCTCTTCTTCCCTCTCCTGGCATGCCTGCCAGCCCTGCAGGACGGTTGAGGTCAGGCCAGTTGCCCTTCCTCAGTGTCAACCTCGGGGTATGTCAGTGGAGGAAGGACTAGCACACAGCCCAAACACACTCACAGCTTGCTTACAATCTCATTCATATATCATGCATTCGTCACATCAAACCACTAGTAAAGTCTATAACTTTACTACACATAATCATGGAAGAAAACATCAATGCGCATGGAGTCAAACAAAATAAAACATTCTCTCTTTTCTTGAACTTCACAACACCATTTATCTAAATCATCATAACTAACCCGGGTATAAATAGATTTTTCACTTTACCTGGCCAGGTGATCTTAAACTATTCACGAATCACTGTCTTTCCTTTTCTTCTTTTTTTTCTTTTCTTTTCACTGTCACTTTCACAAACACCAGTCACGACACAACTGCTGGCACTGGTCAGGTTGGACCGCTGGCACTGGTCAGGTTGGACTGCTGGCACTGGTCAGGTTAGGCCACTGGCGTTGGTCAGGTTGGACTGCTGATGAAAGTGGCGCTGCCAGGTATGAGGTCGAACCCCGGTTCAGATTGAACAGTGACTACCAGACATCGATCTGTTCTCCTTTCTTTCTTCCTGCATTAACGCATTGCACTCTGTCTCTCTCTTCTAGTCTGCTCTATCAAATGGACATGGTTGCTTTTCTTTTCTTTTTCTTTTTTTTCTTTTTCTCTTCATCAGTTAGCAACTCTCTCCTTAGTCCTCCCTCTGCAGACTCTATCTAGTGCTAATGCTTCAGCTCGGTTCTGTTCACTCCTCTCATCTCTCTGCTCTTCTCTCGTCAGAGCCTACTCCCAGAACCTCTCCCTCTCTCTCTGGTTCTTCTTTCTCTTCTCTTCTCTTGTTCTCCCCTCTCTCACTCCCCTCACTTTCTTATCCCGTTCCCATCTGTCAAAGGGTGAGTACCATTGGTCAGAATTTTTCCCGCCTTGTAAAAGGTTACCTCCCTTCTAATTCCATTGGACGTTCAAATCGTCACAGTCACATCTACTGGCCTTGCTCTCTGTGGTGGTCAATGGGTCATTTAATTAATTAGCTTGATTTTACCCCCACCACACAATACCTTCCCCCTTCCTACTTCAACCGGCGACGTCTGGCTTAACTGTCGGCGCTGGTCTTGCGAAATTAGCCGCATCAGTCTGACCCAGACGCCGAGATCCGTCTGGCCAGACCTATTGAGACGTCGGTCAAGCTACTTAGTCTGTCTGCTGGACAGTGCTGTCTCTGTGAGGACTAAAAATAGCCTCTTCGCTGTGCCTAATTGGCTGACGCGACACCGAAGTCGTCTGCCTGGAGACCAGAATGTTTGGGTTTGGACTTATGTCCAATTGAACTGGCTGGCGACTGACCACGAATTCGGTTTTTCTATTTTTGTCCGTGACACTCAGTGAGATGAACAAGGTCTATGTGTTAGAACATAGATATACTCAGACATTTTTTTTAATCATCAGTAGTCAGCACACCAGAAATCCGCTTAAGAATATGTCCGTTTTGTGGAACATACAAATCATGCACAGCTTGTAAAAGTTCGGTTTAAAAAAAAGAAAAAAAAGAAGGGAGATATGAAGTGAGAAAACAGATGGATAGAGGTCCCACTTAATAAACAAACAACAAATAGAAAAAGGAAACAATAACGCGGGGGGGGGGGGGGGAGGGAAGCTTGGGGGATTCCTCCCCCTCCCTCACCCCCCTCCCACAAAACAAAAAGGAAAAATGAGGAAGGCTTTTATGGCCTTGGGCCAGACTTCATGATCATCCATCAGAAACAAAGAGGACAACAGTGGCTCAGAGCCTGATCATGTGGTCAAAGCAGACAGGGACGCCATGGACGTATTCGTCACCTGCCCCTGCCAGGTGGTCAGACTGTCTGCCGTGGGCTCAGTGAATCCCAGCCTTGGATTCTGTGCAGGGAGTCGCAGGTTTGAACCCTGCTTTGTGAAGGAAGGAGATTTGTTTTTCTTTCCCCATCTCTTCAGCTCAACGGTATGTTGGAGACCGTTAGAGCTGAAATTCCATTATTTTTATGATTAAAAGTGCTTATATAGCGCCTATCCCCGGACAGAGGCAAAGCTTGGAGCACTTTACAATCCACGCTCTCGTTTACACAACGGGATGCCTACCTGGGTAGAGCCGACTGAAGAGCTGCCTGCTGGCGCTTCATTTAGTCCTTTCCCGCGTCAGTCAGTCACTCAGTCACTCTTTTTTTTCACTCATATTTTCATTCTTTCCGTGCATGCCATGTTTGTGCGTGTCATCCACACCAACGGCCAAACGTGCCCTCTCTTCCAAAAGTTGGTGATAGGATTTTACGTGTGCAAGACGTTATGCGTGCGTTCACACACGGTACCTCGGTTTACAGTCTCATTCGAAGGATTACTTGGGAAATGGAGTCAGAAGCAATGTTAACTCCAAGGGAAAAATCCCGCTCTACCGCATCGGCCCGGCGGAGATTCGAGTCGGCAACCCAGGATCATCAGGATTGCGAGTCCGGCGCTCTACTACCTAAACTATTCAGGGTCTTCGTTTGAAAACGGATGTAGAAGAAAAGGGGAACACATTAGAGGTCCTGAAATTGGCGTCGGTGTTCCGTGAGAGTGTGGAAACATGACACCAACAAGCATGCACCAGAGTACTTAGAGACAGGATGGGCAGGGTGTCCTCTCCCCTCCCCCTAGCTCATTGTCATATGACGTATGGACACACACACACACACACACACACACACACACACACACACGCACACGCACACACACGCACGCACGCACGCACGCACGCACGCACGCACGCACACACATACACACACACACACACACACACGCACGCACACACATACACGCGCGCACGCACGCACGCACGCACGCACGCACGCACGCACGCACGCGCACGCACACACACACACACACACACACACACACAGAACAAGAGAGAGAGAGAGAGAGAGAGAGAGAGAGAGAGAGAGAGAGAGAGAGAGAGAGAGAGAGTAGACATTGTGCCTGGTCGTCGGTAGACGTGTGTCTTGTATTGGACCCTCTCCAAGAACCTTTTAAAAGGCGCAATGAGGTGGGCGTGTGTCTCACCATCATTTCATATCAAAGACCATCACACAGGGCATGTAGGACTGTGGACATGTATCTTTTATCCGTGTCTTTTATATGCAGATGATTTAGCTATCCTCTCGACTTCAAAACAGGGACTTCAGCGTAAATTAAACCAGTTACACAACTACTGTTTAGACTGGGGAATGAAAATCAACACAGAGAAAACAAAGGTCGTGGTATTCACCAAATCAGATCCAAAGGTATCACTATTCTTCAATTGCGGTGAAAACATAATTGAAACAGTAGATCAATATAAATATCTTGGAGTCATTTTCCATAAAAACGGACATTTTACAGAAGCCCAAGAACACTTAGCAAGACAGGGGAATAAAGCCGCACATACCTTGAAGAGAACGTTTTATGGTCAAAATGTAAATATGAGAACAGTTACAACCCTATTTGACTCGTTAGTCTCTCCCATCTTCACATATGGGTCGGAGGTGTGGTTCCCATCCTCTTACCAATACAAAGATGAAATATGTCAAGAAAAGAAAATGCAGCATTTGTTCAAAACCTGTCTTGCAAACAAATTCCCACATGAAACTGCACACATTAAATTCTGCAGGCAATTATTAAGAGTTCATAGAAAAGCAATGGCATTACCGGTTTTGGGCGAACTGGGGAGATTCCCGATTACTTTTAAAGTGATAACCCAGACTATCGCATTCTGGATACACATATTAGAGTCAGACCAAGACTCTTACCAACAACAGATTTATCAGTCAATGATCTCTCAAGGCACCGAAGAAAGCAAATGGACGAAGTTTATACGACAAACCTTGTCAACGATAGGATTACAGCATGTCTGGGAAAATCAGGGTACATTTAGTGTGACTCGCCTGAAGTTTCTGATCAATGCGAAGCTGGAAACGTTTTATATTGAGTTTTGGAAGAAACAAAAGAATGAAAGCACATCCAAGCTCAAATTTTATGCCACAGTTACTACCGAATACAAACAGGCGGCTTATTTGGAGCAACACACTGACACAGATTGCAGACGAGCACTAACTAGATTACGAATAAGTGCCCATGACCTCCAAATTGAGAGGGGCCGTTATACCAACACTGACAGAGAAAACAGATTATGCACGACATGCCACGACGTTGAGGACGAACTACATTTTCTCGATGACTGCAAATTATTTGACCAACAACGTTATGACCTGATGACGAGGATAATAAAAACTGATTTTCCACCACAGACTAACATGACAAAATCCTCGGAGCTTATGTTATTGGACTGCTTCCAACCTGTACTTGCCCAGTATATCCTGTTGTGTTTTTCTCTTCGGAGACAGAAAATTTAATCAGACTCTGATACACACTGTGCTTTTCTTTCTGCTACTAATGATGTTATGTTGCAAGATGTGACAACGCTAGGATTAGTTTAGTTTAGTTGAATGTCTGAACTTGATCATCTGTGCCC
>CM031609.1:16810177-16820177 GCA_018398815.1 Conus ventricosus | reverse complement strand
ACATACAAACAACATAATCAGATTAACAATGACAAAGACGAACTGTTTCTTGGTCCTCTCTCTCTCTCTCTCTCTCTCTCTCTCTCTCTCTCTCTCTCTCTCTCTCTCTCTCTTCTCTTCTCTCTCTCTCTCTCTCTCTCTCTCTCTCTCTCTCTCTCTCTCAATCACTCATTCACACGCGCGCGCACACACGCACACAACACACTCACCACATACACACACACACACACACACACACACACACACACACACACACACACACACACACACACACACACACACACACATACATACACACACACACACACACACACACACACACACACACACACCACACGCGCGCGCGCGCGCGCGCGCGCACACGCACGCACGCACGCACGCACGCACGCACGCACGCACGCACACACACACACACACACACACACACACACACACACACACACACACACACACACCACGCACACACACATTTGATACACGCGCGCGCACATGCACGCATGCACACGCACACAGGCACAGATACACACGCACGCGCGTGACACGCATGTACGCACGCACGCACACACACACACACGTACACACACACATGGCATGTGTTTGTTAATACGTGCACGTTTATCTTTTTAGTAGACGATGCGTTTGTGTTTTTACGTGGAAGAGGGGGTGGCATTGAGGAAGAGAGAGAGAGAGAGAGAGAGAGAGAGAGAGAGAGAGGAGAGAGAGAGAGAGAGAGAGGCGGAGAGGAAAGATGTGCTATTGATTTTGTCCGATAATCTGAATGAGAGAGAGAGATGTAGATTCGTTCCACGAGAGTATGGCTTGGCTGATCCATTTTCTGCTCCCCGCCCTATGATGGTCGTGTTTCAAGAGATAGTAATCTTAATTTTCAAAGGCCTGCCATATGCCATACCTTGAATAACTGTTTGACGCATTTCACGAATATGCGCAGATGGACTGATGTGATTTGTAAAGGATTTGATATTTTACAGGCATAGTGTGTTACGTTTCTGAGCGTTGTAGCGTTCAGAATAACATCAGCGCTTAAAACCCCACAAATGGTACTGATTTCTAACCATGTTAAAGCTGCATTTGTAACAATGTTCACATGTAGAAATACCTTACGTGGAGATTTTTTTTTTTGGTGCCTTTTCTGTCAAAACTTCCATACCCTGACAGTGGCATTGCAGCACCTTCCAGCTGCCCCCCCCCCCCCCCCTCCTCCCTCTCCCCATACACAAATACAGTCAGACTCATCCCATGCGGCCCAAACACTGGTCGTTTTTACAGGAAGCAATCAACAGCCTGTCGTTATGAGGCAACCCCTCAGAGGAGAGGCCGCACTGCTGCCGACTCACTTCAGGGAGGTTCAGTGGTGCCTGTTTTGATTCAGACGCGCACTGCTCAGACCCTTAATGACGACAGTAGCTGCACGGTCGCACGGCCAGCACATCCATGTGTTGACCATTCCCAATAAACTTACCTCTGCTGAAGACTTTGTCACTGTCTCAATACGGGCACGGACATGGAGAGCATTACTATTGTTAGTATTATGTCTTGTATAGCGCCAGTCCTCGGCTAGAAACCAAGCTTTAAGCGCTTTACAATCAACGCTCTCGTTTTCACAGCGGGCTGCCTACCTGGGTAGAGCCGACTGAAGAGCTGCCTGCTGGCGCTTCATTCAGTCGTTTCCCGTGTCATCCAGTCAACATCGTTCAATATCGTTCACTCATTTTCCTTACTTCCTTTATTCTCTCCACTTCTAATGCAGGGTGCATGCTATGTGTAACGTGTCATCCATACCAGCGGCCAAACTGGCCTTCGCTACCGAAAGTTGGTGATGGGATTTTACGTGTGTGCAAGATGTTATGTGTGCGTTCACACACGGAACCTCGGTTTATAGTCTCATTCGAAGGAGTGTTTGGGAAATGGAGTCAGAACCAATGTTAACTCCGAGGGAAAAATCCCCATGTACCGAAACGGCCCGTCGGAGATTCAAACCCGCAACCCCAGGATCACCAAGATTACGAGTCCGGCGCTCTAAACTGAAACTGAGGTCACTACGAGACCAGAGCATGAAGGGAAGCAGAATTGTCATATATTTTATGATGGTTAAAGAGGATTAGGATAACGGGAACGATGCTATGAAATTCCATTCCGGCTTTAGACTGTATGACAGAACCAAACGCTAAACTTCTTTTTAATGTCCCGACGTGGACCAGGCCCAAGAGACACAGACACCTGAAGTGAATGAATCTTCGAACGAATGCCTGATTTGAGCCTACTCAAAGCATGAACCAAAGATGAGAAGTGCGGTTTAATCTGAGATATTGTTTACTTTCGAATTCTTTGTTGATGGAAACATTCGTTTCTTGGAGCCATAACAGAATCTCAAGATCAGTTAATAATAGTTTTTTTACGTCAGCACAGCAATTCTTGTCGGTTTCATGAAGAAAATCATGGGTGAATCACTTCATCCAAAAGGGGATAGGGGTTTGGGGGGGGGGGGGGGGGGGGGAGTCCAGTTTATTGTTACAGAGGTCCAAAGTTGCCTCAAAAACGTTTTTAACAAGGATCAAGAGGTGTGTGTGTGGGTGTAAGAAGGGGGCGTCCTGATGATGGGATGGGGTAGGGGATGGTGGGAGGGGAGGGGGGGGGGAGAAGAGACGCAATGTACAATCCACACACTGTCTGTGGTAGATGTCTGTGACGTGTTTTCTGTCAGGATTTTTTTTTCACCGAATGCGCTGGCCAAGGCATTAAAAAAGGCTTAACTTCTTTTTTTTTTTTTAGTGCAATGAGGGAGGGGGGAGGGTGAGGAGGGGTAGAGGGCAGGAGTCTCAGAAAGCCTCAAATCTTCAAGCCGTGCCCTGAAAAATAATGTATTCAATGACGTAAACTACTGATTCTGACCTTTTGACACCTACGATGTTCCGTAGTCTGAAAGCTCCCCTCCACCACCTATCATCCCTATGTGTGTTCATTGAAAGTGAACTACTGATTCTGACCTTTCGACACCTACGATGTTCCATAGACTGAAAGCTCCCCTCCACCACCTATCATCCCTACGTGTGTTCAATGAAGTAAACTACTAATTCTGACCTTTCGACATCTACGATGTTCCATAGACTGAAAGCTCTCCTCCTCCACCTATCATCCCCCATGCCTCTTCTTCACCCCCCTTCCTTGGTTCCAGAGGGACTACCTGCTGCTGGCCGACCAGCTCAGCGACTACGTGGTCAAGCTCCTGGACAAGATCCGAGGGCACGACGAGCTGCAGGTGCTGCTGAACAAGACAGGGGCCGACAGCGAGCAGGAGACCTACGAACTGCTGGCCCGTCTCAAGCTGGCCATCCGCTACCGAGAGAAAAAGGTGACAGCCCTCGGAGAGACAGTGGACACCCCTGACCTGGCGGGTTTCGGGTGTAGTATGCCTCCGGAGCCAGTTGTTTTCCAAGTGTCGTAACTTCAGGCCGAAAACAAACATAAAAGCAAAACAAAAACAAACAAACAAAAAACGGGAATAACAGAGCCCGCCAAACCGATGGAACACACTAATGACAGAACCTACTCGACGCGTTTCGGCCTGTTGGGTCTTCTTCAGGCGGGACGAAATGATGTTCAAAACAATGTCAACAAAGGACAAACAAACAGTCGTTGATCTCTTCGATCTTGGCGCTTGTTCGTCCTTTGTTTCTGTTCGTTTTGAATGTGTTGTTTGTTGTGCCTGAAGGAGACCCAGTAGGTCGAAACGCGTAATGGTGGTCTGTCGCGTAATTAATATTTGTTCATTCGTTTGGAGGCTCAGTAGGTTTTCTATTTTTATTTATATATTTATTATTTGTTTACGTATTTATTTATTTGGGCTTTTTTTTTCTTTGGCTTGTGTGCTTGAATTTTCGCATGCAATCACCCCACTTTGGAATAAATTTAGTAAGGGAAAAAAAAGGCCACCCTATCAGATTTCGGTGTAGATCCGGATTATAGCATGGGTGAGAGATCCGTTGTACCGCGGCCGATGTTTGTGCTCTCCTGAGTGCCTCTCTACATACCTCTGCCACAGAAGACAGGTTTTCACTGAGTGCCTGTCTACATACCTCTGCCACAGAAGACAGGTTTTCACTGAGTGCCTGTCTACATACCTCTGCCACAGAAGACAGGTTTTCACTGAGTGCCTCTCTACATACCTCTGCCACAGAAGACAGGTTTTCACTGAGTGCCTGTCTACATACCTCTGCCACAGAAGACAGGTTTTCACTGAGTGCCTCTCTACCTACCTCTGCCACAGAAGACAGGTTTTCACTGAGTGCCTGTCTAAACACCTCTGCCACAGAAGACAGGTTTTCACTGAGTGCCTCTCTACCTACCTCTGCCACAGAAGACAGGTTTTCACTGAGTGCCTGTCTAAACACCTCTGCCACAGAAGACAGGTTTTCACTGAGTGCCTCTCTACCTACCTCTGCCACAGAAGACAGGTTTTCACTGAGTGCCTGTCTAAACACCTCTGCCACAGAAGACAGGTTTTCACTGAGTGCCTCTCTACATACCTCTGCCACAGAAGACAGGTTTTCACTGAGTGCCTCTCTACCTACCTCTGCCACAGAAGACAGGTTTTCACTGAGTGCCTCTCTACATACCTCTGCCACAGAAGACAGGTTTTCACTGAGTGCCTCTCTACATACCTCTGCCACAGAAGACAGGTTTTCACTGAGTGCCTGTCTACATACCTCTGCCACAGAAGACAGGTTTTCACTGAGTGCCTCTCTACCTACCTCTGCCACAGAAGACAGGTTTTCACTGAGTGCCTGTCTAAACACCTCTGCCACAGAAGACAGGTTTTCACTGAGTGCCTCTCTACCTACCTCTGCCACAGAAGACAGGTTTTCACTGAGTGCCTCTCTACATACCTCTGCCACAGAAGACAGGTTTTCACTGAGTGCCTGTCTACATACCTCTGCCACAGAAGACAGGTTTTCACTGAGTGCCTCTCTACATACCTCTGCCACAGAAGACAGGTTTTCACTGAGTGTCTGTCTACATACCTCTGCCACAGAAGACAGGTTTTCACTGAGTGCCTCTCTAAATACCTCTGCCACAGAAGACAGGTTTTCACTGAGTGCCTCTCTACCTACCTCTGCCACAGAAGACAGGTTTTCACTGAGTGCCTCTCTACCTACCTCTGCCACAGAAGACAGGTTTTCACTGAGTGCCTCTCTACCTACCTCTGCCACAGAAGACAGGTTTTCACTGAGTGCCTCTCTACATACCTCTGCCACAGAAGACAGGTTTTCACTGAGTGCCTCTCTACCTACCTCTGCCACAGAAGACAGGTTTTCACTGAGTGCCTCTCTACCTACCTCTGCCACAGAAGACAGGTTTTCACTGAGTGCCTGTCTAAACACCTCTGCCACAGAAGACAGGTTTTCACTGAGTGCCTCTCTACATACCTCTGCCACAGAAGACAGGTTTTCACTGAGTGCCTCTCTACATACCTCTGCCACAGAAGACAGGTTTTCACTGAGTGCCTCTCTACATACTTCTGCCACAGAAGACAGGTTTTCACTGAGTGCCTGTCTACATACCTCTGCCACAGAAGACAGGTTTTCACTGAGTGCCTGTCTACATACCTCTGCCACAGAAGACAGGTTTTCACTGAGTGCCTCTCTACATACCTCTGCCACAGAAGACAGGTTTTCACTGAGTGCCTCTCTACATACCTCTGCCACAGAAGACAGGTTTTCACTGAGTGCCTCTCTACATACCTCTGCCACAGAAGACAGGTTTTCACTGAGTGCCTCTCTACATACCTCTGCCACAGAAGACAGGTTTTCACTGAGTGCCTCTCTACATACCTCTGCCACAGAAGACAGGTTTTCACTGAGTGCTCTCTACATACCTCTGCCACAGAAGACAGGTTTTCACTGAGTGCCTGTCTACATACCTCTGCCACAGAAGACAGGTTTTCACTGAGTGCCTCTCTACATACCTCTGCCACAGAAGACAGGTTTTCACGGAGTGCCTCTCTAAATACCTCTGCCACAGAAGACAGGTTTTCACTGAGTCCCTCTCTACATACCTCTGCCACAGAAGACAGGTTTTCACTGAGTGCTCTCTACATACCTCTGCCACAGAAGACAGGTTTTCACTGAGTGCCTCTCTACATACCTCTGCCACAGAAGACAGGTTTTCACTGAGTGCCTCTCTAAATACCTCTGCCACAGAAGACAGGTTTTCACTGAGTGCCTGTCTACATACCTCTGCCACAGAAGACAGGTTTTCACTGAGTGCCTCTCTACATACCTCTGCCACAGAAGACAGGTTTTCACTGAGTGCCTGTCTACATACCTCTGCCACAGAAGACAGGTTTTCACTGAGTGCCTCTCTACATACCTCTGCCACAGAAGACAGGTTTCACTGAGTGCCTCTCTACATACCTCTGCCACAGAAGACAGGTTTTCACTGAGTGCCTCTCTACATACCTCTGCCACAGAAGACAGGTTTTCACTGAGTGCCTCTCTACATACCTCTGCCACAGAAGACAGGTTTTCACTGAGTGCCTCTCTACATACCTCTGCCACAGAAGACAGGTTTTCACTGAGTGCCTCTCTACATACCTCTGCCACAGAAGACAGGTTTTCACTGAGTGCCTCTCTACATACCTCTGCCACAGAAGACAGGTTTTCACTGAGTGCCTGTCTACATACCTCTGCCACAGAAGACAGGTTTTCACCAATGTCTGTTCGCTTGTTTGTTTGTCTTTTCTCTCGGCAGCGAACCCATTTTCATCAAGCTTTCATAACATGGTGAACCCATTAAACTTGGGTGGCGTACCCTTTAAATTTTGATGGCACACCTGTTATACGTCAGCGCAGAGATGTGGTACGGATGGCGAATCAAACAGCGGATTCGGGATCTTCCAGTAAGATGAGTACACATTTTGTTATGCAAAAACTCTTTTAAAAAATATTAACACGGCTGGAAGAAAGCCGTGAAATTTCGGTGCGGATCCATGGAACGGATCTGGATCAGTGGTGGATCCGGGATCCGTTGACATAATTGACAAAACAATGACACTTTTTCCACTAAGCATGGACACTATGAAGTGTTCATTACGAATTGATATCTATTTTTCGACGTCACATGTTTTTTTGTAGAATACAATTTCCTAGTGACACACACGTCGATAGTTTTCATTTTTTGCATACGTGTTAAAAAAAAAAAAATTTAAAGTACGTGGGAGGCAACTCCTTCAATTCGTAACAGTTATTACTTCCCCTGTCGGCTCAGTAATTGTTTTGCCTCATGAACTGACTCACTCAGAGGGCCGATCTAACATTTGTTGACCCTGGCATAGGTTTGCGCTGTCCTGGGTGCCCTTTGCATGTGTTTGTGTCTGTATGTCTGTTTGTTCACGTTGCTTTGGTTTGCTTTTCTTTCCATCGCATTTTGAGGACATTTTATTTCATTCTGTCATATTTCAAATCTCTTGGTTACGATTTTTTTTATATAGTTTATTCATTTGTTCATTTGCTTACTTGATTCGTGCATTTTGCTGGGGGGGGGGGGGGGGGGGGGGGGGGGGGGCGTTGTTTTGTGTGTGTGTGTGTGTGTGTGTGTGTGTGTGTGTGTGTGTGTGTGTGTGTGGTGTGTGTGTGTGTGTGTTGGTTGGATGGGTGGGTGGTTTCTTCTGGATTATGAGAGTTCTTCATTCAGAGCATTTTTTTGTGTGATCTCCTTTCTAATGCATGTCTTTTAGTCTGTCGTTTTGTGCACTATGGGTTCTCTTTGCCACTTTGTTGCTGATT
Organism: Conus ventricosus; assembly: GCA_018398815.1. Taxonomy (NCBI): domain Eukaryota; kingdom Metazoa; phylum Mollusca; class Gastropoda; order Neogastropoda; family Conidae; genus Conus; species Conus ventricosus. The sequence goes on along the minus strand of CM031609.1, from coordinate 16,812,375 downwards.
GTTTGGGGCTGAGAGGATGTACGTGTTCAGGATAGCATGTGAGTGGTAGGGAAATGGCGCACTGGTGTGAGCGTTCCGGTGGGGTTTTAGTCCATGTACACGCGTGCGCGTTTTATGTTATTCCCTGAGTAGTCAGTGGCTTATATTTCATTTCATCATTTTTTTTTGTCTCTCTCTCTCTTTCTCTGTCTTCTTCATGGTTTACAATTCAGTCCTTTTCTCTTCTTTCGTTCTCTGTCCAGTTGGTGGCTCGTCCTTCAATATTCCTTTCCTTTCGTTCTCCGTCTGGTTTATGGCCTAATCCTCGAACATTCTTCAGCTGGTTTCTTTGACCTCATTGTGTTTGTCTAGGGGGGAGGGGTGCATCTTTCACTTCCCTTTCTGTTGTTATCTGTCCAGTTTGCGGATCATCTTTCAGTTTATGTTCTGTCGATCTCTGTCTAAATATTGGTTCATCTTTTAGTTCCTGATCTGAAGTTCAATGTCTCGTTCGTGGTTCATCTTTCAGTTCCTGGTCTGAAGTTCTCTGTTTAGATATTGGTTCATCTTTCAGTTCCTGGTCTGAAGTTCTCTGTTTAGTTCATGTTTCATCCTTCAGTTGTTGTTTTTTTCTTTTTCATTCGTTTATGTCCGGTTCCTGTTTTCATCTTTCAGTTCCTGATCTGACGTTCTCTGACTAGATCGTGTTTCATCCTTCAGTATCTGATCTGACGTTCTCTGTCTAATTCGTGTTTCATCCGTCAGTTCCTGATATCACGTTCTTTGTCTAGTTCGTGTTTCATCTTTCAGTTTTTGTTTGTTTGTTTGTTTGTTTGTTTGTTTTTTTTTACTTTTCTCTCGTTCTCTATCCATTTGTCTGTTACATCCTTCGGTTTCCTTTCTAATGTTCTATTTCTGGTTCAAGGCTCACCTCTTAGTTTCTGTTATCTCTCGTTCTCTGTCTAATTCGTGGTTCAACGTTTAACTTTTTTTTCTCGTTCTCTGCGCAGTTCGTGGCTCACGCCAGCTGCCAGCAAAAACTGGTCAGTATCTGGTACGGCGATTTGCGCACGTTAGAGAGATCCAACTGGTTCAAACGGGCCATCATCGTTCTGGCCATCACCATCTCCTACCCCGTCCTCGCCATCTGCTACTGGTTCGCCCCAAAGACCAAGGTGAGGAGGGGAGGGAGGGTGGGAGGAGTGCGTGGTGATGGAAGTGATCATGGTGCGCGCCAGTACTGTAGCTCTGTGTGTGTGTGTGTGTGTGTGTGTGTGTGTGTGTGTGTGTGTGTGTGTGTGTGTGTGTGCGCGCGCGCAAGCAAGCAAGCACGATAAGGAGATAAAAAATGAAGATGACTGGTGCGTGGAAATGCAGAACAGTACAAATGCTTTGTTTTTCAATATTACCAATATACATTCAAAGTTTGTTTGTTTTTTACGTGTGTGTTGGATAGTTTCTCTGCTCGCACATGTGTATCAAAATTCTTGTTGACAAGAAATAACTGATTGGACGATGGATTTCACATTAAATGAGAAGAATAGAAAGAAGCTAAAAAAAATGCGTGAGCACGCACGCATGTACGCACGCATGTACGCACGCATGTACGCACGCACGCATGCACGCACACACACACACACACACACACACACACACACACACACACACACACACACACACCACACACACACTCACACACACACACACACACACACACACACGCGCGCGCGCGCGCGCGCGCGCGCGCGCACGCACACACACAGCTACAGTACTGGCGCGCACCATATCACCTCGGCACGCAAGGCCTGTCCAGAACGTGCATTTAAATGTCAATCATCTGCCACCCTTGTTCAAGAGACCGTTTTCTCAATCCCCGTCCCCTCATCTCAACTGATGTGTTCGTTCACTCATTCATTTGGATGATATCACCCTCCGCCTTGTGGCCCTTTGGCTTCTCAGATGGTGGTGTAGATACAGCCTACGGACCAGTCCACATAACTTGGTTACAACGAGAGGCGACTGCAGGCGGAAATTTGAACAACTTTTTAAAATAATTCTTAGTGAGTCCGCCAAACGACAGGGACAAAGAAATCACGAGACAAAACACGACGCGTTTCGACCTCGTAGGTCTTCATCAGGCAAGGCAAACAACATTCAGGACGATGAAAACGAAGAACGAGCAGTCACTTGTCTTCTTCAATCAACAACGTCCGTCTTGC
>CM031609.1:16797677-16800177 GCA_018398815.1 Conus ventricosus | reverse complement strand
CCGTATTCTCTCTCTCTCTCTCTCCTCTCTCTCTCTCTCTCTCTCCTCTCTCCTCCTCTCTTCTCATCTCTCTCTCTCTCTCTCTCTCATCTATCTATCTATCTATCTATCTTGTGCAACATATTCCTGGAACAAACACATCGTCGATGAAATCAGGCACAGGTGCAGAATTCTTCCGTCATTAAAAAAAAAACTCCACTGATCTAACCAAAATTTTGTTGTTCTTCTTGTAGTTTTCAGTTCAGGATGGGGATAAAGAAGAGCGCTCTTAATAGTTCCCAGGCAGTAATGTAAGCCCTCCATCGACAGCGTCTGGGACTTGTTATTAAAGTCTGTTGTGTGAAGAGAGCATCTGTTGCATCTCGGTCTGGTTGACTGTTTTTCGTCTCCGGACCAGAAGCTCATCCTTGACCTCGGCATCAGTCACGAGGGTCCTCCGATAGTGCCAAATAGATTAACCACCAAGAAACCAATGGTGTTCTGACCACCACGAGAGAAAATCAGAATTCAATGGTTTCAATATATATATATATATATATATATATATATATATATATATATATATATATATATATATATATATTATATATATATATATATATTATAGCTATGTGAATGGAAAAAAACCAACAAGTTTGAAAATTTGTCCCAATATTTCGACCACCAGGGCCTTCCTCAAGGGGAATTTTCCATCTGAGAGCAACCGCCCCACAATCACAGGCCCCTCCATGACCACAATTCAACCACGGCTCAAAACTGCTAACTATGAGAAAAATCTCATGCTATTGACGAGAACGGATAACTGCACGAAAGACCTGAAAATCGGGGCAAGGCGGGGGGGGGGGGGGGGGGGGGGGGGGGGGGGGGGGCGAGGCAGGGAGGTGGGAGGGAAAAAAAAAAAAAAAAAAAAAAAAACCCACCGGGGTGGGAGGGAGCGGGGGGGGGGGGGGGGGGGGGGGCGAAAAAAGGGGTGTGTGTAAATGAACCGCACTCCCACTCTCTCTCTCCCCCCCGGGGGGGGGGGGGGGGGCTGGGGGGGGGTAGGCGGGGAGGCGGGCTGGGGGTAGCCCTCCCGAGGGAGAGAGAGGGGGGGGAGGAAAAGGGGCGGGGGGGGGGGGGGAAGGGAAGAAAAAAAAGAAAAAAAAAAAGGGGGGAGGGGGGGGGGAAGGGAGGGGATGAACAGTACCGGGGGCCCGGGGGGGGGGGCCCGAAAGGGGTGCAGTGCTCTCTCCTCTTTCTCTGTCCGTGTATATCACATCCACATATCAACCTAAACAAACGCTACTAGTCCCCTGCCACGAGACCCAGAGACACACCACTGGAACCCCTGCCACCAGTTCCGTCTCCCCTCTCTCTGTACCTTCTTCTCACTCTCTCTCTCTACTCTGGGGGGGGGGGGGGATGAACTGTACTCCTCTCTCCTCTATTTCTATCCGTCTATATCTCCCCATTCGCACAACAATCAAAATCTAATGCTACTAGTCTCCTGCCACGAGACCCAGAGTCACACACACTGGAACCCCTGCCACCAGTTCCATCCCCCCCCGGGGGGGGGGGGGGGGCCGGGGGGGGGGGGTGAAGGGTGGCAGTCCTCCCTCCTCCTTCTCTGTCCGTCTGTATCACATCCACATATCCACCTAAAACCAAACGCTACTAGTCCCCTGCCACGAGACCCAGAGTCACACCACTGGAACCCCTGCCACCAGTTCCGTCTCCCCTCTCTCTGTACCTTCTTCTCACTCTCTCTCTCTCCTCTGGGGGGGGGGGGGGGGATGAACTGTACTCCTCTCTCCTCTATTTCTATCCGTCTATATCTCCCCATCCGCACAACAATCAAAATCTAATGCTACAGTCTCCTGCCACGAGACCGAGTCACACCACTGGAACCCCTGCCACCAGCTCCATCCCCCCCCACCCACATCCCCCCACCCACAACACACACCACCCCACCCCCACCAAGGGGTCCCTGGTACATATATATATATATATATTATATATATATATATATAAGAGAGAGAGAGAGAGAGAGAGAGAGAGAGAGAGAGAGAGACTCAGGTTTCTTGGTTTAATTGTTTGATTTGTTTTGTTTTTAATTATTGTACCCCAGCCAACCACACAGACCCTTTACTGGGCTGTCAAGCTCATACGAGGAAGTAGGTCACACTCTGAAAAGATCACACCCTGAAAAAGGTCACACCCTGAAAAGAGATCACACCCTGGGGGAAAAAGTCATTCTGAAAAGAGATCACATCCTGAAAAGGTCACGCCATGAAAAAGGTCACATCCTAAAAAAAGGTCACACCCTGAAAAAAGGTCACACCCTGAAAAAAGGTCACAACCCTGAAAAAAGGTCACACCCTGGAAAAGGTCACACCCTGAAAAGAGGTCACACCCTGAAAAGAGGTCACACCCTGAAAAAGGTCACACCCTGAAAAGAGGTCACATCCTGAAAAGAGGTCACATCCTGAAAAGACGTCACACCTGAAAAAGCTCACACCCT
>CM031609.1:16782677-16787677 GCA_018398815.1 Conus ventricosus | reverse complement strand
TGTGTACACCTGTCTGACTGGTCTGTGTACACCTGTCTGACTGGTCTGTGTACACCTGTCTGACTGGTCTGTGTACACCTGTCTGACTGGTCTGTGTACACCTGTCTGACTAGTCTGTGTACACCTGTCTGACTGATCTGTGTACACCTGTCGTCTGACTGGTCTGTGTACACCTGTCTGACTGGTCTGTGTACACCTGTCTGACTGATCTGTGTACACCTGTCTGACTGGTCTGTGTACACCTGTCGTCTGACTGGTCTGTGTACACCTGTCTGACTGGTCTGTGTACACCTGTCTGACTGATCTGTGTACACCTGTCGTCTGACTGGTCTGTGTACACCTGTCTGACTGGTCTGTGTACACCTGTCTGACTGATCTGTGTACACCTGTCTGACTGATCTGTGTACACCTGTCTGACTAATCTGTGTACACCTGTCTGACTGATGTGAGAACACCTGTATGACTGGTCTGTGTACACCTGTAACATTCCTATGACGTGAACTCTATTTGTCGTCTGGTTGTCAGTCGTCTTTCCCAGACTCCCCCACTGTTGGTCTACATCTTCTTTCTGGTTGGTCTCCGCTGCCTTCCAGCCCATTTCATTTTTGGAGTCAACTTCCTCCTCAACTTAAATAATTATATTCCACCTCTCGCCCGTCAATCCAGTCAGATCTGAACACGTGTCTTTTCCCCCTCCTATTTGATGTAGAGGTATGTGCTAGTGTTGTTCAGAAGTGTTCTATGCGCTTGAATGCGAGTCGCTATTAATTTGCTGATAATCTTTTTTTGTTTGAGACGTAGGGGTGGTGCGGGAAAATGGGGGGGGGGGGGGGGGGGGTAGTGGAGAGGGGTGATAGTGGAGAGAGGGAGCGAGAGGGCTCAAGATCGTTGCTGCGAGCATTTTGATCGTGGCTGGCGTTTCGTGGGGTTCTGATTGTTTTCGGTCGGGTGTTCTTCAGTTTGATGTGTGGACTTGTTGATTGTAAGTACCTGGGACATTACTAAAGTCATTTGCAGATGGAATTCTCTTGAGCTCTCATCCGTCATCCTCTGTTGGTGGACGTCACCAAAAGTCTGTACTGTGCATTTTGTCGTATTATACACAGTGGCTGCCTCCCCTTCACTGGCTCTCTGCATGACAAAGCATTTCCAGTTTTTAAAAAAAAAATGAAAGAAAGAAAGAAAAAAGTAGCAAAATCTGCTCTAAGTCAACTAAAACCTCTTGTCCTCAATATCTGACTGATCTGTGTACACCTGTCTGACTGGTCTGTCTTCACATGTCTGACTGGTCTGTGTACACCTGACTGATCTGTGTACACCTGTCGTCTGACTGGTCTGTGTACACCTGTCTGACTGGTCTGTGTACACCTGTCTGACTGATCTGTGTACACCTGTCTGACTGATCTGTGTACACCTGTCGTCTGACTGATCTGTGTACACCTGTCTGACTGATCTGTGTACACCTGTCTGACTGGTCTGTGTACACCTGTCTGACTGGTCTGTGTACACCTGACTGATCTGTGTACCCTGTCGTCTGACTGGTCTGTGTACACCTGTCTGACTGGTCTGTGTACACCTGTCTGACTGATATGTGTACACTTGTCTGACTGGTCTGTGTACACCTTTCTGACTGATCAATGTACACCTGTCTGACTGGTCTGTGTACACCTGTCTGACTAATCTCTGTACACCTGTCTGACTGGTCTGTGTACACCTGTCTGACTGGTCTGTGTACACCTGTCTGACTGATCTGTGTACACCGGTCGTCTGACTGATCTGTGTACACATGTCTGACTGATCTGTGTACACCTGTCTGACTGGTCTGTGTACACCTGTCTGACTGGTCTGTGTACACCTGTCTGACTGGTCTGTGTACACCTGTCTGATTGGTCTGTCTTCACCTGTCTGACTGGTCTGTGTACACCTGTCTGACTGGTCTGTGTACACCTGTATGTCTGATCTTTGTACACCTGTCTGACTGGTCTGTGTACACCTGTCTGACTGGTCTGTGTACACCTGTCTGACTGATCTGTGTACACCTGTCTGATTGGTCTGTGTACACCTGTCTGACTGGTCTGTGTACACCTGTCGTCTGACTGGTCTGTGTACACCTGACTGATCTGTGTACACCTGTCTGACTGGTCTGTGTACACCTGTCTGACTGGTCTGTGTACACCTGTCTGATCTGTCTACACCTGACTGATCTGTCTACATCTGTCTGACTGATGTGTGTACACCTGTATGACTGATGTGTGAACACCTGTATGACTGGTCTGTGTACACCTGTAACATTCCTATGACGTGAACTCTATTTGTCGTCTGATTGTCAGTAGTCTTTCCCAGACTCCCCCGCTGTTGGTCTACATCTTCTTTCTGGTTGGTCTCTGATGCCTTCCAGCCCATTTCATTTTTGGAGTCAACTTCCTCCTCAACTTAAATAATTATATTCCACCTCTCGCCCGTCAATCCAATCAGATCTGAACACGTGTCTTTTCCCCCTCCTATTTGATGTAGAGGTATGTGCTAGTGTTGTTCAGAAGTGTTCTATGCGCATGAATGCGAGTCTCTATTAATTTGCTGATAATCTTTTTTTGTTTGAGACGTAGGGTGGTGTGGGGAAGGGGGGAGGGGGTAGTGGAGAGGGGTGATAGTGGAGAGAGGGAGTGAGAGGGCTCAAGATCGTTGCTGCGAGCGTTTTGATCGTGGCTGGCGTTTCGTGTGGTTCTGATGGTGTTCTTCAGTTTGATGTGTGGACTTGTTGATTGTAAGTACCTGGGACATCGAATTGAACAAATCCTGGTGATGATGATGACGATGATGACGACGATTATGAAGGATGATGATGACGACGATGATGACGACAACGACGAGGATGATGATGATAATAATAATAATGATAATGATAACAATAATAATAATAATAACAATAATGATGATGATAATCATAATATTACTACTACTACTACCACTACAACTACTACTACTGCTGCTGCTGCTGCTGCTGCTACTACTGCTACTACTAGTACTACTACCACTGCCGCTACTGCTATTACTGCTGCTGCTACCACTACTACTACTACCACTGAAATAATAATAATAACAATACCAACAATAATAAGGAGAATGTTGTGTGATCTTCCCTAGCTGCTACTCACTGTTCGTGCTTCATGCTTCATGTGTGACTGTTTCCTTCTTGTTGAAATGCTGCTAGTGTTTGTTAGGCTTCCACCCCCCTCTGTTTCTTCCTTTCTCTTTTTTTTTTTTTCTTCTTCAAAGAATTGCAAAACAGACAAAGACAGACATTGAATGTTTAGACATCATCGTGCAATAGACGATTCGTGTTTGTACTTCACAAGAAGTGACTTCCCCTTTGTTTTGCTTCGGGCCTTTAACCGATGTGTCGCGATTCAGACTTTGGCACACGAGTGTTTAGGTCCACAAAGAGATAATTATCATGAACAGCTGTTCCGAGAAACAAAGGAATGATCAAATGAATTGATTTGTGTGAGCATTTGTCCTTGCGTTAAAGACATAGAGAGAATGTGGAGTGGTGTCATTTGCTTAGAAAATGGAAGGCCGGGAAAACAAACCTTTTGTTGGCTATCGACAGTCTTTTTTTTTTTTCTTTTTTTTTTTTCAATTGCTGAGGTACATTCAGTTCTGTTCTGATGTCTGTTAATCATTTTATCATCTGTTTGATTATTTGCTGCTTTTGTTTTTCTTTTTTTAACAAATCAGCTCTGTTGTTACTTATGTATGTTGTTGGATATATTGCCTGTGTGATCATTTATTTGTTTATACGTTCATGTGTTGCGTTTTCCTTTTGTTTGTTTTGCTTTGTTTTGTTTTGTTTTTGTTTACTCAGCCATGTTCTTATGTATGGTATTTACTGTATTGTCTGTTTGATCATTTATTTGTTTTGTACGTAATTCAAAGCGGTTTTTTTCTTAATCAGCACTGTTTTATGTATGTTATTTGATAAATCGTCTGTGTGATCATGTGTTTGTTTATACGTTCATGTGTTGCGTTTTGTTTTTGTTTTCTTTTTGTTTGTTTACTCAGCTATGTTCTTATGTGTGGTATTTACTGTATTGTCTGTTTAATCATGCATTTGTTTTTGTACGTAATTCAAAGCTGTTTTTTTCTTTTAATCAGCACTGTTCTTATGTATGTTGTTTAATATATTGTCCATGTGATCATTTAGTGTTTACAAGTTTATGTATTGCGTTTTCTTTTGTTGTCGTTGTTTGCTGAACTCTATTCTTATGTATGGTATTTACTGTGTTGTCTGTTTGATCATTTATTTGTCTTGTACGTTTATTCAATGCTGTTTTTTTTTTTTTAATCAGCACTGTTATCATGTATGATATTTGGTATCTCTCCTGTGTGATGATGTATTTGTTTTGTACGTTTATTTATTGCTTTTTATTTCTAACTCAGCTCTGTTCTTTAGTATGTTTTTTTTTACTACATCGTCTGTTTGATCATTTGTTGGTTTGTACGCTTATTTGTTGCTTTTATTTTTTAAACTCAACTCTGTTCTTATGTGTGTTATTTGCTGTATCGTCTGTTTGATCATGTATTTGTTTTGTACCATTATTTATTGCTTTTTTGCTGTTTCTTTTTACTCAGCTCTGTTGTTATGTAAGTTATTTATCATATAGTCTGTTTGAACATGTATTTCTTTTGTCCGTTTATTTGTTGTTGTTTTTTAAAACTCAGCTGTGTTCTTATGTGTGTTACATATGATATCGTCTGTTTTATCATTTATTTGTTTAGTACGCTTTTCTTTTTTTTTATTTACTTATCGATTGTTTATGTAATTATTTTCACTCAATTCTCTTTTTTCTGCATGTTATTTACCATATCATCCGTGTGTTAATTTATTTGTTTTGTACGTATATTTATTAATTTTATATTTTTTGTCTTTTACTCAGCTCTGTTCTTAAGTCTGTTCTTTACCATAATGTCTGTATATTTCTTTTGTATGTTTATTTTGT
>CM031609.1:16760177-16762677 GCA_018398815.1 Conus ventricosus | reverse complement strand
AAATAGTGAGAAGTCAACAGACATGATAGTTTCTTTTTTGTTGTTGATTTCTTTCCATGGTATCAAAAAATAATGAAAATATAATGGTGAGAATTAAACAGACTAAAGTGGGTTTTTTTTTTTTCTCTGAAAACAAGGCCAAATACAACACACACACAAAACAAGGTGCAAGGCAATACTTGTTGAATGTACAAAACAGTACAGAATACACCATAGTGTACAGACACTCTGAATTCTCCATGTAAACCTCTCTTTCTGACGTTACAAATAACGCGCATCAATGCCGCAGAAAATAGTTTGCACCGGGGAGAGAAAGGTGGGGGGGGGGGAGGGGGGGAGGGGGGGGGGGGGGGGAGGGAAAAGAAGGGAAGGGGGCGAGGAAAGGGCACCTTGAACTGACAAGCTTTAGGACAAAAACACCAGTGCGATTTGTTCTCCAAATGTTATAAAAGCGAAGGGGAGAGGTGGGGTGGGGTGGGGGAGGGGTCCATCGTCAAGATTTCAGACAAGTGTGTGTGTGTGTGTGTGTGTCGGAGGGGGGGGGGGGTAGGACCTGGATTGTGGAGGCGACCTCCGATTTTTTTTCCAAAAGAACGGGGTGGGGGGTGAGGGTGGGGAGGTTCTTATCTTTCTGTTTTTCATAAAACTTGGATGGGAGGGCGGGGGGGGGGGGGGGGGGTTGCTCTCATCTTCCGGTATTCACTTTTCTTTAAAAACAGGGTGGAGGGAGGGAGGCTGTCAGCTTCCAGTTTCTTGTGAAAGCGAGGGTGTGGAGAAAGGGGGGTGGGGGGGGGGGGCGGCAAACTATTACCTGCATCGTAACCAGCAGTCGATTGGGTTATGGGCGTGTAATTATATCATCGTAGGAGCAAGAGTTACTTTACTTGCTGGTAATGAACTATTTACTGATCCCTGCCTCATCTACAGATTTCTTTGCATACCGGTCAAACCGAGGCTACCTGTATTTTGTTAATGCTTGTTCATGTGTTTGTTTCACATGTTAAGATTGATAATAACTGTGCTGTGACGAGTAACTGTTAATTTGTGTTGTTTGATTTCTTAAGTTGTTGTTGCTGTGCATATGTGTCAGGTACAAGATACACGGGGGAAGCTCGGCGCTTACATTTTGTTTGTTCGATGGTGATCTATCTATGTTAGCGTCTCTACGAAGCGATTGGATTAGAGAGCGACTAAAAACAAGTGTAAGTGTTACCATACTCGTGTTGGTTTCTTTGTTTATTTCACGTAAGATTCTGCACTTTAGATTATCAAAAATAACAGAAAACGCAACCTTTCAACAATGAACATGTTCAAAAAAATGTCCAATAATTCAAGCTTACGAACTTTAGAGATAAGCATGTGACTATTTTTCATTTGTTTACAAAGTAAATGGGTAAGAACCAAAAACGACGAGATACAGAGGTTTATTTAAAACTTAAAGCATACATAATTTCTTTGTAAGTACAATATGCATGGAGGAAAGGGGGGGGGGGGGGGTATAAGCATTTCGCTTTTGTGGGCAAGATAAACTGACCGTGATTAAGGACTTATTGTTTCCAAACCAGTTTGATTTTTTTTTAAAGTCTACCTATTTTCTCTCCTCCTATATCTGTTCATCTATCTATCCGTTTGTTATCTGTCTACATGTGCAATCTGTAATGGTGTGTGTAAGCGCACGAGCGTGCTCGCGTTTGCGTGCATGTTTGGGAATCAACTAACCACACCTTTCTTAACCAAGCAAGCTAAACTGTACGTTGCGCTAAAACATTCAGTGTCACGTACAATCTCATTGATTGCGCGGCCAATGCCAATTAGGGATTTGTTTACCACACTCTCGCACGCACAGAGACATGTTGGCGCACGCAATTGCCATGCAACATACAGTCACATGACAAATTAGACAGTAAGTCGCTTTGTGCCGTCGGATAAAATACCTTCCGGAGAGACAGAAGAGTTAGTTTGGGGTCCCTTTTCTCCAGGTGCGCGCATTTACTTCCCTTGGTGTCGTCGGGTGGTGGCGCACCGGTGACAGTTTGTCGTCTGCATGCTCATCCAAGTTTGTCGGAAGTTTGGTGTGGAAATTGGCAAAGCGATTTGGAGTCTGTTTTAGACAGTGCTGGGGAGGTGGTCAATTGCGACATTAGATGGACAGGCAATTGAGCATTCGCTGTTGTGTGGTGTGGTTTCTGTAAAAGAAGAGGAGAATTTCAGTGTTTGGGTGATAGACATCTCCGAGACAGTTAGCTGGGAAGTTCCAATTGGTGAGTTGTTGTCCGTCTCTTTTTCCCCGTCACTGTCAAAATGTCTGTCTGGAGTCGACTATATGTACACATTCCTGCTCCGTGGATTAGTCTCCCTTCTTCTCTGCGTAACACACGGATCTTTAGAGACTTTTCAACCCCCCCTAAAGACACATCTTTTCCCTCGGACTGATTAACGGTATCCACTTACCACTGTGCGCATGTTTGCTGTGTTGAACGCGCTCGTGTGTCTGTCTGCG
>CM031609.1:16750562-16760077 GCA_018398815.1 Conus ventricosus | reverse complement strand
TGTTTGCTTTATGAAAAAAAATAAACACCCATTACTCTGAAATTACTGTTATGGGTTGACACAAGACAAACTAACAGTACTCGACTTTATTTTCATTAAGTATGTTTAATTTTATTGCGTTTTACTCTGTTGGTGAAGTGCTGCCAGAAGGATTAATAAGAAGATATGTATAAGATTAACTTTAAAAAATAATCTTAATTTAAAAATGGAGGTTCAACGTTTAGGTTTAGAGCAAATAACTGAACTTCAAAAGGAAATAGAAAGCGACTTGGATAAGTATAGAGTTACTAGAAAGAAATATGCTAAAGCTTTAAATACTCTTTCTTATGTAATTACTGGCTCATCAGCTGTAGCTAGCGTAAGTGCAGGGTCTAGTGTTGCCGTTTTAGCCACTGGGGTCGGGGCGCCAGCCTCTTTAGCATTAGGGAGTCTAGGGTTAGGTTTAGGAGCCATGTCTATGATTGTAAGTGCTGTTTTAAAAAAATTAACTCCTAAATTACAAAAGCACACTGCTATTGTAGCCCTAGCATCAGCAAAACTTTGTTCATTAAGATTAAGAATAAGCAAATCATTACAGGATGAAAACATTACGGACGAAGAATTTCAGAAGCTTATGGCTGACGGTGAGGATTACAGACGCCAGAAAATTGAACTTCAAAAGGAGTGGAGAAAGACATTTTACTTCACGACAGGTAGACACTGATGCAATTAAACAGAACATTGAAAACCAAAACACACGATCGACTAAACCCAAAATAGACAAAAAAGATTAACAAAATGGTTTACAGACTAACACCCTAAGACGATTAACACCAGCAAACTGCAGGCTAATCATTCAGTTCCCACCGGCTTGCCTATTGATTAAAACCGCCGCTACCCCACCGCTGGTGATTTAGCCAGCCAAGCTGATATTGATTGCAAGCTCAGAGCTGTCGTCTGCTAATTCAGCCGGCCGAGTCATCGTCTGCTTTTCGGACATGCGTACTAGAAAAAGTTGTCACGCTTCTTCCTGTAAAATTATTTTAGAAACGATTTGACTTCCGGTGAATTCACTCGCGAAAATTTTGTTTAAACGGAAGAAGCGTGAAAAACTTTTCTAGTACGCATGTGCCAACCATTAACATGATGAAATCGAAACAACATTTGTGACTACGCATGTGCTACCCTTAGTGAATACAATAACATGATGAAATCGAAACAACATTTGTGAGTGCACATGTGTAATATAAATTAGGATAATCAAATCGAGTTTCTAGAATTCTAAACATGGATGAACATCCTCCTCAAAGCCAGCCCTCAGCAAACCAACCATCAACAAGCCAGCCGTCACGAACCAACCATCAACAAGTGGAACTCGTGTATTTGTTTTTAGAAAGCATTGCAGCAGATTCGAGTATTTCAACCAAGTCTTTAAAAGTCCGCCTTTCCAGAAAGAAAAAAAGAACTTCGTAGATTAAATGAAAAAAGTAGATACAAATACAAAGAATAACGATCTTAAAAAGCGAGTAAGCAACAGAGCACAGATAGACAAGTTAACAAAAATATATTCATTAAAATTTAGCAATGGCGCTGATTCTCATCCACATCCTATAAGGCATAGCGTCAGCGTTAACGTACGAATAAGATAAAGAAGGTAAGTTATTTGATTTTTACCTCTCACGGCTAGCATGTTTGCGGTTGCAGTGAGTGCCTCTGTGTCGGTGTGCGCCGATGAGTGAGTGAGAAGAGTGACAGACAACAGAACAGAGACGTGAGCTTGTTGTAAAATCGTGATAATAATTTTATTTAATTTATTTGAGACTAGAGGTGTTTAGGTGGAATATATTCAAAAGTAAAAATGAAAGGTTTAGTCTGAAATGTATATGGATGTTAGAGGTGTAGTGTGTTTTCAGGTTAGGTTATTAGGAGTTGGAGAGTTAAATGGTGTAAATATCAAACTTTTTGAAAAAGCGTAACTATTCGAGAAAGCTGAGTTTAAAAGCTGTATAAAGAATCCCAGATCTTGCCGAGAAACCATTATAAATTGAGTTGCATATTACTGATAATATTGCCCCCCCGAAGATCTGACCCTGCATTGTCTGATATCCTTGAAGAGTAACTGTTACCTTAACACCTATCAAGTTTTTACGATTAGAAAAAGACTAGAATAACCATTGAATTTACAAGAAAACTGATTAAATAATTTTTTTTAATTTAGATTTTTATTCTTGTTTAAACCACTTGAAGCCCCGATAGTTATTAGAGAGCTTACTATATCTTACGAGTTTGATTGGAAACGCTGATAGGAAAGAGTTAAAGAGTAGGTTTACAGAATTCAATTACTGTTCTTTTTAGAGTCACATAAAAATACGAAAAACATGAAGCAGACAACAGTGAAATACAGTACTTGGCCCCCACTGGGCAAAAAAGTTTTACTATTTTACTTGAATAAATGTAATTATGAAGATACAGATTTCCGTTTTGTACACTCGCGGTGGTTGACGCGGACTAAACACTGGCCTAAAGTAACTATTTCCTCCCCACATTTAATGAAGATCGGGTTTTACGAAAGAAAACTAAAATAACAGTTGAATTACAATTATTTTTTTTATTTTATTTTAGATTTAACATGGCTTGCCGAACTCAGTGAATCTGATTTAAAAATTGGTAAGATGCGCGGTCAACTAGAAAATGTGGATGTGGTAACATTTTTGATTTTAGTGAATTGGTTTGAGAATGACTTAGACAATATAATAGAAAGATCATAGTGAACTGTTTTACGAAGCAATCAAAGTGATAAACATTGACTGTAGTGATTCAGAAAAAGCTAAAATATAGCAGGTGTTATTGTGAGGTTACGAGTGTCTTGAAGTAGTTGCGAGCTGGGTGAAGAATAAAAAGCGCTTTACTTACTTTTAATACAGTTATTTTTTTATTACGTAAATATTCTTGAGTTAAAAAAATGAGCCTCACAAGTAAATTCAGGATGGAAAACTATAATACAATGGAAGAAATATTTGATATTGAAAAAAAAACAATTAAGTCAATGACGTTAGTGAAGAGACATTGATCATCATTTAACCCTATAAACATTCAGAAACGTTGCACATGCTATCATCTAAATAAAGGGAATTCAATGAGCCGCCAGTAAAGTGCTTTGCCATGCTATTGATTATAAATGAGTAGAAATTGAGATATAGGAGAAGTGTCTAGGGATGGTAGTGAACTTTTATGGTATAAGATATTTCTATCACGAATATTAATCTTAATGGGCTGATTAATGCAGTACACAGGTGAACCACCAATAAGAAGCAAAGATTAAGTTCTGGCGGGTCCCTGAAGGACATGTCCTTGAAATTTTGATTAAAGACAAACAAAGTTTTATCTCTATATTTGGTAATTCTAACCTTCTCTCCCAAAAGAGTTATTTTAAACGAGGCGGTCTTAAACATAAAAAATCCTGACAACATGTGTTTTATGTGGTGCGGTTAGCGCAATTACACGCCTGTTATAAAGAACGCAGAAAGAGTTCTAATATGAAGCATACAAACAAGAGCTAACTGTTATAACATAACCTTTCCAGTAAGTAAGAAAGGTAATATCTCATTTAAGAGCCCCAAAAAACAACCAATCACTGTAAACGTATACACATGGTCTGTAAAGCGATCTAGTGCCTCTAAGGGTTCTCCCAACGATCCCGACTTTAGGCGAACCGCTTAACAAACATATAGACTGATTTACTGTTTTGCAGATAGTACAAAGAGCATTATGTATTAATCAGAACATAAGCAACTTATGTTTTTACATCAAAGGATCATGCAAACAAGGCTTTGTAAGAAGGTGTTTGACCAGAATCCCAACTATTTAAGCAGCTGCCAGTCATAGAACTCTTGTAAAAGTTTGTAGACTGTGAAACTAAACTCCTCACACCGAAACCGGCTCTAAGTTAGTTTTAAGAATGTACATAAAATGCAATGAGCCCATACTTAGTTTATGCTGACTATGAATCACTATTGCCACAGAACTATGGCCCACAACAGCAAGAACAAAAAACAACCTTATAACCCACCATCAATATGCTCTTATCGTTTTAGGTTTTGTTTAGGTCAACGGGGCACACACAACGTCCATAGATTACAGAGACACGACGCAGCTAGTAGATTTTTAGAGCAGATGAACAACTTCGCAATCAGTTATCCAAACCACTAAATCTTTCAGACATTGTTATGACTCCTGAAGACCAAGAACGCTATGACTTATATACACACTGTTGGATATGTAACAAGATTTATTAGCGACACAGTTGAGAGACCACGCTCACATTACCGGTGGCAAATTCAGAGGCTGTCACACAACAGTTGTAATCATCAACTAAGTTGACCTACGACATGGAAACTGCCTATCTTCTTTCATAACGTGCGGGCTAACGATTCCATTTTTATCATGCAAGCAGTGACCTTCGAATATAAAGAGGGTTACTAGCATTTGCACAGTCTTCGAAAAGTACATGACCTTTAACTCTTGAATGTTTATCCTTTTATGACTCAGCCCAACATCTGATGGGAGTTTAGAAAGTTAGCAGGATCTCTACAAGACTTTCTAATCACTGGAACAATACTTGATCCATCTTTAGTGCGCAAGAGTTTATCCATATTAATACATAACTCGTGAGGATAGGTTTGATGAAGACTCCCCACTCCACCTAAAGGCGCTTTCTTTTCTAAGCTTAGAGGAAAGACATAACCGACTTTTGATATGAATATGCACAGAAAGCTGGACAGAATTACACTGTGAAACAATGGGGCGACTAGCACGATAAATCTTTATTGGCCACGTGGGTTTATTAAGCAGACGTATTTCAGAATTACAGAACTAGCATGCATGAAACATTAACAGCTTAGACTCTCACGATTACATCTCTGGCGCCCGGTCCTTTCTTGGATGCTTTCTTAAAGTCTACAAAACATCCAGATTGCCTTTAATATCTGATCTACTAACCCACACTTCTATGATGAAGATGGGGCTGAGGGGAGTATATCATGGCCTCACATCCTAACAGCAAAGCTAAACAACAATATTTAGACGACTAAGATCCCACTAAACCATCCCACTATCTAATGTACTTAGACGCTAACAAACTATAATGGATGGGGCCATGAGTCATCCGCTTCCTTTACGTAACTTTAAAAGCTAAAAGGACCTCATGGATGTTAACACTGTGGTAGGTATGTTGTCACGAGCCTACGCCTGAAAATCCAGCAGGACTAATCTAGAATAGACTTAAATATCCTAAAGAATTACCCGATCTCCACAACGATTATCCTCTGGCCGCAGAAAGCTAAAGATGATCCTATCGAACCTCCTAAACTTGTTCCAATCTTCCGCAACAAACTAAATATGTTTGTCATTACAGACTCCTACAATTTTACTTAAGACACTGAACTGAAACTGACAGCTGTTCACAGAATAATTATCCTGTTGATCAAAGACCTTTAAGAGACCATACATTATGAAGAACACGTGATCTTAGAACCCAAGCACTGACGCTTCAGAAAAGACTTCTTCAAACTGATGAACACCAGCTTTTTTGGCAAAACTATGGAAAATCCACAAAAGCGTAAAGATGTGAAATTAGGTACAAAAGAAAACCAAGCAATTAAGTTTGCCTCTAAACCCAACTACCAAGACATTAGAAGATTTAACGACAGTTTGGTTGGCATTATATGAAGAAAAAGGATGTTTAAGTTGGAACAAGCCAGTTTATCGGCTTTAACTGTAATACTCGTAGAGCTGTCAAATTATTAATGTTAGAATTTCTGTATGAGTTTACTTTAAAACCGCATACCCAGAAGCAAACTTCTTTACACAAGACACCGACTCTTTTATTCTAGACGTCCCCACATAAGACTTCTATAAGGATTTAGAAACAGAGGTAGCTTAAAGGAACTGATGGGTGGTACGACAGCATGCGAACTATCCTAAAGACAGTGCCTTTACATTCAACTGTTAACAAGAAAGTGATTGGAAAGAAAAGGATGAACTTAATGGACAGTTATAAAGAATAATGTTGTTTTCGGGTCAAAGATGTAATCAGCGTTGCCAGCCAACTTCTGTAATTAAAGAAGGCTGAAATAAAGGCATAATAAGGAAGGTGTCAAAAAAAAATATATCTCACGATAACTACAAAGCAAGCTCTCTTAGAGACAAAGATTTTAATCACACAAATGTTAATCTGCGCTCTACTCTTCATCAAGTAAACCACAACAGCAGTTAACCGAAATCACTAGTCTCTAACATAACAGAGAACTTACTCAGTCCTGATTTTCATATGCTGTAGGACATTGGAGAACTTTAAAAGATTAACTTGACTGACTTAACTATACTTAACTTAGGAACCTAACCAGTACTTAACTTAAGAACGGAACTAGACTTATTTAAAAACTAACTAGTACATTACTCTTAAGAACTTACTATTACTTAACAAGAACTTATAATTTACTTACTACTTAACTTGTAATTTACTTGTACTTAACGTTAAAAAGTACTTTCTATAACTAACTTAACTTTTTACTATCTAGTTCTTAACTTGTACTTTATTTAGTTCTTAAAACTAATTCCATAGAAAATGGTCTACAACAGAGGTTGCTCTTTTTTTGCAGAAGCTGGTTCTTCTCTTTTCTGGCTTGTGGGGCTTGTAACTTTGCTGCTAAGTATGGCGTTAGACATTTATATGCTAAAACTCCCCCACCAACAACAACAGCAGCCAGATACATAATAATAACATCTTATCGTGTGTTTGTGATTGTGTTTTGGTTAATTGGGGTGTTGGTGGTGTGGCGATGTATGTATTACTATCTAATACTTTTTGTTTTGTTGATTTGGTTTACTGTTTGCAGTCTTTCCATTCACTAGATTAAACGGTCCCACCTCTACGTGTCCAGATTTTAGTTTTAGTAACAATACTCACTTGTGGTACATTCACTTTGTGGCGATTCACCTGGTACATTCACTTGCGCCTGTGATTGTCCTGCGTTTCATCTTCTCCTATCGCTCTTTTTTTATTGCGATTAAATTTAATATGATCAAAATTAATATGATTAAAAGTAATTAATCCCATGATGAATGGGCATAACATCGTCCCAAATCTGTAATACATGTCACATGCAAGAGTTTCTAGGGACTTGTTTAAAACCGGATCTTGTGATAAGTCATATTTTAAATCTTCTTCTGAATCAACTGGCGCCATCTTACTTACTAACTTAGCATATAAACTAATCATTGTCTGACCCACCGATCTAACCATTTTTGACCCTAGCTGTGCTTCGTACCTAGCGTAGTACTTCTCAACGTCTGATGTAGACAGTTGTCTGAATCTGTTCGAAACTTAGTTCAGTGCCTAAATACTGTTTAGTTTTTCCACACCAGCCAGAGAGTATAATCTTTCTTTATGCCAGTGTCTACGGAGTATCTGCTTGCTCCTCACACTTTAATAGTTCTCAACACTCCATTTTTAACAAAAACCAAAAAAAAAAATAATATACTATTTAAAACATGAGTTTAACGCTGTTAATTATGCAGAGTGCCTATCGTATGGGTGTTTAAGTGTAATCAACCCTTGCAAAATGTTTTTAGAAAAAAACCACCCAACGTGGTAAAGATAGAAGATTTATTCGCCAAAACTATTGCAACCTTATATTTTAGCTTTAAACAACAAAAGATTTATCTATTAAAAAAGCACATAGACACCTTTTCGTATTTTGATTAATTTTAATTATTTTTTTAGTTAAATAAAAAGATGAGTGAAACAAAGATTATCAATCGATTTACCATTCTGCTGTAATTAGCGTCTTAGTAATAAGGCCTATAGCGTGTTAGCAAAAAACATGTTTAAAATGAAGCCGGCGGATCTCAGGGAAGGATATACAATTTAGGATGTGTTAAGGTTAAGTTGTCTTACGTGCAGGAATGCCTCAAAAGACTTTCTTGTTACCAGGGGATTTTCCCAGAAAAATATTAAAACATTGCAATATTTAATTCATAAGAAAAATAATTATATAAAAAGATTGACAGGATGTTCTATGGTGGGAGGAGACTATTGTTAAGCTTTGGCCTTCTCTGGAAGCAATTATATGTTTAGTAAATTGAGGTCCATGAAGATAGAGAACGTCATAACAAGGCAATAGAAGATTTAGCTAAGGCAAGAGTCGCTTATTAGAAAAGCGAATTGCGCACTTAACGTTATTAATAAAAAGTAAGAGAACAGACATCAGGAGCACACATTTCACAAGAACGAAGATAACGCAATGACTGAAGTATTACTTAGTGACAGAAAGAAGTTTCTAACATGTCACCTGCCAAGAACTGTCTGACTTTTATGAACCATCTGAGGAACAGAAACTGCCGAGATAGGCTATATGTAGTATGCATGACCTCAGTCTATCTTGTCGCTCACTTTCTTGTGTAAAATAAAACACATTTAAAATATGGACCAAAGCGAAGTACAAAATATATTAATCTTCTAAAGGGTATTGGAAAGGAAAGACAGCTTATAGAAAAACTGAGTAACGCTGCTAGAAGTGTCTGAATCATAGCGAAGACTGGCTTTCCAAAAACAGTGCACTTTAAGGACAAATATATCTGCCTACCCCAAAAGAATGATAAGGCCTAGAATTGTTAATTCATTCCTAATGACACCCACCAGATTGGACTTGTTGTATCATCCACAGATAAAGTTTGAAGAAAAAAGTTTAAGTATCACTGACAGTTGTTGACATGGCTTCAAGATACAAAGACGCTGAACCTTTAACGGATAAAAGCACAACTGCTGTGGCTGTGCATCTACCAACCAAATAACATGAGAGGTCCCTTTAAAGTATCCTAGTATTATTCAAGTTTGTGATGGAAAAGAGTTTAAATAAAGGTTCAGTAAACCAGCTGTTTTTAAAACATCATGTTATAGTTAAGAATGGATCCCATGCAACCCCGATCACAAGCCCTAGTAAAAAACTTTAATAAGAAACTAGCAGAACCCTGTTTACCTATCAATATCACAGAGAAATATGGATAAAGAACGCAACACAGAATGGTTTAGGAAATTGCAGCAGTCTATAACCGCCATGAACAATGGAAGAATTAAAGCAACAGTTGAAGCCAGTAAAACGCAATCAATTAAACAAAAATTTTAGCATAACTGTGAAGAATGTGCAGGGGACTCAAAACTCTTGCCGTTAGGGCTAAAAGTAAGATACTTGAAAGTCTCAAGAGAGGGCAGAGGGCGATGTAAGAATTAAGCCACCGAACCTATATGGGAGCGTAGACTAAATATAATGAAGTTGAAAGAATCATCATGAAAACAACCCCCTCCCGTATATTATTTAGAAGAGTAGACTCTCTCATCTAAAAAGCCTGCCCCCCTAAAAAGATCGTTTGTTCGAGAAGAGCTTCAAATTGTCCCCGCCAAACACAGTAAGTTAAAAAAATATGTATTTATTTTTTGCTAAACTTATTTTTTTTGCTAAGCCCTTAATTTTTATGTC
>CM031609.1:16733062-16745562 GCA_018398815.1 Conus ventricosus | reverse complement strand
TGATTGTCGAGCAAGAATAGAAGGCTATATAATTGTTATTAATATCATTTTGTTATTATTATGATTATGATCATATTATTATTATTATTCCTATTATCATTGTTTTTACCATCATTATCATCATCATCACCATTACTACTGTTATCATTATTTATTATCATTATTATTATTTTTGTTGTAATTCTCGTGGTTTGTCATTTTTTGGATGAAGTTGAGACAAGAGGTGGGAGATAGGATGAGGGGTGGAGGGATGGTGGTGGGGAGAGGAGAGGGTAAAGGTTGTTTTTTTTTCCAGCATAGTATCTGAAGAAAACTAACATACATAGCCTTAGAGCAAGGTTTCATCTCATGTTGCATTTTCTTCCATTTTGTTGTCGTTGTTGTCCCTTTAATTTGATCGCTGTCCTAATCAGTGTCCAGGCACGAAAAGGCCTCTCACACGGGGCGAAAACTGCTTCTGATGTTCTTCCTCCTCCTCCTCTTCCTCCTCCTCCTCTTCCTCCTCCACCTCTTCCTTCTCTTTCTTCCCCCTTTTTCTTCCAGGTTATGTCATTACTATTGTTTGTCTGGGTTTTTTTTTCCTATCATTTCATCCATACCTTCTGTGAAGAACTTCTTCATGCCCTTTCTGTCGTCCGAAGTTTCTTTGGGACTCATCTTGACATCACAGAATAGCATATTAAAGACACTTAAAGCTATGCAAAAGAATGAAAACGTACACTTGGAAACGTGCCAGTTGTTGTAAGTACGTGGTCATGGTCGTCGATCGGAACAAGAGCAACAACAAATCACAACAGCAACGAAACCAATAACGCCAATAAAAACGACGATGACGATGGTAAAAACCTAGTTGAAACGTATCTAGGTCTTTGCGTGAAAGAAAAAAAAAATGTGGAGGTTTCTTTCCACGGGAAAGTCTATTTCAAGAGGAGAAGACAACTCCGTCCATTTAAAAAAAAATGATACCTCGACCTTTGAT
The DNA here is from genome assembly GCA_018398815.1 of Conus ventricosus. Classification (NCBI taxonomy): domain Eukaryota; kingdom Metazoa; phylum Mollusca; class Gastropoda; order Neogastropoda; family Conidae; genus Conus; species Conus ventricosus. Next base: position 16,744,583 of record CM031609.1, on the reverse strand, counting down.
CTTTATGCTCTTGACACATGCTTCTTCCTTCCCTTCCATCGTACCCCCACCCCCACCCTCCTCCCAACCACACCCCGACTCCACCCCAACCCCGCCCCAACCGCCAACCCACCTGCTTTTTGCGTGTGTTGGCGTTCCTTCCAGAACTCTACATGGAAGAGGTTTCTCGGATGATACCACGAGTCACGCGAACAAAGCTTCTGTTCCTTTGTCTGGAACAGATTTTCATGCTGTCGTTTTAAATGTTTGCTGTTGTTTGTCTTTTTTCCCCCTCTACGAATGACGTCATAGCAGGTGCGCGAGGAAGTAATATTTATACCCGTGTCATGTGTTGGAATGATCGATTTAGAAATCAGATCGTTTTGTATTCCTTGGGGTTGTTCGTTGAAGCTAATCCTCCATGTCACGCGGTTGATTTTGTTTTTTGTTTTGTTTTTTAGATAAATCAGACGCAGTTCCGTTCTTTCCGGGCTATTTATATATAAACAGTTCGCTTGAACTTCTCAACAGGTTAATGGAGAGCGTGGAGAACCACCGGTACTGGGAAGTTAGAAGAGATCAGCGTATCTCGTGATCCCGATACATATGCTGAATACATACAGGTAAAAGAGACAGAGAGGTGAAAAACAGTCAGTGTCTTTCCCTGTATAATCAATTCACTGCACAGTACCACCAAGACAACCTTGATCTTAAGGGCTAGGAGTCGGAAAGGAAATCTCTTCTGATGACAAAGCGCCTTAAAAAAAATAATATCATTATGCACCATAAATACTTACATATTGTGATTAGTAGGCGTCGTGATCTCAGTTGTCACTCTTTTCTTTTTGTTCGTTTGTTCGTTATGTTTTTCGCTGTAAAGATGCCAGTGTGATCAGCGCAGCTTTGCAGTGATGAGCACTGCCAGTGCTGACTCGGCAGACGGGAGCTTCGACAGGCAAACACAGCGTGGAATGGTCCTGAGATGAGGAAAGATTGAGTAGAGGCGACTAAGAGAGAGAGAGAGAAGGGGGGGGAAGGAAGGGGCGAGAGAGAGGGAGGTAGAGAGAGGGAAGGGGAGAGAGAGGGAGGGAGAGAGAGAGGGAGGCAGAAGGGAGAGAGAGAGAGAGAGAGAGAGAGAGAGAGAGAGAGAGAGAGAAGGGAAGGGAGGGTGGTCAGGTTAAGGAAGGTCAGAGTTAGAGGATCGAATGTTGAAGAAGACGCTGCTATGTGGCAGGAAACGAAAAATTATTCTGTTGACTTACATTGGGCTTCTTAATTTTTTTTAACGACATACATTGCTCTTTCCATTTCCCTGTTCAGCCCTTCTCTGTGTAAAAGAATGAAAGAAAACAAAAACGAGGTTTGGGCGGGGGGGGGGGGGGGGGGGGGGGGGGGGGGGGGGGGGGAGGGTATGAAAGAAAAGAGATGTGGGAAAAAGAGGACGTATTGTTTCGCCTTCCCGGGAGCTCTTATTGGCACTCATCAGTGGGGCATTGAGTATTTATTTATTTGTCCCCCCCCCCCCCAACTTTGTATTCATTCAGCACATTTGATATACATAAGAGAGAGAAAGGGGGAGAGGTGGCGAGGTGTTGTGTTTGGTCTATTGGTGGGGGCAGGGTAAGGAACTAATCATAGCGGATGATCGTTAAGACTTTTCATCGCGTGGCGATGATGTGAACGTCGGACACAGTTTCATTTTTTAAACATCATTCCCATAAGGTAATTCCACATCCTTCCCATAAGGTCATTCCACTTCCTTCCCATAAGGTCTTTCCCACATCCTTCTCATAAGGTCATTCCACATCCTTCCCATAAGGTCATTCCGCTTCCTTCCCATAAGGTCATTCCACATCCTTCCCATAAGGTCATTCCACATCCTTCCCATAAGGTCATTCCACTTCCTTCCAATATGTCATTCCACATCCTTCCCATAAGGTCATTCCACTTCCTGCCCATAAGGTCATTCCACTTCCTTCCAATAAGGTCATTCCACTTCCTTCCCATAAGGTCATTCCACATCCTTCCCATAAGGTCATTCCACTTCCTTCCCATAAGGTCATTCCACATCCTTCCCTTTAGGTCATTCCACTTCTTGCCCATAAGGTCATTCCACTTCCTTCCCATAAGGTCATTCCACTTCCTTCCAAAAGGTCATTCCACTTCCTTCCAATAAGGTCATTCCATTTCCTTTCTCATAAGGTCATTCCACATCCTTCCCATAAGGTCATTCCACATCCTTCTCATAAGGTCATTCACTTCCTTCCCATAAGGTCATTCCACTTCCTTCTCATAAGGTCATTCCACATTCTTCCCATAAGGTCATTCCACATTCTTCCCATAAGGTCATTCCACTTCCTTCCCATAAGGTCATTCCACTTCCTTCCCATAAGGTCATTCCACATCCCTCCAATAAGGTCATTCCACATCCTTCCCATAAGGTCATTCCACTTCCTTCCCATAAGGTCATTCCACTTCCTTTCCATAAGGGCATTCCACTTCCTTCCAATAAGGTCATTCCACTTCCTTCCCATAAAGTCATTCCACTTCCTTCCAATAAGGTCATTCCCACTTTTGACAAACACTCTGCAGGCGGTCGTCCTTGGGAAAAGAAAAAGCAGACGCTCGAAACATTGGAATAGATTTTGTTACACTGCACGTTTTGTCTTTCACTTCATTTCTGTCCGTCTGTCTGTCTGTCTGTCCTGTCTCTGTCTCTCTCTCTCTCTCTCTCTCTCTCTCTCTCTCCTCCTCTCTCTCTCTTTCTCTCTCTTCTCTCTCTCTCTCTCTCTCTCTCGTTAGATAGATAGATAGATAAATAGATAGATAGACAGACAGACAGACAGACAGACAGACAGGCACCTCTCTCTCCCGATAGATAGATAGACAGACAGACAGGCAGACAGATAGATAGATAGGTAGATAGACAGATACATGAAATAAACTGTGACCACTCGTAAAATTGGGCAATATGAAAACTTCGCATCAGGGTGAGCGTTGCCTGCGTCAGAGAAGTGTGAAAGAAAGAAAGAAAGAAAGAAACAAAAATAACACAAGCAAACACGCTGTAACTTGTACCAACTCTGAAGGTCGCTGTCCTCCATCAACGTTTTCAGCGCTCTTTGTCACCAGACACTTTCTTCAACACCTTCACATTCCCTGTGTCTCTCCTACCCCCCCCCCCCCCCTCCCCCCCCCCTCCCCCCCCCCTCCCCCCCCCCCCTCCCCCCCCCCCCCCCCCAGTGGCTTTGTCACCAACACTTTCTTCAAACACCTTCACATTCCTGTGTCTCTCCTACCCCCCCCCCCCCCCCAGTGGCTTTGTCACCAGACACTTTCTTCAAACACCTTCACATTCCTGTGTCTCTCCTACCCCCCCTCACCCCCCCTTCCGAGTGTCTTTGTCACCAGACACTTTCTTCAACACCTTCACATTCCTGTATCTCTCCTACCCCCCCCCCCCCCCCCCCCCCCCACCCCAGTGTCTTTGTCACCAGACACTTTCTCAACACCTTCACATTCCTGTGCATCTCCTACCCCCCCCCCCCCCCTCCCGAGTGTCTTGTCACCAGACACTTTCTTCAACACCTTCACATTCCTGTGTCTCTCCTACCCCCCCCCCCTACCCCCCCCTACCCCCCCCCCCCTCTCCAGAGTGTCTTGTCACCAGACACTTTCTTCAACACCTTCACATTCCTGTGTCTCTCCTACCCCCCCCCCCCCCCCAGTGTCTTTGTCACCAGACACTTTCTTCAACACTTCACATTCCTGTGTCTCTCCTACCCCCCCCCCCCCCCCCCCCCCCCCCGTGTCTTTGTCACCAGACACTTTCTTCAACACCTTCACATTCCTGTGTCTCTCCTACCCCCCCCCCCCCCCCCCCCCCCCAGTGTCTTTGTCACCAGACACTTTCTTCAACACCTTCACATTCCTGTGTCTCTCCTACCCCCCCCCCCCCCCCCTCCCGAGTGTCTTTGTCACCAGACACTTTCTTCAACACCTTCACATTCCTGTGTCTCTCCTACCCCCCCCCCCCCCCCCCCCCCGAGTGTCTTTGTCACCAGACACTTTCTTCAACACCTTCACATTCCTGTGTCTCTCCTACCCCCCCCCCCCCCCCCCCCCGAGTGTCTTTGTCACCAGACACTTTCTTCAACACCTTCACATTCCTGTGTCTCTTCTACCCCCCCCCCCCCCCCCCCCCTCCCGAGTGTCTTTGTCGCCAAAACACTTTCTTCAACACCTTCACATTCCTGTGTCCCCTTCTACCCTCCCCCCCCCCCCCAGTGTCTTTGTCACCAGACACTTTCTTCAACACCTTCACATTCCTGTATCTCTCCTAACCCCCTCCCCCTCCCGAGTGTCTTTGTCACCAAACACTTTCTTCAACACCTTCACATTCCTGTGTCTCACCTACCCCCACCCCACCCCCCTCCCGAGTGTCTTTGTCACCAGACACTTTCTTCAACACCACATTCCTGTGTCTCTCCTACCCGCCCCCCCCCCCCCCGCCCCCCCCCCCCCCCCCCCCCCCGCCCCCCCCCCCCCCCAGTGTCTTTGTCACCAGACACTTTCTGCAACACCATCACATTCCTGTGTCTCTCCTCCTCCCTGCCCCCCCCCCCCCCCCCCCCCGCCCCCGAGTAGTGGAATGAATATAAATACCTACGTAAAATAAATATTGGATTAAACTAAGCCTCATACACATACATATCCTGCCAAATTCAACAAAGTAAATCAGAATGGGTTGATCATTACTGATGAATTAAAGAAAAACGTCAACCAAAACATTCAATTAAGATATGCATCCTATTTACATATCCTTCCAAAATGTAAACAAAAAAAGCCAGACGAAATGTGTCTGCCATCAGTGGTGAATTAATCGAGGAAGCTGCATGAAGGCACCAAGCGAAACAACTTGACTTGTTTCCACAGTGACCGTTCTCTCAAAGATCATTTCAAATACCACCCTGAACATTCCGCTGTGGGGCACATGACAGGTGAGGTGGAATGGACAGAGCGTCACTAATTTCTTCTAGTCCCACTCCGCGTGTCCCCAAATCCGTCAAAAGAAGAAAGGTGGCAGAGTGGTTAAGACGTTCGCCTGCCAATCCAACGTGTGAGAAGTGCGTGGGTTCGAGCCCTGCCTTTCTCGCCCTTTCTTTTCCAGTTTGAATGACAAATCGAACGGAACGTCAAGTCCATCGAATGGGGACTATAAGCGAGTCAGACCCGTGTGCCTTCCTGCCCCCTGCACACATTAAAGAACCCATGGCAGTTGAAAATCGAAAAGAGCTGCCCTGGCAAAATTGATGTAGATTGAAGATAGCCGCCTGGTATTTCTACCAAGCCACAAAAATTGTCACTTACAGTTATCGTGTGCCAACGTGTACCGGTGGAAATGGAGGACACGTATAAACATCGCATGCATCCTATGTGAGAAAGTGGAGGAATAAATGAGATAAATGAAAATGAGTGACAGATATTTGAATGGTACGGGAAACGACTGAATGAGCTCCAGTAGGCTGCTCTTCGGTCGGCTCTACCTGGGTAGGCAGCCCGTTGAGTGAGTGAGGTAGTGTGTTTATTGTAAAGCGCTTAGAGCTTGGTCAGTGACCAAGGATAGGTGCTATATAAATACCCAATATGATATAATAATAATATAATGAATGTGTCGCGTTCTGTGATGCTGTGTCCCCGTGCTGTTAGTCATCGGAGATTCCCGCCCGCTGTGACCTGAACGTGAAGCGCGCGTCTTTTGGTTTGACCTTAACTTTCGTCACTGTAGTCTGAACGAGAGGTTGATGTTCTGCTGATGGCTTGTCCTGGTGAGGTACTTTTCAGTTCTTTGTCTTCCTTTCAAGCTGATCTCACAGCCGTCTAGCTGTTCGCCCACGTCGTGGGTTGTGTTGCAAACGAGCTACGCTTTGATTTACGACGATAGGGCAGATGGCTTCATGACGGTACAATTAGCGTCAGTGAAACCTGGATTGCTGATTAGTCAGAAATGGTGAAAGAAGTTAAGGTATCTTTGTTCCCTTCCTCCCTCCCCGCCCCCCCCCCCCCCATCCGTCCTCTCTCTCTCTCTCTCTCTCTCTCTCTCTCTCTCTCCTGTCTCTCTCTCCCTCTCCCCTTCACTTCCTCTCTCTCTCTCTCTGTCCCCTCCTCTCTCTCTCTTCCTCTCCCCTCCCTTTCTCCCTCCTTCCCTCCCTCTCTTTATCTCTCCATCTTTCCCTCTCCCTCCTTCTTTCCTCCCCCATGCCCCCCCCCTCTCTCTCCCTCTTTCTCGCTCCCTCCCTCCTTCCCTCTCTCTCTTTCTCTCTCTCTCTCTCTCTCTCTGACCGTACATGTGTGTGTGTGTGTGTGTGTGTGTGTGTGTGTGCGTGCGTGTGTGTGTGTGCGTGTGTGTGTGTGTGTGTGTGTGCGCGCGCGAGCGCGAGCGCGCGCGCGCGTGTGTGTGCGTGCGTGTGTGTGATAAGAGAGAAAGACAAATCCCCTATTTCTATGAAAAGCAGTTATTGAGAGACCCCGTACACTGTGTAAGAACCCGTTCTTGCAAAACGGACCCTCCTATACATGAAGAAGAGCTAGGTACGGGCGTGGTCGTACAACAACAGCACCAGACACGCATGCAGTACACGCGATCTTGTCGCAGGCCTCACCACTTCTTTTTTTTTTTTTCTCTGACAGTAAGAACAGTGGTTTCATGTTCAGCAAGCACCGTCGCCAGGGCGGTCCCTTCTGGTCACGAATAATGGCTGGTGGTTACATCTGGCGTGGGACCCCAGCAAGGATGTCACCGCTAGTAACGACCACCGTCAGAAAGCAGTAAGCTTGGACTCCACCTGAATTGTCGTCATGGCGGGTTTTTTTCCAACATGAATTGTCGTCATGACGGTTTTTTTCTTAAACCTGAATTGTCGTCATGACGGGTTTTTCCCAACCTGAATTGTCATGACGGGGTTTTTTTCCACCTGAATTGTCGTCAAGATGGGTTTTTTCCAACTTGAATTGTCGTCGTGACGGGTTTTTCCAACCTGAATTGTCGTCATGACGGGTTTTTTTTCCCCAACTTGAATTGCCGTCATGATGGGTTTTTTCCAACTTGAATTGTCGTCGTGACGGGTTTTTCCAACCTGAATTGTCGTCATGACGGGTTTTTTTTCCAACTTGAATTGTCGTCATGACGGGTTTTCCCCCAACCTGAATTGTCGTCATGACGGGTTTTTTTCCAACCTGAATTGTCGTCATGACGGGTTTTTCCAACCTGAATTGTCGTCATGACGTGTTTTTTCCAACCTGAATTGCCTTCGTCATAGTCCCAGCTGAGCAGACTGGGATCACACAACGTGGTCTGGGCTCGGATGAGGAAACAGGGATCACAATATGCACCAAGAGCTCAGATGAGAGAGGGAGAGAGAGGGAGAGAGAGAGAGAGAGAGAGAGAGAGAGAGAGAGAGAGAGAGAGAGAGAGAGAGAGGAGAGAGAGAGAGAGAGAGAGAGGAGAGAGAGAGAGAGAGAGAGAGAGAGAGAGAGAGGGAGAGAGAGAGAGAGACAATGCACAATGACCACAGACGGAAAAAAAACTGGCAACGCACAACGCATGATAAGCTTAGATGAGATAAGTGGGAACACGCAATGTCCTGTGAGCTCAGATGAGGGAAATGGGAACGCACAATGCACGGTGAGATCAAATGAGAAAACTGGGAACACACCAAGTACCTTGGGCTCAGATGAGAAAGCTCGTAACTGATAACTGAAACTGACAGCTGGAAATCTTCCGCCATTGCCTTTCGGGCTGTGGTCCCCTTCAAACCAGCAATCAAGAGCTGTTTCATGACGTCATAGGCAGATGAGCCTGGAAACTCTTTCGTTTCAACTTATGTGCGGAAATCAACTGGCTTGGAAGCCAGGTTTGTGCAAGCAGCTGACCAGATCGGCCTAGTTCTCAGTCTTGTGGATATGAGCTTCCTACATTCATCTTTCATATCGCACAGTGATTTCATGAAGACTCATTTTGGTGAATCTGAGTAGAGCACTGTGTCTGGTCTCATGCCGTTCTTTCTGACGATCTCTCGTGGTTGTTCCACAATGGAAGGTCTGCTGTGAACTCCTTGTCGTCCACTCCATCCAGAAAAGCCCGCTTCCATGTTCTAGAGATCATAACTGTTCCAGACCTTGATTTATGGCCTTGTGCCGTGTGGCACGTCATTGCTGCAGCTTCTGGTAGTGCGGTGTGTGGTTTGGCAGTGCTAGTAGCATGTATGATCTCCTCAAGCACATTGTTTAGCCTCCGCTTTGTTGTGCCGAGTTCAGGGGGTAGCAAGACCCCGCCGATGGAAATGGGGGTACCCCTCAACTGGCAGCATGGTGTCCGTTGATATCATCAGTGCTGTGGCTGGCTGCGGTTTTGTGGTCTGCCTTGTCGTGTATCATACTTTCATGTTTCCCCTCTGCTGTCAGTTTGGCTTCCTGTCATGCGTCGGCTAACTTGTCAACAGTGTTACCTATGACAAGCGCGGTCAACACACGCCTTCGCAGTTTGTTCTTTTGAAGTAGGATTTCCGTTAGTTCTGACCGAGGCTTTTCGTGTTGGTTTTATTTCTTCCATGATATAGACACCTCTAGATCGAGAAACGATGGATACGTTCATCTTTTGCCATTGAGAGTTCCACAACACATATATAACGAATTGTGCACATCTTCTTTGTCCCATTGGCCCTCTGTGTGCCTCCTGTTTACTGATAGCCACAGACAGTGTCGTCGTTGTTGTTGTTGTTGTTGTTGTTGTTGTTGTTGTACCCTAGCTAAAAGACTCCAGGGATCATCCGAACAGCTGAAGTACTTGAACACTATGGTACAAATGCATCAGCTGGGGTTGAGAACATTACGTGTGTGACCGTTTTTGATTACCTCGCTAGGTGGGCAGCCACACTCCGACTTCAGGGGATTTTGGAGACTGATAATGTTATGCTAGGAGCTTGTCACAACTGAAGACAATCCCCGCATAACTATGCAGAGCATAACAACATTTTGATGTAGCCTTGGTGTTCTAGCGTATGTCAAATGGCTTGACACAGCCTTAAGCCAAGGCGGACGAACAGTGTCAAACTGTGAATGCCCACACCTGGTGCTTTGCGCCTTGGGGGAAAAAAACTGTGCAGGCAATGGACCAATCACGTTAAACAGCTGCGGACAACACGCGGGCCTTACCTCGGCGGGCAGCCCAGTCAGCGGAACAGTTCACACGCGGCGCGCGGTGACTGGTGTCCGGAGGTGGTTAGTGACTGCGGGAGTGAAGGGAAATATTGAGAACAAGGCGAGATACTTATCCTCTTCTTCTCTCTTGATCTGTGAGGCATCATGATACATCTTCGACTCCTCCAGTTTACGAGCCTGAGAAGAAACGACAGAATTTTGTTTGAAAGAAATTTTACGACGATGGCGGACAACGACGGTCTTGTCCGCTGTATGTGCACGTTCTTGGTCGGTCTGTACGCAGTCCTTCCCTGATGGTCTGTTTTCGTTTTTGTTTCACATCTGCCCGAGAGTAATCACATGAAAGACCAGCAGGGAGAATGTTGTCTCGATTCAGTTTTTTGAGAGCGAACGAGCAAGAGAGAGAGAGAGAGAGAGAGAGAGAGAGAGAGAGAGAGAGAGAAGAGAGAGAGAGAGAGAGTTGCTTATAGCCCAACCGACCGCAAAATGACAGAAATCGCACTTGTTTCAGAGGAGATACACAACGTGCGTGTAAATGTGCATGGCCCATGCCTCCTCTCCGCCCCCGCTCCCCTTCCCTCTTGTCTCCCGTATCTGTCTCGTTTCATCCCAACATAGTCACAATTTCTATGTTTAACATACACGCGTATGTGCATCTTTCGCCCAGGCATCCGGCGAAACTATTGCGTGTGCAACAGGATAGCAGTACAAGGGGGAAGAACCTTCAGACTTTGTCTTTGAAGAGTTGTCGATCTTGGTCACGTGTTTTTTTTCCAGGCAGATATGCACAGCTGACATTTTGTTTGAAGCGAGGTCAGGTCACGTTAAATACGTAATCATTACAACAACAACAACGACAACAAGGACATAGTCGAATCGTGCATAGTGTTCAAACATTCAGTTCAGACATCAGATGACGAGGGTAATGAAAGGGAGAGGGTGAAGAAATGAGAGACACACACACACAGGCAGACAGACAGACAGGGAGACAGACTCAAAGACAGAAAGCGGACACAGAGCGATCAATGTTTGAAGTGGCCATCAGAAAGATGAGTGAGAACATTTCGCTTTGTTCATCGATTCCATGAGCCAGCTATACGAGAAATTGTCGTCGTTGTTGTTGTTGTGGTTGGTGTTGCTGTTGTAGTCGTTGCTGTCGTTGTTGTCGTTGTTGTTTTCTTCCAGGAAACGTTCTTGTCGAGTGCCTGGAAGAAAAGGTCTGTCAAAAATCGATGATGTGAATTGCAGTTTCATCTCAGCAGAGCACCACCTGTTTGCTTTCGCACCTTCAGCATTCTTTACTGTACATTAGTTTTCACTTTTGTTACTGCGATTTTAACACGTACTGGCTTCTTACAGAGCTTTTTGTCGGTCGACAGTACATTTCTAACATTGGTTTGTCTTTCAAGGGCTACTCCTTCTCTTATTCTCTCCCTCTCTCTCTCTCTCTCTCTCTCTCGCTCTCTCTCTCTCTCTCTGTTTCTCTGTTTGTCTCTCTCTCTCTCTCTCTCTCTCTCTCTCTCTCTCTCTCTCTTTCTCTCCCTCTCTCTCTCTCTCTCCCACTCTCTCTTCCATCCCTCCCTCTCTCATTCTGCACGCACAAACGCGCATGATCGCACGCACGTAACCATGCACAAACACACACACAGCGTCTCTTTCTCTCCCGCAACTCTCTCTCTCTCTCTCTCTCTCTCTCTCTCTCTCTCTCTCTCTCTCTCTCTCTCTCTCTCTCTCGCTGTGTGTGTGTGTGTGTGTGTGTGTGTGTGTGTGTGTGTGTGTGTGTGTGTGTGTCTGTGTGTGTGTGTCTGTGTGTGTGTGTGTGTGAAACTGTAGAGTGTGAGGATACGCAGGCCTGGAGGTCTAAAGACAGCGTATGTGGTTTTGCATCACGGAGAGAGAGAGAGAGAGAGAGAGAGAGAGAGAGAGAGAGAGAGAGAGAGAGAGAGAGAGAGTGCGTGGCAGACATACGGGCAGACGGACGGACAGACAGAGAGGGAGTAAGGGAGGGAAAGAGACAGACAGACAGAGACAAGGGCAGGCAGACAGGCAGGTGGTTGAACATACACACAGAGGGATAGACAGCTCAGCAGGGTGTGGTCATTTGAACACGTTGTCGTGACGCTGACTCTCCGCGCACTGTGTATTGACCTTTCCACCGCTGTCTTCTTTATTACCTTAGAGAATGAAAACGTGTGAAGTGTCAATCTCCCGGACTGCTCCATACAGACCCAGCGGCACTCGCCCAACCCCTGGCGGCCACAACAACCCTCGGCTGATCTTTATGCTCAACAAGTTTAGTAGTGGGGGAAAACAGGTTCAGGTT
>CM031609.1:16725562-16728062 GCA_018398815.1 Conus ventricosus | reverse complement strand
CCTCCTCTCTCTCTTCTCTCTTATCGGGAAAAAAGGGTCTCTTCTCTTTTTTGGAAAAAGGGTCTCTCTCTTCTCCCTTCTCCTCTCTCTCTTCTCTCTCTCTTAGGGGACAAAAGGGGTCTTCTCTCTCCCTCTTCTCTCTCTCTCTTACGGGAAAAAAAGGTCTCCTCTTCCTTCTCTCTCTCTCTCTCTCTCTCTCTCTCTCTCTTTTGGGGGAAAAAAAAGGGTTCTCTCCTCCCTTCTCTCTCTCTCTCCTCCTCCTCTCTCTTATCGGGACAAAAGGGTTCCCCCCTCCTCTCTCTCTCTCTCTCTTCTTTTCGGGAAAAAAAAGGGTCTCTCTCTTCTCTCTCTCTTCTCTCTCTCCTCTCTCATGGGGACAAAAGGGTCTCTCTCTCTCCCTCTCTCCTCTCTCTCTCTCTCTCCTCTGGGGAAAAAAGGGTCTTTCCCCTCTCTCTCTCTTTCTCTCTCTCTTTTTCGGGACAAAAGGGTCTCTCCTCTCTCTTTTTATGGGGAAAAAGGTCTCTCTTCTCTCTCTCTCTCTCTCTCCCCTTTTTTCGGGACAAAAGGGGGCTCTTCTCTCTCTTTCGGACAAAAGGGTCTCTCCTTCTCTCTCTCTCTCTCTTCTTTCGGGACAAAAGGGTCTCTCTCTCTCCCCCCTTCTCTCTCTCTCTTTTTGGGGACAAAAGGGTCTCTTCTCTCTCTCCTCCTCTCTCTCTCTTATCGGACAAAAGGGCTCTCTCTCCTTCTCCTCTCTCTCTCTCTTATGGGGGAAAAAAGGGTTTCCCTCTCTCTCTCTCTCTCTCTTATGGGGACAAAAGGGTCTCTCTCTCTCTCTCTCCTTTCTCTTCATGGGGACAAAGGGCCTTCCTCCCCTTCTCTCTCTCTCTCTCTCCTCTCTCTCCTCTCTCTCTCCCCATCGGGACAAAAGGGCCCCTCTCTTCTCTCTCTTTTATCGGGACAAAAGGTTCTCTCTCTCTCTTCTCTTTATCGGGACAAAAGGGTCCTCTCTCTCTCTCTCTCTCCTCTCTCTCTCTCTTCTCTTCCTCTTCTCTCTCTCCTTAATCGGGCAAAAGGGTCTCTCTCTCTCCCCCCTCTCTCTCTCTCTCTTTTTTATGGGGAAAAAAGGGTCTCTCTCTCTTCTCTCTCTCTCTCTCTCCTCTCTTAGGGGGGGGGCTTCTCTCTCTCTCTCATCTCTTCTCTCTCTTCTTTCTTCCTCTCTCTCTCTCTCTTATGGGGAAAAAAGGGTCCTCTTCCCCCCCCCTCTCTTTTCTCTCTCCCCCTCTCTCTCTCTCTTTACGGGACAAAAGGGGGGCTTTCTTTCTCTCCTCTCTCTCTCTTTTCTTCTCTCTCCTCTCCTCCTCTTATCGGACAAAAGGGGTCCTCTCCTCTCCCCCCCTTCTCTCTCTCTCTCTCTCTCTCTCTCTCTCTCTCTCTCTCTCTCTCTCTCTCTCTCTCTCTCTCTCTCTAACGGGCATGGAGAATGTGGTGGAGGGGGAAAACAAAAAGGGGGGAGGGGGAGGGAGACACTGTCAGATGCGAGGTGGCTTGCCTCTGTGACGGATAGGCCACGGGTATGGAGGGTCGTGAGGACGCAAATTGAACCAAGGAAAATACAAATGATTGTATAAAACTGAATGCAAAGTTAAGTTTATTAAACACCATCTTCGTAAGGGGTGCCCGCATCACAGGCTTCCAAGAGTGGTGCAGGATTGCTCCGAGCCGGTTTATTAGGCAGTTAAGGATAGCGCTTCTCTGGGTCCCATCTGCACCATCGGGTGTGTCTTTTCCTCTTTTTATCTTCTTTGCTTTCCATCTTATAAATGCAGCTAATTAATCACAGATTGTTTTAAACTCAGTAAATTGAGGTTGTCTTTACAAGGGATTGAAAAGATGACTGCTCGGGGAGGCGGAGGTGGGGTAAAAGGCAGAGAGAAAGAGAGAGAGAGAGAGAGAGAGAGAGAGAGAGAGAGAGAGAGAGAGAGAGAGAGCGGGGAGTGAGGAGGGGAGGAGCGAATGGCTGGACAGGGAGAAAGAGAGGGGGTGGGAAAGAGAGAAGGTCGAGAGGGAGAGGAAGAGGAGGGACAGGCAGACACAGAAAGTAGTTAGGAGTGACCATATCAGAGACCGACTACGAGAGAATCGACTTTCGTATCTTGATGCCACTTCCAGCCACGCAGCATTTCTAAAATGGGAAGGCGCTCATACGGATGATGTTGTTTTCACATACGGAGTACAATTTCCTGCGGTGCATGATTGAGCTTTTTTTTGCCGGCAGGTGGGATTAGGATATTCCCTCCGAAAAGACAACAAACAAACAAACCGATATTCCCTCCGTTTCGTCCAGTAATATGTCTGATACGGTAATCGTTATCTGCATGAGTTGGGCGTGACCGTTCAGGTGAGAACGTATGCGCTTCCATCATGACTGAAGAGCAATGGGTTATGATGGTGATGATGATGATAATGGTGACGAGTAGAAAACAACGTCATATTGGTGATC
>CM031609.1:16723183-16725462 GCA_018398815.1 Conus ventricosus | reverse complement strand
CTGGTAAGGTGTAGCGGGTAAACTTCGGACCTTTCAAGGGAGCTGACTGCTTTTTTTTCAGCATGTGTTTGTGTCCCTTGGGAGACGGCTTAAACAAAACAAACAAACAAAGACACCTATTAACCCCCAAATCTCATTCTTTAACTATTAATGAAGCAGTCTAAAGAGTCAGTCATGATGAGCTGGTAAAAATGTAGCAGGTACACTTCGGACCTTCCAAGGGAGCTGACTGCCTTTTTTTCATCAGGTGTTGTCGCCCTTGGGAGATAGCCTAAAAAAAAAAAAAATTAGTCTGTCATTTTTTTCTTTACGTTTTTAAATCTGATTGCACCATCAAGACGCAAACCTCGTCAACGCCCGTAGGGTCTTTTCATAGGGACCTCACATCGATCGTTCGATGTCATCAGCGGCCATGCTCTGTCATGTGATTTGCCCCCTAAGGGGTTTTAATAGCAATGTGGAAAATCAGTGATGATCAGCTATTATGGGTTTAGCCAGTACAGTTCAAGTCTTGAGACCGCTGTTGGTTTTTTGTTTGTTTTTGTGTTGTCACCCTTGGGAGACGGTGTAAATAAAATAAACAAACAACCAAATAAACAAAGACACCTATTAACCCCCAATCTCATTCTTTAACTAGTAATGAACCGGTCTAAAGAGTCAGTCATGCTCAGCTAGTATGAGTTCAACGGGTACAGTTCGGGCCTTTCAAAGGGAGACAACTAGTTTTTTTTTTTTTTTTTTTTTTTTTTTTTTTTGTGGCCTTTATGATACGGTCTAATCCAAAAAAGAGTTGCTTAAACCAGTCTGTCATTTTTTGGTTTGTTTACATTTTTTCTTTTCAGCTGATTGCATCAGCGCAATGCAATCGCCCGTATGGTCTATCAATAGGGAAGTCACATCGATCTCGCGATGTCATCAGCGAGCATCCTCGGTCATGTGATTTGAGCCTAAGGCGCTGACGTCATCTCCTGCTCCTGCTCCTGCTCCTGCTTTAGGGGTGAGAAGTCCCTCACCTTACTACTAACGCATCAGGCCCATTTTAAACCTGATGCCGCTGATTTGAAATGTCACGGTCATTTATTATTATCTGTTTTTTTATTTCATTTTATATTCTATTCATCATTTACTTATTCATCTACCTATTCATATTAATTTTGTTATTTGATTCATCTATTTATTTATCTATTCATTTCATGTGTACATGTTTTGCCATTTCTTCTTCCGAGCCTCCTCTGTGGCCCTATTCCCAGACCGTTCCTTCCCACTCCTCTGTTATTATACACAGCCACATCCAGTTGGTCCTGTCAGAACGCCAGCCATCTGCTATCTTTCAAAAAGAAGAAAAAAGCTTGGCGGCATTACAGAAAAATCCATCATCATCATTCTTGACAAAACAAAAAATGACATCTCTGCCTGTCTGCTGTCATGGAGAACTGTTTTATGCAGATTTTTTTCGTTGTTGTCTGTTGTTTGTAACGCGTGGAAAAGACATATTCGCCTGTTTTGTACATTAACTGTGTGCACATCATGACAACGTAAGCAGCATTAAATCTCCGTTATTTCGCTCCCTTGTCGGGGGGGGGGGGGGGGGGGGGGAATTTGTGGCTCACCCTTTTTGCCTCCTCCATTTACAAAAAAAAAAAAAGAAAAAAAAAAAAAGGCAGCAATGCCCAAAGCCATTCATTACTTTTTTTTCCTCTTTTTTTTCAAATAGTCATCACTGAAATTTGCTATCATCGTGTCTGCCTCACTCCACATCCGTGTGAGCTTGACTCGTATCCTGTCCTCTCAGAGGTCTGCTAGCATCTTCAGCACAGACTGACAGAAGGTTTGCTGCTGGTCTGACAGGGCAGTGTAGGCTGTACAGCAGAACTGTCGCTTGGACCCTCCCTCCTGGAGGTTGCTGTTATGAGGGTTCGCTGTTATTATTAGTGCTTCTATCGTGTGCTCAGAGTGGAACGGGCGAGCCGCTCATCTGATGACGTAATGCATTCTATGTGGTGCAGAGGAGACGAAGCGAGTCACAAGTTGATGTGCTGAAGGTTGCACGCGTTGCTATACTTACACCAGTTTAGGAGAAGAAGAAGAAAAAAAAAACCCACCTTGCTCCTGTATCTATGAGCATGAAACATTCAACCAAAAGTAGGAAAACGAAGGAAAGACGGGGGTGTGGCAGAGAGAGAGAGAGAGAGAGAGAAGAGAGAGAGAGAGAGAGAGAGAGAGTAGGAAAACGATCGTAAGGAAGGGGCGTGGGCAAACAGAGAGAGAGAGAGAGAGAG
>CM031609.1:16703183-16713183 GCA_018398815.1 Conus ventricosus | reverse complement strand
CTTGTGGCACTGGATCTCAGACCCAAAAACACATCCTCCAATACTGCCCAGCCCATGACGCTCTACAGCGTCAAACCTGGCCAGAGGGTGCAGAACTACACATGCAGCTTTGGGGCAGCCGTCAAGACCTCGAAAAGACTGTGGGTTTCATCGTGGCGACAGGATTGAAGATTTGACGCAACAAAAAATAATCGACCCAGAAGAAGAAAACAAGCGCATCTGAAAACAGAGCATGAGGTCTTACAAGAATGCATCGGAAAACAGCGTAGAATGTCTGGTCAAAGAAGCACACCAGACAAAAGCACAACGCCTGTTAAAATAATGGCACTTCAACTCGGTGTAAAATGTCTGTTAAAACAATTGCATCTAACAACTGAGCACAACTTCTGTTTGGAATAAAATGTACGTCTGTGTGCACAATGTCTGTTAAAACGGGCACACTTGAAAAAAGAGCATAATATCTGCCATCACTTGTACGATTTGAAACAGTACACGACACCTAATCAAAGAAACGCACCTACCGAACAGTTCACTAACTGTGGAGCATAACAGACTTTCAACGACCCATCTGCCCATGAAAAGCAGCTACGGGAGATGACAGTAGAAGAAACGATGACGACGCAACGACAACGAGGACGACGCTGGTAATGACGACGATGGCGATAATAAAATGAGTAGTAGCCGAAGTCACGGCAGAAAATCAGCGGAATCAGCGGTGGCGATGTTAAAGGCATGCACGCCGTATTTCCCCAGAGGCCGGTTTGGGAGCTTCATTTTATAAACGGCTCAACCGGCGTCCCATATTGTTCACCAGGGCATGCTTCATCACACAATTTGCTCGCGCCCACAATCATTGCTGCCGCTGTCTGTCCGTCTGTGTTCCTATCTGTCTCTCTCTCTCTCTCACACACACACACACACACACACACACACACACACACACACACACACGCACGCACGCACGCACGCACTCACGCTCACACACATACATACACACACACAAACGCGTGGACGAGCGTACTCACATCTGCATGCATACCACACACACACACACACACACACACACACACACACACACACACACACACACACACACACACACACACACCCTACCACACCACACACCACCACACACACATCACACACATGCTCAGGTTCTTGTGATCCTCTTCAGATTCTTCACCAGACATATTCTCCATCCTGACATCGGCAAATTGACTTTCTGGTCAGAAGAAAGTCCAGTGTCGTGAATAGAGGTCCAAGGTCAAAGTGACCATGATTTATGCGCTATGATTTATGGTGAAATGGTAACGTTGGACTGATTTGGGCCAAAACCAATCTACAAGGAACAGTGCCAAGAGGCAAATGGTGAGTAAGACAGAGAAAGAGATGGGAGGACAACATCAGTGCATGGACAGGCCTCACACTCAGCAAATGCATAATTGCGTCTGAGAACCGGGAGGAGTGGAGGGAGCCGGTTGCGAAGTCTTGTGTGGCGCCCCAACGGTCCTCAAGACTCCGGGACAGGTGATGGTAAAGTTAGGATTCAAGCACTATAACATGATCCAGCTGAGGACGCACTGACCTTGGATCTCGTGTGTCAAAGTGGTCCAGTTAACAACCTGTGACCTTTACGTAGGTCACCAGGACGGAGGTCTGTAATGCAGAGGATTCACTGTCGACATACAGCTCATCCTTATCGATTATCTGTCCTTACCCTATCAACCTCATGAGCTCCTTCATCCTCGGCAAATACATCTGACCTTTCCACACCACACAAATCAAACAGTGGGTCGTTCGTCAACGTCTAAGACACGGGCCACAATCTCACGGCACGTCAGTACAGGCCGTCAAAATGTTACGAGTTCGAATGATGATTAGTGCTCAACATAAAAATTGCCATATTTTCCCACTCCCATTTCACGTGTTGTCGTTCTGGTGGCGCTGTGCGGTACAAGACTGGTCTTCTTCCCCTACTTTCCCAGGACGGTTATCCCCCGTCTGCCCTACCACTGTAGTGAGGGGTGGACGAAACACTTGAACGTAGCTAGCCGTGGCACACCGTGTACTTACATTAGCATCTGAAGACTGTGCCTAGACCGAAAGCAGTTTTGTTTGTTTGTTTTCAGGTTTTCAGACGAGACGTACAGAATGGGAGTGCGCATGACCTGATAACTCCATTAACTCTTTGCAAACGTGGAGGAGGCATTCCTCCTGGCTCTGGAGTTCCTCTCCGAACGAAGGATGCCGAAGAAGAAGTCTTTTCAGCAGCGTTGTAGTGAATACAAAAGCTGTGCTATCAGGCCAGCAGATGAATGGAACGAGCACGTGACGATTCACAAGCAACGAGTTTTGACCCTAAGGTCTGCTACGGGGAAGAGAAACTAAACTTGACCGATAAAAATGAACAATAATGGAAGAAAAAAAAACCAACAACAAAACAACCCCACCAGCGACTTGGCTGTTTGAATGTTTTGGAATTGAGACATTTATCAGGAGAGAGAGAGAGAGATAGAGAGAGAGAGAGAGAGAGGAGAGAGAGAGAGGAGAGAGAGGTAGAGAGAGAGAGAGAGAGAGAGAGAGGAGAGAGATTGAGTGATTTGCAGACAAACAGAGACACAGACACAGACACACAACACACACACACACACACACCACACACACACACACAACACACCACACACAAACAAAACCACAAATTGAGAGCTATTGGACCGACAGAGCCCCTACTTAGACCTGACACCAGTCCCACATGTCCATCTCTCAAGTGACAGTGACAAACGGCAGAAGGGTCACCCCTCCTTTCTGTCATACAACATCACCCTGGTGCCAGACACAAACACACAGAACGCTGAATTCATGGACCTCTCCCTGTAATGATCAGCTTCCAATGCAATGGATCAGGGGATGGGAGAGTAATGTTGTGTGTGTGTGTGTGTGTGTGTGTGTGTGTGTGTGTGTGTGTGTGTGTGTGTGTGTGTGTGTGTGTGTGTGTGTGTGTGTGGTACTGGGGCGGATGGGAACAGAGTAAGGACGGGAAGGCAGCGGCAAGCAGAAAGACAGAAGTGGAGGATGGGAGAAGGGGGTGAAGGTCTGGGGGGGTGGGGGGGGGGGGGGGGGGGGCGGGAGACAAGGGACCGAAGAGTGCTCGTGAAAATGGAGGACCAGGCAAACAAACCTTTCTTACCCTCTTCTACATGTTCTTCTCATTGAGCTTCCAGTCATGTTTCTTGCTCTCTTCTACATGTTCTTCTCATTGAGCTTCCAGTCATGTTTCTTGCCCTCTTCTACATGTTCTTCTCATTGAGCCTCCAGTCATGTTTCTTGCCTCTTCTACATGTTCCCATTGAGCCTCCAGTCATGTTCCTTGCCTCTTCTACATGTTCACATTGAGCCTCCAGTCGTGTTTCTTGACTCTTCTACATGTTCCCATTGAGCCTCCAGTCATGTTTCTTGCCCTCTTCTACATGTTCTTCCCATTGAGCTTCCAGTCATGTTTCTTCCCTCTTCTACATGTTCTTCCCATTGAGCTTCCAGTCATGTTTCTTCCCTCTTCTACATGTTCTTCCCATTGAGCTTCCAGTCATGTTTCTTCCCTCTTCTACATGTTCTTCTCATTGAGCCTCAGTCATGTTTCTTCCCTCTTCTACATGTTCTTCCCATTGAGCCTCCAGTCATGTTTCTTGCCCTCTTCTACATGTTCCCATTGAGCCTCCAGTCATGTTTCTTGCCCTCTTCTACATGTTCTTCCCACTGAGCCTCCAGTCATGTTTCTTGCCTCTTCTACATGTTCTTCCCATTGAGCTCCAGTCACGTTTCTTGCTCTCTTCTACATGTTCCCATTGAGCCTCCAGTCATGTTTCTTCCCTCTTCTACATGTTCTTCCCATTGAGCCTCCAGTCATGTTTCTTGCCCTCTTCTACATGTTCTTCTCAATGAGCCCCAGTCATGTTTCTTGCCCTCTTCTACATGTTCTTCCCATTGAGCCTCCAGTCATGTTTCTTGCCCTCTTCTACATGTTCTTCCCACTGAGCCTCCAGTCATGTTTCCTGCCTCTTCTACATGTTCTTCCCATTGAGCCTCCAGTCACGTTTCTTGCTCTCTTCTACATGTTCCCATTGAGCCTCCAGTTACGTTTCTTGCTCTCTTCTACATGTTCTCACTCAGCTTCCGGTCATGTTTCTTGCCCTTTCTACATGTTCTTCCCATTGAGCCTCCAGTCATGTTTCTTGCCCTCTTCTACATGTTCTTCTCATTGAGCCTCCAGTCATGTTTCTTCCCTCTTCTACATGTTCTTCCCATTGAGCCTCCAGTCATGTTTCTTGCCCTCTTCTACATGTGCTTCTCATTGAGCCTCCAGTCATGTTTCTTGCCCTCTTCTACATGTCCTTCCCATTGAGCCTCCAGTCATGTTTCTTGCCCTCTTCTACATGTTCTTCTCAATGAGCCCCCAGTCATGTTTCTTGCCCTCTTCTACATGTGCTTCTCATTGAGTTTCCAGTCATGTTTCTTCCCTCTTCTACATGTTCTCACTGAGCCTCCAGTCATGTTTCTTCCCTCTTCTACATGTGCTTCCCACTGAGCCTCCAGTCATGTTTCTTGCCCTCTTCTACATGTTCTTCTCAATGAGCCTCCAGTCATGTTTCTTGCCCTCTTCTACATGTTCGTCTCATTGAGCCTCCAGTCATGTTTCTTGTCCTCTTCTACATGTTCTCACTGAGCCTCCAGTCATGTTTCTTGACTCTTCTACATGTTCTTCTCATTGAGCCTCCAGTCATGTTTCTTGCCCTCTTCTACATGTTCTTCCCATTGAGCCTCCAGTCATGTTTCTTGCCCTCTTCTACATGTTCTTCTCATTGAGCCTCCAGTCATGTTTCTTGCCCTCTTCTACATGTTCTTCTTGAGCCTCCAGTCATGTTTCTTGCCCTCTTCTACATGTTCTTCCCATTGAGCCTCAGTCATGTTTCTTGCCCTCTTCTACATGTTCTCACTGAGCCTCCAATCGTGTTTCTTGCCCTCTTCTACATGTTCTTCTCACTGAGCCTCCAGTCATGTTTCTTGCCCTCTTCTACATGTTCTCACTGAGCCTCCAATCGTGTTTCTTGCCCTCTTCTACATGTTCTTCCCATTGAGCCTCCAGGCATGTTTCTTGTCCTCTTCTACATGTCCTTCCCATTGAGCCTCCAGTCATGTTTCTTGCCCTCTTCTACATGTTCTTCTCATTGAGCCTCCAGTCATGTTTCTTGCTCTCTTCTACATGTTCTTCTCATTGAGCCTCCAGTCACGTTTCTTGCCCTCTTCTACATGTTCTTCTCAATGAGCCTCCAGTCATGTTTCTTGTCCTCTTCTACATGTTCCCATTGAGCCTCCAGTCATGTTTCGTCCCTCTTCTACATGTCCTGCCATTGAGCTTCCAGTCATGTTTCTTCCCTCTTCTACATGTTCTTCCCATTGAGCCTCCAGTCATGTTTCTTGCCCTCTTCTACATGTTCCCATTGAGCCTCCAGTCATGTTTCTTGCCTCTTCTACATGTTCTTCCCATTGAGCCTCCAGACATGTTTCTTGCCCTCTTCTACATGTTCCCATTGAGCCTCCAGTCATGTTTCTTGCCCTCTTCTACATGTTCTTCCCATTGAGCCTCCAGTCATGTTTCTTGCCCTCTTCTACATGTTCTTCCCATTGAGCCTCCAGTCGTGTTTCTTGCCCTCTTCTACATGTTCCCATTGAGCCTCCAGTCATCTTTCTTGCCCTCTTCTACATGTTCTTCCCACTGAGCCTCCAGTCATGTTTCTTGCCCTCTTCTACATGTTCTCACTGAGCCTCCAGTCATGTTTCTTGCTCTCTTCTACATGTTCTTCCCACTGAGCCTCCAGTCATGTTTCTTCCCTCTTCTACATGTTCTCACTGAGCCTCCAGTCATGTTTCTTGCTCTCTTCTACATGTTCTTCCCACTGAGCCTCCAGTCATGTTTCTTCCCTCTTCTACATGTTCTCACTGAGCCTCCAGTCATGTTTCTTGCCCTCTTCTACATGTTCTTCTCAATGAGCCTCCAGTCATGTTTCTTCCCTCTTCTACATGTTCTTCTCATTGAGCTTCCAGTCATGTTTCTTGCCCTCTTCTACATGTTCTTCTCATTGAGCGTCCAGTCATGTTTCTTCCCTCTTCTACATGTTCTTCTCATTGAGCTTCCAGTCATGTTTCTTGCCCTCTTCTACATGTTCTTCTCATTGAGCCTCCAGTCATGTTTCTTGCCCTCTTCTACATGTTCTTCCCATTGAGCCTCCAGTCATGTTTCTTCCCTTTTCTACATGTTCTTCCCATTGAGTCTACATGTTCTTCCCATTGAGTCTACATGTTCTTCCCATTGAGTCTACATGTTCTTCTCATTGAGCCTCCAGTCATGTTTCTTGTCCTCTTCATGTTCTTCCCATTGAGCCTCCAGTCATGGTTCTTGCACTGGCTTTGGTGGAGGTTCTCTTTCCCGTTTCTGTCCACCGTTCTCAGATCATTCTATCCATGTTCTGACTGACACCCAAACTCTTTCTTTTGCGGTCCCCGTGACATCAATTCTCAGGGAGCTTTCGATGTCAGTGTTATAACACGACACACGAGCGGAGACACTGCATTGCTGCCAAGTCACGTCGGTGATGTTCAGTAATGTGTGTTCTGGATTAGACAAACTTGGAACCACTACCTGCTGAGCTTAGGTTCAGATTGTCTGAGAGCTACCTGCTGAGTGAAGACCTCAACATGCCTCAAACGACAGCGCCCACAAAAAAATCTGCTGACACCAAAAACTCTGACACGAGTCCATTCATGAATGTGTCGGAGAAGCTCAAATCCGAGTTCCGCATGAGAGTATGGTCAGAAGGACTGCTGATCTGGATAATTTCTTTCATTCGGTTATGAAGATTGATACTGTGAATGATAATGATCATCATAATCCAAACTGTTCTGGGACTGTTTAACCTGACTGTACTTTATGCTCCTTCTTAAGATACTATCCCATTAACATACGAGGTCCGTAAATTTGAACCACACTCGGAGCTGAATCTGCTCTGATGATGGGACTGATTTGTATGGTTCTCTCTTTGATATATGACCCTATACCCCACTAAGCGACTCTCATATAACGACGAAGATGATAACGATGATGATAATGATACTGATGATGACATTGGATAGGTCAAGCAGAAAAAGGCGATAAATAGAGAGAGAGAGAGAGAGAAGAGAGAGAGAGAGAGAGAGAGAGAGAGAGAGAGGGAGAGAGAGAGAGAGAGACAGAGACAGAGACAGAGATACCGATAGACAGAGAGACAGAGAGAGGAGGAGGAAGAGAAAGGATGTGGGAGTGCAACTGCCAGTGGGAGGATTATGTGCCATGGCTTATCACATACAATGAATAGGAGGTAAGGTCGAGTATCCCAGACACACAGACAAGAGAGAAAGGCGGACGGATAGATAGACAGACAGACAGGGAAAAAGACAGAAAAAAACGACCACAAATTGAGAGCTAAAAGGGCTGACAGCCCTTTTAAGACCCGACACCAATCCCACATTTTTATCCATCTTTCAAGTGACAGTGACAAATGGGAGAAGGGTCATCCCTCCTTCCTGTTAGACAGCACTACCCTGATGCCAAGCACAAAAACAGAACGCTGCCTTCATGGAACTCTCCCTGCAACTGATCCGCTTGCAGTGGCACGGTTCAGGGAAAGGAGGGTGTTGATGGGGGCAAGCGATAGGCATGAACAGGACGGGAGGGGATGGAGGATAGAGGCAGAGGAGAACAGAAATACCACGTGAACCTGAAGACTAGCCCAAATAAAGCCTTTTCTGGTTCCTCTTCTTCATGCTCTTCCCATCAATCATCGTGCCAGTCTTCTGATGATGGCCTGGTTGGGGTCCTTTTTTCCGTTCCTGCCTGATAGCCTTACCCTCAGTGTCATAACTGACACCTACGTCCTTTTTTTCCGTTCCTGCCCAATATTCCTACCCTCAGTGTCATAACTGACACCTGGGTCCTTTTTTCCGTTCCTGCCTAATATCCTTACCCTCAATGTCATAACTGACACCTGGGTCCTTTTTTCCGTTCCTGCCCAATATTCCTACCCTCAGTGTCATAACTGACACCTGGGTCCATTTTCCGTTCCTGCCTAATATCCTTACCCTCAGTGTCATAACTGACACCTACGTCCTTTTTCCCCGTTCCTGCCCAATATTCTTACCCTCAGTGTCATAACTGACACCTGGGTCCTTTTTTTCCCGTTCCTGCCCAAAATTCTTACCCTCAGTGTCATAACTGACACCTGGGTCCTTTTTTCCCGTTCCTGCCCAATGTTCTTACCCTCAGTGTCATAACTGACACCTGGGTCCTTTTTCCCGTTCCTGCCCAATGTTCTTACCCTCAGTGTCATAACTGACACCTGGGTCCTTTTTCCCGTTCCTGCCCAATGTTCTTACCCTCAGTGTCATACCTGACACGTGGACTGATTCGTTTGCAGTCCTATGCCAACATATCCTCAGAGAGCTTTCAATGTCAGTTTGTCGTGAGCTAACGTATTGGTGGTGACACTGCATCACTGCTGGGTCACATCGGTGGTGAGAACTGATGTCCTTTCTGATCTGACACAGCCAGAGGACTGTCTGCAGAGTTTCCGAATCAGAACTACAATTGTGCTTAGTGTCCGAGTAACTGAGCATCACTGTGCTGTGAAGCCTCCCCACAACCCCTATTCCCCATCCCTTCGAAACCAGTCCCAGTGGAGATACTGCATCGCTGCCAATCTCACGCTGGTGGTGTTCAGTATTGTCCGTTCTGACTGAACAAACCGAGGACACGACTCGCTGAGCTTCCTGCTGATAACAACGATGAGGCGCAGCTTCGAACTGACTGAATGCCATCTGTAGCGTGGAAATCCCTACATGCCAGCCCCCATGAATCTGCCCACGTGGAAGTCTTTGACAAATGGCAGCCTAATGATGTACAGTGGAAATTAAAGCTGGGGTCACCGTGAGAGCAGGGTAAGAACGGGTTGCAGAAGTTCAATAACTGTTTCATTGATTCACGGTGATTGATGTGGTCAATGATCATGATAATCACAGTTCAAACTGGTATGGCACAACGTGACATGACTGTGATCTCTGCTCTCTCTCTCTCTCTCTCTCTGTCTCTGTCTCTCTCTCTCTCTCTCTCTCTCTCTCTCTCTCTCTCTCTCTCTCTCTCTCTCTCTCTTCAAAACAAATCTTATCGACAAAACAGGCACGATGATGATAGCAAGTCTGAACAAAACACGACGTTGAATCTGCTAGGAGGGCGGGAAAGGAAAATGTGGTTCTCTCTTTCCAGTATGACCCTAATTCATTCAGCGACTCCCATGATGATGATGATGCTAATGATGATGATGATGATGATGATGATGATGATGATGATGATGATGACGACGACGACGCCGACGACGCCGACGACGACGACGACGACGATGCCGAGAAAGACGAGGACAACGACGACGATGATGATGATGATGACTATGATGATGATGATGGAGGTGATGATGATGAAGATGATGATGATGATGATGATGATGATGATGATGATGATGATGAGAGAGAGAGAGAGAGAGAGAGAGAGAGAGAGAGAGAGAGAGAGAGAGAGACAGACAGACAGACAGACAGACAGACAAACAGACAGACAATCAGACAGACAGACAGAGACAGAGAGACTACGAGAGAAAAGAGGCGGCAGTGCATTTCACTTTGGAAGGGTAATAAGCAATGCTTTTTTTTATTTTACGAACAATGGGACAAACCAGGAGTGAGATCAGGGCAAAAGGGACAGACAGACACAGACAGAAAAGAGAAAGACAGACAGACACGCAGACAGACAGACAGACAGAAAAAAAAACAACCAAAAATTTAATTACGAGCAGCAGGGAAGATAGAACCCCTTCTTGTACCTGACATGGAGTTCCACATCGTCATCTCTTCAATGACAGTGACA
>CM031609.1:16695683-16698183 GCA_018398815.1 Conus ventricosus | reverse complement strand
GGACACGACACCAACCCCACCTGTCCATCTTTTTAGACAGGACACCAGTCCCCCCTGTCCATTTTTTCAGACACGACACCAGTCCCCCCTGTCCATCTTTCAGGGCCCGACACCAGTCCCACCTGTCCATTTTTTCAGAACACCAGTCCCACCTGTCCATCTTTCAGACCCGACCCAGTCCCACTGTCCATCTTTCAGACCCGACCCAACCCACCTGTCCATCTTTCAGACACGACACCAAACCCACCTGTCCATCTTTCGCAGGACACCAGTCCCACCTGTCCATCTTTCAGACATGCACCAGTCCCACCTGTCCATCTTTCAGACAGGACACCAGTCCTACCCTGTCCATCTTTCGACCCGACACCAGTCCCCCCTGTCGATCTTTCAGACAGGACACCAGTCCCACCTCTCCCCTCTTTCAAACAGGACACCAGTCCAACTGTCCATCTTTCAGACCCAACACCAGTCCCACCTGTCCATCTTTCAGACACGACACCAATCTCACATGTCCATCTTTCAGACAGGACACCAACCCCACCTGTCCATCTTTCAGACAGAACACCAGTCCCACCTGTCCATCTTTCAGATATGACACCAGTCCCACTGTCCATCTTTCAGACATGACACCAATCCCACCTGTCCATCTTTCAGACATGACACCAGTCCCACCTGTCCATCTTTCAGACATGACACCAATCCCACTGTCCATCTGTCAGACAGGACACAAATCCCACCTGTCCATCTGTCAGACATGACACCAATCCCACCTGTCCATCTTTCAGACCCGACACCAATCCCACTGTCCATCTTTCAGACATGACACCAATCCCACCTGTCTATCTGTCAGACAGGACACCAATCCCACCTGTCCATCTGTCAGACATGACACCAATCCCACCTGTCCATCTGTCAGACAGGACACCAATCCCACCTGTCCATCTGTCAGACATGACACCAACCCCACCTGTCCATCTTTCAGACAGGACACCAACCCACCTGTCCATCTTTCAGACCCGACACCAGTCCCACCTGTCCATCTTTCAGACACGACACCAGTCCCACCTGTCCATCTGTCAGACATGACACCAGTCCCACCTGTCCATCTTTCAGACATGACACCAATCCCACCTGTCCATCTTTCAGACCCGACACCAGTCCCACCTGTCCATCTTTCAGACACGACACCAACCCCACCTGTCCATCTGTCAGACAGGACACCAGTCCCACCTGTCCATCTTTCAGACATGACACCAGTCCCACCTGTCCATCTTTCAGACATGACACCAGCCCCTCCTGTCCATCTTTCAGACATGACACCAGTCCCACCTGTCCATCTTTCAGACACGACACCAGTCCCACCTGTCCATCTTTCAGACAGGACACCAGTCCCACCTGTCCATCTTTCAGACATGACACCAGTCCCACCTGTCCATCTGTCAGACACGACACCAGTCCCACCTGTCCATCTGTCAGACAGGACACCAATCCCACCTGTCAGACATGACACCAATCCCATCTGTCCATCTTTCAGAAACACCAGTCCCACCTGTCCATCTTTCAGACACACCAATCCCACCTGTCCATCTTTCAGACACACCAGTCCCACCTGTCCATCTTTCAGACACGACACCAATCCCACCTGTCCATCTTTCAGACATGACACCAATCCAACCTGTCCATCTTTGAGACACACCAGTCCCACCTGTCCATCTTTCAGACATGACACCAATCCCACCTGTCCATCTGTCAGACATGACACCAATCCCACCTGTCCATCTGTCAGACATGACACCAATCCCACCTGTCCATCTGTCAGACAGGACACCAGTCCCACCTGTCCATCTTTCAGACATGACACCAATCCCACCTGTCCATCTTTCAGACATGACACCAATCCCACCTGTCCATCTGTCAGACATGACACCAGTCCCACCTGTCCATCTGTCAGACATGACACCAATCCCACCTGTCTATCTTTCAGTCATGTCACCAGTCCCACCTGTCCATCTGTCAGACATGACACCAATCCCACCTGTCCATCTTTCAGTCATGACACCAGTCCCACCTGTCCATCTGTCAGACATGACACCAATCCCACCTGTCCATCTTTTAGTCATGACACCAGTCCCACCTGTCCATCTGTCAGACATGACACCAATCCCACCTGTCCATCTTTCAGTCATGACACCAATCCCACCTGTCCATCTTTCAGACATGACACCTGTCCCACCTGTCCATCTGTCAGACATGACACCAGTCCCACCTGTCCATCTTTCAGACACGACACCAATCCCACCTGTCCATCTTTCAGTCATGACACCAGTCCCACCTGTCCATCTGTCAGACATGACACCAGTCCCACCTGTCCATCTTTCAGACATGACACCAGTCCCACCTGTCCATCTTTCAGACATGACACCAATCCCACCTGTCCATCTTTCAGACAGGACACCAGTCCCACCTGTCCATCTGTCAGACACGACACCAGTCCCACCTG
>CM031609.1:16688183-16690683 GCA_018398815.1 Conus ventricosus | reverse complement strand
TCGTTTCGTTTCCTTTTGTTTCATGGCTTGGTTTGATTTGTTTTGCTTCTGTTTTTCTTTCGTTTTGTGTATTGGCAGGGCTGTATTCTATTTTGGTGCATGAAATATAGGCTACTGGAGGTTACTGTCAGCCATAACCTTGAACAATGAACTCTGAGCATCACACACACACACACGCACGCACGCACGCACGCACACACACACACACACACACACACACACACACACACACACACACACACACACACACACACACACACACATACACACACACACAAGATTATTCTCACTTGGGTTCGTTCCCGGCCATGTACTCATTCGAGGCAATGAGAC
The DNA here is from genome assembly GCA_018398815.1 of Conus ventricosus. Classification (NCBI taxonomy): domain Eukaryota; kingdom Metazoa; phylum Mollusca; class Gastropoda; order Neogastropoda; family Conidae; genus Conus; species Conus ventricosus. The sequence goes on along the minus strand of CM031609.1, from coordinate 16,690,350 downwards.
AGCCGGTCGGTCATCTTACTATGAATGCCACAGATAAAAGAAAAACAAGATGATCTCTCTCCCGAACCGATCTGAAACCCAAACTTCACACTGACATCAGAGATCCCAGGCAGGAGGACTGGAAAACACAAACACGTGATGAATGAACCTTTGCGGTTCTGTCCAAACAGCTTCACACTAACATCAGAGATCCCAGGCAGGAGGACTGGAACACAACAAGCACGTGATGAACCCTTGCGGTTCTGTCCAAACACGAAAGAGTTTTTTTTTGTTACCAGCAGCTAATTGTGCCGCCAAGAAGATATGGTTTGTGAATAATTACACACAGGAGGCCACTCTTGTTACACAATTGGTGTCTTAGGAAAGGTTAGGAGGCTCCATGGCGGTTACATGTCATACGCCATTCACTATACCACGTGTTGTTGTAGTGTATTGGGACTGCGTGACATCAGAGTTAAGCAGACTCCGTGAGGACAGGGGTGTGCCAACACATGTGAATTTTGAACTTCTAAAAGAGTTAAACATGTTTCATTAAAGCTACGATTTTTGTGGAATGTTGGTTCTGTTTTCAGCCGTTTTGGATGTATGGAATGAACTGGCTGTCCTTTTTCTCCTTTGGGGTGGGGGTGGGGGTAAAGGAGAGGAAGGAGGATATGCAAGTATATAAATACCCAATATAATAATAACAACAACAACAACAACAATAATAATAATAGTAATAATAATAATAATAATAATAATAAAGTACGGACATTGAATCTGACACGGCAACAGCCCTGTTGTGGCCCTTGCGGTCGGCTGGGCTGCAGACAACATGAATTACACTGAAGGGCACTTTCTACATAAATTCCACCAGTCATACTGTGTTGTGTTCCCTTACATCATGCTGTATTTACTGCACTAGGATGTGGTTTATGTTTCACTGCACTTTGATGTGGTGTTTTGTCGTAATGTTCTTGTGCACTTACTCGTTTGCTTTGTGTTGTGTCATAATGGACGTGATTGCATTGTACAACACTGCATTATGTTGTGCAGCACTGCATCACACGTACCTCCACCAAAACACGCCATGTCTTTGCCCACACCTGTGGGCGTGTCTGTTTCTTTCTCTAGGTTCAAGATGACCACACAAAAAAAGAAAAAAAAAACAACAACTGCCCAATCGATTTTTACGAAGGTTGGTGTGATGGTAGAACTGTTGCCCATTAGACGAACAAATAACAGTTTGGGACGGATCCATGGAGCGGATCTGCATCAACGACGGATCCCGGATCTTTCGCAAGATTATTGTGTGCGAGGGGAGTACCGATCCCCTTCAGTCTGTACCGGCCATTACCAGCAATCATTTCTCCTGTTGAATGTCTCTGTGTGGCAGAGGTCTGTGGTCTCCGGATTGCCCTTCTATTGCTGTACTGTATTGTGTTGTTCTCCGGATTGCCCTTCTATTGCTTTACTGTATTGCGTTGTTCTCCGGATTGCCCTTCTATTGCTGTACTGTATTGCGTTGTTCTCCGGATTGCCCTTCCATTGCTGTACTGTATTGCTTTGTTCTCCGAATTGCCCTTCTAATGCTGCACTGTATTATGTTGTTCCCCGGATTGCCCTTCTATTACTGCACTGTATTGTGTTGTTCCCCGGATTGCCCTTCTATTGCTGCACTGTATTGTGTTTCACCGTGTTGTTCTCCGGATTGTCCTTCTATTGCTGCACTGTATTGTGTTGTTCTCCGGATTGTCCTTCTATTGCTGCGCTGTATTGTGTTGTTCTCCGGATTGCCCTTCTATTGCCGTACTGTATTGTGTGTTGTTCTCCGGATTGTCCTTCTATTGCTGCGCTGTATTGTGTTGTTCTCCGGATTGTCCTTCTATTGCTGCTCTGTATTGTGTTGTTCTCCGGATTGTCCTTCTATTGCTGCACTGTATTGTGTTGTTCTCCGGATTGCCCTTCTATTGCTGCGCTGTATTGTGTTGTTCTCCGGATTGCCCTTCTATTGCTGTACTGTATTGTGTGTTGTTCTCCGGATTGTCCTTCTATTGCTGTACTGTATTGTGTTGTTCTGCGGATTGTCCTTCTATTGCTGCACTGTATTGTGTTTTCACCGTGTTGTTCTGCGGATTGTGCTTCTATTGCTGCACTGTATTGTGTTTCAGCGTGTTGGTCTCCGGAT
>CM031609.1:16686393-16688083 GCA_018398815.1 Conus ventricosus | reverse complement strand
TGTCCTTCTATTGCTGCACTGTATTGTGTTTCACCGTGTTGGTCTCCGGATTGTCCTCTATTGCTGCACTGTATTGTGTTGTTCTCCGAATTGCTTTTCTATTGCTGCACTGTATTGTGTTGGTCTCCGGATTGTCCTTCTATTGCTGCACTGTATTGTGTTGTTCTCCGGATTGCCCTTCTATTGCTGCACTGTATTGTGTTTCACCGTGTTGGTCTCCGGATTGTCCTTCTATTGCTGCACTGTATTGTGTTGTTCTGCGGATTGTCCTTCTATTGCTGCACTGTATTGTGTTTCACCGTGTTGGTCTCCGGATTGTCCTTCTATTGCTGCACTGTATTGTGTTGTTCTGCGGATTGTCCTTCTATTGCTGTGCTGTATTGTGTGTTTCACCGTGTTAGTCTCCACAGTCTTGTATCGCATCATCACTGACGTCGGCTGAGGGAGGCACCGTCTGCCCCCCTCTCCACCCCCCCCCCCTCCACCCCCCCCCCCCCCCCCCCCCCCGTCCGAAATTACTGAAGGTGGGAATGGGGGCGTAACTACCTCCTGACTACCCCAAACATTTGAAGTCCTCTCCCTCTCCCTCCCCCCCTCCCCCCGCCCCCCCTCCCCCCCTCCCCCCACACACACACTTTAAGTCTGCAGTGATATTTTTGTCAGTTCAGGCTGGGCTGGGCCTGGGCTGCCCCCCCCCCCCCCCTCATCCTCTCCCTACCCCATGACAAAACATGTTCCAATGCCACTGATTATGTCGCATCCATTGTATTACATCATGATGAGTTGTTTTGCATTGTATTTATCGTTTTCGTGTTTTTGGTGTTGTGTTGTGTTGTGTTGTGTTGTATTATGTTGCATCGCAATGTATGGATTTGTACAGTCTTGTATAGCATTGCATAAGATTGCAGTGCGTTGCATTGCATTCTAGTGTATTGTGTTGTGTTGAATTGTAGTGCATTGCATTGTAGTGCGTTGTGCTGCTTTGCATTGGATTGCATTGTACTGTATTGTGTTGCATTGCGTTGCTTTGTATTACATAGCATTACATTGAATTATATTGCACTGCACTGCATATATTGCATTAGATAGAATTGTATTGCATTGCATCGTATCTTTATGCATTGTCTTGCATTGCACTGTACTGCATTTGCACCGCATTGCATTATATTGCATTGTATTGTATTGTCTTGTATTGCATTTGCAATGCATTTTATTGTATTGCATTTGCACTGCATCGTATTATATTGTATTGTATTGTGTGGTACTGCATTTGCACTGCATTGTATTACATTGCATTGTATTGTATTATTTTGCATTGCACAGTATTGTTTTGAATTGTCAGCAGGTTTTTCTGTGTGTCGTTCCGACTACGATTGCCGGGGAGAGAACATCATACGCAGACTGGCTCCCTACTTTTATTGTACTCCCAGTTCAGTGGTCAAAATGTGTTCCACTCACTCCAGACAAAACTACGGGGCCGATCTTTCTGAAAATTTGTAGGTATGTTCATCATGGGTCACGGGTGACGCCCGATGTTTTATTTAACCGTTATAGCCGTTACTAACGGCGATAACGGCCCATAAATTGTTTTCTTCTTTATGGAATATCTCAGAAAGCACTTGGCCGATCTTTCTGAAAATTGGTAGGTATGTTCACTATGGGTCACGGATAATGCCCGATGTTTTACTTT
>CM031609.1:16676393-16681393 GCA_018398815.1 Conus ventricosus | reverse complement strand
TCTCGTAAACTCCCTCTCCGAAATATGAGCTTCAGAAGTCCCAGACAATCACATTAGCTAACCTTGGCATTAAAAGCCAAAAAACGTGAGATGGGATGCGATTTAGACACCACCACCCCTATCCCCATTTTGTTCCACTCACTCTTGTACTCTCCCTGTCCCCCCTCAAACATCCTCCTCTCTCCGTCTGGTAGCCAGCCTTACCACAGCACAGAGTGTGGTGGTGGAGGAGGGGCGTGTAGGTGGGGACATCACGTTTCGCCTTTCCCAATTTGCCTTCATGATGAATGAGATTCTTTTAGCGTCATTTCGCGCCTCTCTCTCTCTCTCTCTCTCTCTCTCTCTCTCTCTCTCTCTCTCTCACGTATATTGTTTGATTTTGCTCCTTACTACGTACATTTCTCTTGCCCAGAAGGCTGGATGCAAAGAAAAGCATTTATGGTTAATCCATTACCTCTTGAAATAAAATTCCTACTCTCTCTCTCTCTCTCTCTCTCTCTCTCTCTTCTCTGTCTGTCTGTCTCACTCTCTCTCTCATCAGTGACATGAGTATTCACAGTATTCCTGTCACGCACGAACTGGTACAGGTCGCCTCGGTGACAATTATGGAGTGTGGCCGTCCATTCTCAGGTGGGCAGTGGACGTGAAGTGCGTGACTCTGTCGGGAGTATGGTTCCTGTCAGTCCGTGGAGGGGGGAAGGAGGAGAACGCATAAACTCGCCGGAATAGTGGGCTGTACGTGCGTAAACGAACGCTCGTGAAACTGGAGTTCTTCGATGTGATGGGGGAATTCCGTGCATGTGAGTGCTGTCTTGTGAGTTTCCGAGGTGAATTCGGAGTGGTCGTCGTGTGTCTGCAAGTCAGTACGAATTGAGGCTTCATCCGAGAAGGTTGGGATAGCCTAGTGCTCAAGTTTATTTCTGCTGTTGAGACAGGGGTCCTGGGTATGCCCTCGACCGACTTCTGAAGGTTTGGCTACCTGAGTTTTTGACTGTCGGTGTTTCGGCGTTCAGTGACGGGTTCTGCCTCTACAGGGCGTTGGCTGTCTGGCAGTGTCCCGGCGACTGAGGGTGTCGTCCAGTGTGTGTCGTTCCTGTTTTGACCAAGGTTTCGGCGAGTTTCCTTACTTTCCCATGCACAGCGACTCCGTGAGGGTCGGCCTCTCGGGTTGGGGGGGGGGGGGGGGGGTCGTCTTACCTCCACTTCCACTGTCAGCCCTGCCCATTCCTCTGCCTGGAGTGGGGACGCACCTGGATCCGGCAGAGTGGGTTCTGGACTGGGTGCCAACTTCGTCTTCTGCAGTCCCAGTATTTGCAGTTCCTCCAACTTCGGTTCTATCCTCTTTTCTTCGGGGTGGGCAAGCACCTCGAGGGCCTACTAATGGGTAATGTACGGTACATCATCTGCGTGAAAAACAGGAAAAAAGAAAAAAAGGAAGAAACACCCGCTGTGCTCCGTGTGAATTGTGGGTGGTGCAGCTGGTGCCTAGTAGGTAGGGGACCGGACTTTGCGATTCGTCACTATACTTCAACTGCTTTGTCTCAAGCGCTTCAGTGCAGGTCTCGTGTTGTTGGGTTTTTTTTTTTGTGGCACATTGATGCGAGGGCGTGGTGAATCAGGGACAGACTTTTACGTGGTGATATTAGAAAACACTTACTGTATTGCCGGGTTTTTTTTTAGGATTTTTTTTTTTCGTGTGCATGTGTCGAGTGTCCAGCTGGGACTTTGAGTGAGATACTTAAAGTGCAAGATTGGGTTTTGGGTCACTTGAACAATTAAGTGCTTTGAATGATATTTTGGGGATTGAGTTTGGGTGTAGGGATAGCCTGACACCAATAGAAAAAAAATAGTATAAGGAATACAGCTTGGGAGAAGGAGGGTGTACGCTGAAGCATCGCGTGGGCATCTCAGGTTCGATGGAATATCAACCTTGTTTGATATTTCAGCCCGGGATTACTAGGTGATGTAGTTCTTCAACCTTGTTCCTTCTGGTATTGGCCTTCAGTGGGCTGAGGTGTGTGTGTGCCTCTTGAGGGAAGGATAATTACATATGAATGCGCAGCACATGCGTGCACATGTATGCATAAGGGCCATGTGATGATAGCCGCGCATTGGTGTTATTAGTCTAGTTGGATTCTTTTTTTGCTGTTGTTGCTTTGTTTTATTTTTCGTGTGGGGAAAACTGCGTGTGTGTGTTGGATAAAAAGATCTTGGTGTTTTCAGCTGCTATTCTGTTGGTGAGACTGAGTGTGTGAATGCAAATAAAGCCTTCTGTTTGTGCACCATATTTCCCTTTGTCTGTGTGTTTGTTGTGTGGCGTTCGTACTCTCAGGTAAAAGGGGGAGGGGTGGTTATAAAGGGGGGTATATTCATGCATATATCCCTGTCTACTGTCTTATACAGTGACAATTCCACATTTGATTTTCAATCAGCGTTCATTCACTTTGTGAGTTCGGTGGACGGGCTGTTGGTAGCCATTGAAAAACAACCTTCTCGTTCCTGATGTCAAACTCACGCAGCAAAGATCCGTGTCTCCACACCAAGGCAGCTTCCAGAACCTGACAGGGAAGTTTCAGCCTGCAAGGTAATGGACACGACTTACCAACGACTCGCCTCCAACGACAGTAACAACAACACACGAAGAAATGGACGACCAAGTGTCGTGTGCCACACAAAGAAAACATCCCCTCACACGCACTATCTATAACTCACTTTAAGCTTTGAGGTCAAAATGGACGCCAGAAAAGGAACGAACTGACGCTGCGGCGGCAGGAAGAGAATGGAGGAGGGGGGGGGGGGGGGGAGCAGAGGGAAACGACATGACTGTACCTTGCAAAAGAAGGGGACTAACAACAACAACAAAACACAAAAAAAAAACAAAAATAAAGAGAGGAGAAGAGAGAGCGAAAGGGAACCTAGTCGTGTAGGTGGGTATCAAAAACCTCTTCCATTCTATAGCCTTGTCTTCTCGAGCGACCAATGCTAATGGGTTGTCGTATCAAAAACCTCTTCCATTCCATAGCCTTGTCTTCTCGAGCGACCAATGCTAATGGGTTGTCGTATCAAAAACCTCTTCCATTCCATAGCCTTGTCTTCTCGAGCGACCAATGCTAATGGGTTGTCGTATCAAAAACCTCTTCCATTCCATAGCCTTGTCTTCTCGAGCGACCAATGCTAATGGGTTGTCGTATCAAAAACCTCTTCCATTCCATAGCCTTGTCTTCTCGAGCGACCATGCTAATGGGTTGTCGTATCAAAAACCTCTTCCATTCCATAGCCTTGTCTTCTCGAGCGACCAATGCTAATGGGTTGTCGTATCAAAAACCTCTTCCATTCCATAGCCTTGTCTTCTCGAGCGACCAATGCTAATGGGTTGTCGTATCAAAAACCTCTTCCATTCCATAGCCTTGTCTTCTCGAGCGACCAATGCTAATGGGTTGTCGTATCAAAAACCTCTTCCATTCCATAGCCTTGTCTTCTCGAGCGACCAATGCTAATGGGTTGTCGTATCAAAAACCTCTTCCATTCCATAGCCTTGTCTTCTCGAGCGACCAATGCTAATGGGTTGTCGTATCAAAAACCTCTTCCATTCCATAGCCTTGTCTTCTCGAGCGACCAATGCTAATGGGTTGTCGTATCAAAAACCTCTTCCATTCCATAGCCTTGTCTTCTCGAGCGACCAATGCTAATGGGTTGTCGTATCAAAAACCTCTTCCATTCCATAGCCTTGTCTTCTCGAGCGACCAATGCTAATGGTTGTCGTATCAAAAACCTCTTCCATTCCATAGCCTTGTCTTCTCGAGCGACCAATGCTAATGGGTTGTCGTATCAAAAACCTCTTCCATTCCATAGCCTTGTCTTCTCGAGCGACCAATGCTAATGGGTTGTCGTATCAAAAACCTCTTCCATTCCATAGCCTTGTCTTCTCGAGCGACCAATGCTAATGGGTTGTCGTATCAAAAACCTCTTCCATTCCATAGCCTTGTCTTCTCGAGCGACCAATGCTAATGGGTTGTCGTATCAAAAACCTCTTCCATTCCATAGCCTTGTCTTCTCGAGCGACCAATGCTAATGGGTTGTCGTATCAAAAACCTCTTCCATTCCATAGCCTTGTCTTCTCGAGCGACCAATGCTAATGGGTTGTCGTATCAAAAACCTCTTCCATTCCATAGCCTTGTCTTCTCGAGCGACCAATGCTAATGGGTTGTCGTATCAAAAACCTCTTCCATTCCATAGCCTTGTCTTCTCGAGCGACCAATGCTAATGGGTTGTCGTATCAAAAACCTCTTCCATTCCATAGCCTTGTCTTCTCGAGCGACCAATGCTAATGGGTTGTCGTATCAAAAACCTCTTCCATTCCATAGCCTTGTCTTCTCGAGCGACCAATGCTAATGGGTTGTCGTATCAAAAACCTCTTCCATTCCATAGCCTTGTCTTCTCGAGCGACCAATGCTAATGGGTTGTCGTATCAAAAACCTCTTCCATTCCATAGCCTTGTCTTCTCGAGCGACCAATGCTAATGGGTTGTCGTATCAAAAACCTCTTCCATTCCATAGCCTTGTCTTCTCGAGCGACCAATGCTAATGGGTTGTCGTATCAAAAACCTCTTCCATTCCATAGCCTTGTCTTCTCGAGCGACCAATGCTAATGGGTTGTCGTATCAAAAACCTCTTCCATTCCATAGCCTTGTCTTCTCGAGCGACCAATGCTAATGGGTTGTCGTATCAAAAACCTCTTCCATTCCATAGCCTTGTCTTCTCGAGCGACCAATGCTAATGGGTTGTCGTATCAAAAACCTCTTCCATTCCATAGCCTTGTCTTCTCGAGCGACCAATGCTAATGGGTTGTCGTATCAAAAACCTCTTCCATTCCATAGCCTTGTCTTCTCGAGCGACCAATGCTAATGGGTTGTCGTATCAAAAACCTCTTCCATTCCATAGCCTTGTCTTCTCGAGCGACCAATGCTAATGGGTTGTCGTATCAAAAACCTCTTCCATTCC
>CM031609.1:16668893-16671393 GCA_018398815.1 Conus ventricosus | reverse complement strand
TGTTTGACAGAGTATGTCAACGTCTGTGTGGTTGTTTGACAGTGTATGTCAACGTCTGTGTGGTTGTTTGACAGTGTATGTCAACGTGTGTGTGGCTGTTTGATAGTGTATGTCCACGTCTGTGTGGTTGTTTGACAGAGTATGGTAACGTCTGTGTGGTTGTTTGACAAAGTATGGTAACGTCTGTGTGGTTGTTTGACAGTGTTTGTCAACGTCTGTGTGGTTGTTTGACAGTGTATGTCAACGTCTGTGTGGTTGTTTTACAGTGTATGTCAACGTCTGTGTGGTTGTTTGACAAATTATGGTAACGTCTGTGTGGTTGTTTGACAAAGTATGGTAACGTCTGTGTGGTTGTTTGAAAAAATATGGTCACGTCTGTGTGGCTGTTTGCAAAATATGGTTACGTCTGTGTGGCTGTTTGACAAAGTATGGTAACGTCTGTGTGGTTGTTTCACAGTGTTTGTCAACGTCTGTGTGGTTGTTTGACAGAGTATGTCAACGTCTGTGTGGTTGTGTGACAGTGTATGTCAACGTCTGTGTGGTTGTTTAACAGAGTATGTCAACGTCTGTGTGGTTGTTTGACAGTGTATGTCAACGTGTGTGTGGCTGTTTGATAGTGTATGTCCACGTCTGTGTGGTTGTTTGACAGAGTATGGTAATGTCTGTGTGGTTGTTTGACAAAGTATGGTAACGTCTGTGTGGTTGTTTGACAAAAAATGGTCACGTCTGTGTGGTTGTTTGCAAAATATGGTTACGTCTGTGTGGCTGTTTGACAAAGTATGGTAACGTCTGTGTGGTTGTTTGACAGTGTTTGTCAACGTCTGTGTGGTTGTTTGACAGTGTTTGTCAACGTCTGTGTGGAAGGGTCGTCATCCCATTGTAAACCAGTCTTGTCAGGTGTACCACAGGGAACTGTTCTGGGGCCCTTGTTTTTCTTAATTTATATAAATGTCATAAGTAGGAATCTCTCTCCTGGAACTACTATAAGGCTTTTTGCAGATGACAGCTTAGCATATAGAACAATCAGAAGCAAGAATGATACACGCATTCTACAAGAAGATCTAGACGTTTTACAAGAGTGGGAAAGAACTTGGAAAATGGAATTTCATCCCCAGAAGTGCCAAGTGTTGCGTATATGTAATAAAACGCTCACCAACTAGATCAGAATATTCTATTCATAATACTATTCTTAAAGAAACCAATGCTGCAAAATATTTAGGCGTGATTATAGACAGTCGTCTCAAATGGAAAGAACATTACAATTTAGTATGTAAGAAAGCAAATAACATCTTAGCTTTCTTATACAGGAATATCAACGACTGCCCCCAAAAGGTTAAAGATGACTGCTACAAAAACACTGGTTAGACCAGTACTGGAATATGGTTGCTCAGTCTGGGATCCTTACCATCTAAAGGACATTGATAACCTCGAAAAGATGCAGAAGAGAGCAGCACGGTTCGTAACAGGGAACCGTATAAGAGAAAAGGGAAATACTAGGAAGAACATGAGGAAATTAGAATGGAAACCCTTAGAGAGAGAGAAGAGCTTTTATCAAACTTAATATCTTCTTCAAAGCAGAGCTCAACTAACTGATATTCCAATGGAACTAGTATTGAATAAAAGTAGCACCAGGAGTGGCGGTCAATGTTATACCATACCTGCATCAAACATTGACAGCCACTTACATTCATTTTATCCTAGTTCCATACGGCTGTGGAACTCACTGCCGGGTGCCATCAAGATTGCCACAAATGCAGTCTCATTTAAAAAGCAAATTGATACGACAGTTTTGAGATCTGCATATTGACGATTTTCTATTTTAACTTCCCAGATATTTTATGGTTACCTGGGCCTGAATCTGGCCATTGTTTTTAACTTCTTGAATATCGAGTGCGACCCCTTGTTGCCAAATTTGCTCCAGGGGCCAACAGACCGAGTCGCACTATTTTATGTTATTTTATTTTACTTTTCAACATGCGCGCTGGTGACCTAATCGTTTTTGAGTGAACCAGTATTTTAGGGGAAGAAGAAGAAGAAGAAGAAGAAGAAGAAGAAGAAGAAGAACGTCTGTGTGGTTGTTTGACAGTGTATGGTAACGTCTGTGTGGTTGTTTGACAGTGTATGGCAACGTCTGTGTGGTTGTTTGACAGTGTATGTCAACGTCTGTATGGTTGCTTGACAGTGTATGGCAATGTCTGTATGGTTGTTTGACAGTGTATGGCAACGTCTGTGTGGTTGTTTGACAGAGTATGTCAACGTCTGTGTGGTTGTTTGACAGTTGTATGTCCACGTCTGTGTGGTTGTTTGACAGTGTATGTCAACGTCTGAGTGGTTGTTTGACAGAGTATGTCAACGTCTGTGTGGCTGTTTGACAGTGTATGTCCACGTCTGTGTGGTTGTTTGACAGTGTATGTCCACGTCTGTGTGGTGTTTGACAGTGTTTGTCAACGTCTGTGTGGTTGTTTGACAGTGTATGTCCACGTCTGTGTGGTTGTTTGAC
>CM031609.1:16662695-16668793 GCA_018398815.1 Conus ventricosus | reverse complement strand
ATGCAGTGTATGTCCACGTCTGTGTGGCTGTTTGACAGTGCATGTCAACGTCTGTGTGGAAGGGTCGTCATCCCATTGTAAACCCGTCTTGTCAGGTGTACCACAGGGAACTGTTCTGGGGCCCTTGTTTTTCTTAATTTATATAAATGACATAAGTAGAAATCTCTCTCCTGGAACTACTATAAGGCTTTTTGCAGATGACAGCTTAGCATATAGAACAATCAGAAGCAAGAATGATACACGCATTCTACAAGAGGATCTAAACGTTTTACAAGAGTGGGAAAGAACTTGGAAAATGGAATTTCATCCCCAGAAGTGCCAAGTGTTGCGTATATGTAATAAACTCTCACCAACTAGATCAGAATATTCTATTCATAATACTATTCTTAAAGAAACCAATGCTGCAAAATATTTAGGCGTGATTATAGACAGTCGTCTCAAATGGAAAGAACATTACAATTTAGTATGTAAGAAAGCAAATAACATCTTAGCTTTCTTATACAGGAATATCAACGACTGCCCCCAAAAGGTTAAAGATGACTGCTACAAAACACTGGTTAGACCAGTACTGGAATATGGTTGCTCAGTCTGGGATTCTTACCATCTAAAGGACATTGATAACCTCGAAAAGATGCAGAAGAGAGCAGCACGGTTCGTAACAGGGAACCGTATCAGAGAAAAGGGGAATACTAGGAAGAACATGAGGAAATTAGAATGGAAACCCTTAGAAGAGAGAAGAGCTTTTATCAAACTTAATATCTTCTTCAAAGGCAGAGCTCAACTAACTGATATTCCAATGGAACAATTAGTATTGAATAAAAGTAGCACCAGGAGTGGCGGTCAATGTTATACCATACCTGCATCAAATATTGACAGCCACTTACATTCATTTTATCCTAGTTCTATACGGCTGTGGAACTCACTGCCGGGTGCCATCAAGATTGCCACAAATGCAGTCTCATTTAAAAAGCAAATTGATACGACAGTTTTGAGATCTGCATATTGACGATTTTCTATTTTAACTTCCCAGATATTTTATGGTTACCTGGGCCTGAATCTGGCCATTGTTTTTAACTTCTTGAATATCGAGTGCGACCCCTTGTTGCCAAATTTGCTCCAGGGGCCAACAGACTGAGTCGCACTATTTTATGTTATTTTATTTTACTTTTTACCATGTGCGCGGGTGACCTACTTGTTCTTGAGTGAACCAGTATTTTAGGAAAAGAAGAGAAGAAGAACGTCTGTATGGTTGTTTGACAGTGTATGTCAACGTCTGTATGGTTGTTTGACAGTGTATGGCAACGTCTGTGTGGTTGTTTGACATTGTATGTCCACGTCTGTGTGTGGTTGTTTGACAGTGTATGGCAACGTCTGTGTGGTTGTTTGACAGTGTATGTCAACGTCTGTATGGTTGCTTGACAGTGTATGGCAACGTCTGTATGGTTGTTTGACAGTGTATGGCAGCGTCTGTGTGGTTGTTTGACAGTGTATGGCAACGTCTGTGTGGTTGTTTGACAGTGTATGGCAACGTCTGTGTGGTTGTTTGACAGTGTATGGCAACGTCTGTGTGGTTGTTTGACAGTGTATGGCAACGTCTGTTTGGTTGTTTGACAGTGTATGGCAACGTCTGTGTGGTTGTTTGACAGTGTATGGCAACGTCTGTGTGGTTGTTTGACAGTGTAGAGCAACGTCTGTGTGGTTGTTTGACAGTGTATGGCAACGTCTGTGTGGTTGTTTGACAGTGTATGGCGACGTCTGTGTGGTTGTTTGACAGTGTATGGCAACGTCTGTGTGGTTGTTTGACAGTGTATGGCAACGTCTGTATGGTTGTTTGACAGTGTATGGCAACGTCTGTGTGGTTGTTTGACAGTGTATGGCAACGTCTGTGTGGTTGTTTGAGAGTGTATGGCAACGTCTGTGTGGTTGTTTGACAGTGTATGTTGACGTCTGTATGGTTGTTTGACAGTGTATGGCAACGTCCGTGTGGTTGTTTGACAGTGTATGGCAACGTCTGTGTGGTTGTTTGACAGTGTATGTCGACGTCTGTGTGGTTGTTTGACAGTGTAGGGCAACGTCCGTGTGGTTGTTTGACAGTGTATGGCAACGTCTGTGTGGTTGTTTGACAGTGTATGGCAACGTCTGTGTGGTTGTTTGACAGTGTATGGCAACGACTGTGTGGTTGTTTGACAGTGTATGGCAACGTCTGTGTGGTTGTTTGACAGTGTATGGCAACGTCTGTGTGGTTGTTTGACAGTGTAGGGCAACGTCTGTGTGGCTGTTTGACAGTGTATGGCAACGTCTGTGTGGTTGTTTGACAGTGTATGGCAACGTCTGTGTGGTTGTTTGACAGTGTAGGGCAACGTCTGTGTGGTTGTTTGACAGTGTAGGGCAACGTCTGTGTGGTTGTTTGACAGTGTATGGCACGTCTGTGTGGTTGTTTGACAGTGTATGGCAACGTCTGTGTGGTTGTTTGACAGTGTATGGCAACGTCTGTGTGGTTGTTTGACAGTGTATGGCAACGTCTGTGTGGTTGTTTGACAGTGTATGGCAACGTCTGTGTGGTTGTTTGACAGTGTATGGCAACGTCTGTGTGGTTGTTTGACAGTGTATGGCAACGTCTGGTGGCTGCTTGACAGTGTATGGCAACGTCTATGTGGTTGTTTGACAGTGTATGGCAACGTCTGTGTGGTTGTTTGACAGTGTATGGCAACGTCTGTGTGGTTGTTTGACAGTGTGTGGCAACGTCTCTGTGGCTGTTTGACAGTGTATGGCAACGTCTGTGTGGTTGTTTGACAGTGTATGGCAACGTCTGTGTGGCTGTTTGACAGTGTATGGCAACGTCTGTGTGGTTGTTTGACAGTGTATGGCAACGTCTGTGTGGCTGTTTGACAGTGTATGGCAACGTCTGTGTGGTTGTTTGACAGTGTATGGCAACGTCTGTGTGGTTCTTTGACAGTGTATGGCAACGTCTGTGTGGTTGTTTGACAGTGTGTGGCAACGTCTGTGTGGCTGTTTGACAGTGTATGGCAACGTCTGTGTGGTTGTTTGACAGTGTATGGCAACGTCTGGTGTGTTGTTTGACAGTGTATGGCAACGTCTGTGTGGCTGTTTGACAGTGTATGGCAACGTCTGTGTGGCTGTTTGACAGTGTATGGCAACGTCTGTGTGGTTGTTTGACAGTGTAGGGCAACGTCTGTGTGGCTGTTTGACAGTGTATGGCAACGTCTGTGTGGTTGTTTGACAGTGTATGGCAACGTCTGTGTGGTTGTTTGACAGTGTAGGGCAACGTCTGTGTGGTTGCTTGACAGTGTAGGGCAACGTCTGTGTGGTTGTTTGACAGTGTATGGCAACGTCTGTGTGGTTGTTTGACAGTGTATGGCAACGTCTGTGTGGTTGTTTGACAGTGTATGGCAACGTCTGTGTGGTTGTTTGACAGTGTATGGCAACGTCTGTGTGGTTGTTTGACAGTGTATGGCAACGTCTGTGTGGTTGTTTGACAGTGTATGGCAACGTCTGTGAGGCTGTTTGACAGTGTATAGCAACGTCTGTGTGGCTGCTTGACGGTGTATGGCAACGTCTGTGTGGTTGTTTGACAGTGTATGGCAACGTCTGTGTGGTTGTTTGACAGTGTATGGCAACGTCTGTGTGGTTGTTTTGACAGTGTGTGGCAACGTCTGTGTGGCTGTTTGACAGTGTATGGCAACGTCTGTGTGGTTGTTTGACAGTGTATGGCAACGTCTGTGTGGCTGTTTGACAGTGTATGGCAACGTCTGTGTGGTTTGTTTGACAGTGTATAGCAACGTCTGTGTGGCTGTTTGACAGTGTATGGCAACGTCTGTGTGGTTTGTTTGACAGTGTATGGCAACGTCTGTGTGGTTGTTTGACAGTGTATGGCAACGTCTGTGTGGTTGTTTGACAGTGTGTGGCAACGTCTGTGTCGCTGTTTGACAGTGTATGGCAACGTCTGTGTGGTTGTTTGACAGTGTATGGCAACGTCTGTGTGGTTGTTTGACAGTGTATGGCAACGTCTGTGTGGCTGTTTGACAGTGTATGGCAACGTCTGTGTGCTGTTTGACAGTGTATGGCAACGTCTGTGTGGTTGTTTGACAGTGTAGGGCAACGTCTGTGTGGTTGTTTGACAGTGTATGGCAACGTCTGTGTGGTTGTTTGACAGTGTATGGCAACGTCTGTGTGGTTGTTTGACAGTGTAGGGCAACGTCTGTGTGGTTGTTTGACAGTGTATGGCAACGTCTGTGTGGTTGTTTGACAGTGTATGGCAACGTCTGTGTGGTTGTTTGACAGTGTATGGCAACGTCTGTGTGGTTATTTGACAGTGTATGGCAACGTCTGTGTGGTTGTTTGACATGTATGGCAACGTCTGTGTGATTGTTTGACAGTGTATGGCAACGTCTGTGTGGTTGTTTGACAGTGTATGGCAACGTCTGTGTGGTTGTTTGACAGTGTATGGCAACGTCTGTGTGGTTGTTTGACAGTGTAGGGCAACGTCTGTGTGGTTGTTTGACAGTGTGTGGCAACGTCTGTGTGGTTGTTTGACAGTGTATGGCAACGTCTGTGTGGTTGTTTGACAGTGTAGGGCAACGTCTGTGTGGTTGTTTGACAGTGTAATGGCAACGTCTGTGTGGTTGTTTGACAGTGTAGGGCAACGTCTGTGTGGTGTTTGACAGTGTAGGGCAACGTCTGTGTGGTTGTTTGACAGTGTAGGGCAACGTATGTGTGGTTGTTTGACAGTGTATGGCAACGTCTGTGTGGTTGTTTGACATGTATGGCAACGTCTGTGTGGCTGTTTGACAGTGTAGGGCAACGTCTGTGTGGTTGTTTGACAGTGTATGGCAACGTCTGTGTGGTTGTTTGACAGTGTATGGCAACGTCTGTGTGGCTGTTTGACAGTGTAGGCAACGTCTGTGTGGTTGTTTGACAGTGTATGGCAACGTCTGTGTGGTTGTTTGACAGTGTAGGGCAACGTCTGTGTGGTTGTTTGACAGTGTATGGCAACGTCTGTGTGGTTGTTTGACAGTGTATGGCAACGTCTGTGTGGCTGTTTGACAGTGTATAGCAACGTCTGTGTGGCTGCTGACAGTGTATGGCAACGTCTGTGTGTTGTTGACAGTGTATGGCAACGTCTGTGTGGTTGTTTGACAGTGTATGGCAACGTCTGTGTGGTTGTTTGACAGTGTTGGCAACGTCTGTGTGGCTGTTTGACAGTGTATGGCAACGTCTGTGTGGTTGTTTGACAGTGTATGGCAACGTCTGTGTGGCTGTTTGACAGTGTATGGCAACGTCTGTGTGGGTTGTTTGACAGTGTATAGCAACGTCCTGTGTGGCTGTTTGACAGTGTATGGCAACGTCTGTGTGGTGTTTGACAGTGTATGGCAACGTCTGTGTGGTTGTTTGACAGTGTATGGCAACGTCTGTGTGGTTGTTTGACAGTGTGTGGCAACGTCTGTGTCGCTGTTTGACAGTGTATGGCAACGTCTGTGTGGTTGTTTGACAGTGTATAGGCAACGTCTGTGTGGTTGTTTGACAGTGTATGGCAACGTCTGTGTGGCTGTTTGACAGTGTATGGCAACGTCTGTGTGGCTGTTTGACAGTGTATGGCAACGTCTGTGTGGTTGTTTGACAGTGTAGGGCAACGTCTGTGTGGTTGTTTGACAGTGTATGGCAACGTCTGTGTGGTTGTTTGACAGTGTATGGCAACGTCTGTGTGGTTGTTTGACAGTGTAGGCAACGTCTGTGTGGTTGTTTGACAGTGTATGGCAACGTCTGTGTGGTTGTTTGACAGTGTATGGCAACGTCTGTGTGGTTGTTTGACAGTGTATGGCAACGTCTGTGTGGTTATATTGACAGTGTATGGCAACGTCTGTGTGGTTGTTTGACAGTGTATGGCAACGTCTGTTGTGATTGTTTGACAGTGTATGGCAACGTCTGTGTGGTTGTTTGACAGTGTAATGGCAACGTCTGTGTGGTTGTTTGGACAGTGTAATGGCAACGTCTGTGTGGTTGTTTGACAGTGTAGGGCAACGTCTGTGTGGTTGTTTGACAGTGTGTGGCAACGTCTGTGTGGTTGTTTGACAGTGTAT
>CM031609.1:16635195-16652695 GCA_018398815.1 Conus ventricosus | reverse complement strand
ACTAAACTCCAAAAACTGTCCCTTCTGTAATCAAATCGAGGACGAAGAACATTTTTGATTGTTTGTCCATCCTATAAGATTTAAGAGATAAAATACATTTTGCCTCATACTAGAAATGTTCATCAACTATCGTTGATTCTTTTACTGCAAAATGAAAAGAGAATTGTAACTCTCTCTGTAGCTATGTTCATTTTCAAAGCACTGAAACGAAGAGAAGAACTGCTATCAGTTAACACACAAATGCCAGAGTAATTTCAGGAAGAACATAAATTTTTGCAAATATATTCTTTCGTTATTTTCAGTATATGCGCCGAGAGCGTGCGTGTGTTCTACTTTTGTTTCTTGACCTCATTGCAGGTAGGTCAGTGGCCTTCGCAATTAAACTATTTGAGTTTGAATTTGAGTTATCATACAGCCTCTACTTTTCTCTCTTTCTATTTATATGCGTCTACGGATACAAGCACGGGCATACTCAGACAAGAGAGAGAGAGAGAGAGAGAGAGAGAGAGAGGAGAGAGAGAGAGAGAGAGAGAGAGAGAGAGAGAGAGAGAGAGAGAGGAGGGGAGGAGGGAGGAAAAAAGAGACAGAGCGAGCGAGCGAGAAAGAGAGAGAGAAAGAGGGTGGAGAGAGAGGGTGGAGAGAGAGAGAGAAAGAGAGAGAGAGAGAGAGAGGGGGGGAAGGAGGGGAAGGAGGGAGGAAAAAAGAGACAGACAGAGCAAGCAAGCGAGCGAGTGAGTGAGTGGAGAGAGAAAGAGGAAGGAGGGAAAGGAGGGAGGAAAAAAGAGACAGACAGAGCGAGCAAGCGAGCGAGTGAGTGAGTGAGAGAGAAAGAGGAAGGAGGGAAAGGAAGGAGGAAAAAAGAGACAGACAGAGCGAGCAAGCGAGCGAGTGAGTGAGAGAGAGAGACAGAGAGACAGACAGACAGACAGACAGACAGACAGATAGACAGACAGACAGACAGACAGACAGACAGGCAGACAGAGACGGAGAGCAAGAGGGAAAGAGCCGGAGAGCAGCCAGACAGAGAGCCAGAGAGAGACAGACAGACAGGCAGGCAAGACAAACAAGACAGACAGAACAAAGAAGACAGACAGACAGACAGACAAACATAAGAGAGAGGCAAGGAAGACAGAGATCAGACAGACAGACAGACAGGCAGACAGAAGGAAGGAGAAATAAAGATTGGCATAAGAACTGCCCGGGGGCCAAGCTGTGGACCTCTACAGAGGACGGCACACAGCCTGGCCCATGGAGACCACCGATTGGCTGATGGCGGAGAGGACGGTACACAGCCAGGCCCATGGAGACCACCGATTGGCTGACTGATGGCGGAGAGGACGGCACACAGCCTGGCCCATGGAGACCACCGATTGGCTGATGGCGGAGAGGACGGTACACAGCCAGGCCCATGGAGACCACCGATTGGCTGATGGCGGAGAGGACGGTACACAGCCTGACCCATGGAGACCACCGATTGGCTGATGGCGGAGAGGACGGTACACAGCCTGGCCCATGGAGACCACCGATTGGCTGATGGCGGAGAGGACGGCACACAGCCTGGCCCATGGAGACCACCGATTGGCTGATGGCGGATAGGACGGCACACAGCCTGGCCCATGGAGACCACCGATTGGCTGACTGATGGCGGAGAGGACGGTACACAGCCTGGCCCATGGAGACCACCGATTGGCTGACTGATGGCGGAGAGGACGGTACACAGCCTGGCCCATGGAGACCACCGATTGGCTGACTGATGGCGGAGAGGACGGTACACAGCCTGGCCCATGGAGACCACCGATTGGCTGATGGCGGAGAGGACGGCACACAGCCTGGCCCATGGAGACCACCGATTGGCTGACTGATGGCGGAGAGGACGGTACACAGCCTGGCCCATGGAGACCACCGATTGGCTGACTGATGGCGGAGAGGACGGTACACAGCCAGGCCCATGGAGACCACCGATTGGCTGACTGATGGTGGACGCGGAACCGGAAAGACTCCAGCCGGAAGTTACCATCTGAAACTTTTACGACATGTCGACGACTTCAGTGGCTGGCACTGACGGACGTGGAGTGGCTTCTCTGAAACATACACAGAGGGTGGGGGTGGGGGGTGGGGGTGGGGGTGGGGGTGAAACTAACCGTCTTAAAAAGAAAGAAAAAAAAAGAATGTTAAGTTGTGGATAATTCTCATGCCAGTCTTCATATTTGTCTGTCTGTCTGTCTGTCTGTCTGTCTGTTCTCTCTCTCTCTCTCTCTCTCTCTCTCTCTCTCTCTCTCTCTCTCTCTCTCTCCTCTTTTTGTTCTTTTTCTTTTCCTTCTTCAGTCAGTCACACACACACACACACACACACACACACACACACACACACACACACACACACACACACACACACACACACACGCACGCGAAGTGGAAGAGAGAGACAGACAGACAAGGAAGGAGGGAATTGAGAGAGAGAGAGAGAGAGAGAGAGAGAGAGAGAGAGAGAGAGAGAGAGAGAGAGAGAGAGAGAAAGAGAAAGAGAGAGAGAGAGAGAGAGAGAGAGAGAGAGAGAGAGGGGGGAAGCAGGGAGAGGGGGGAAGGGGAGTGGTGATGAGATGGACAGACTGATTGGGAAGAGAGTAACGAATTACTTAATGTTGATGTCCTTTTTTTTATTAAGGCAAAATCATAAGCAGGAAAGACGTCTATATAACAGAATCAATAAAACCAGTGGTTACGAAACGCGAATACAAAAACAAAATCTAAATAACACATAAACAGCCAGCGATGAAGTAAATTTTAAAAAAATTCAATGCGATTTGCCCACAAAGAATGGGTGGAAGAATATCAAATGCACACAGACCATAGCTAGGAAAAAAAGGAAGGGAGAATGAAAGAGAGAGAGAGAGAGAGAGAGAGAGAGAGAGAGAGAGAGAGAGAGAGAGAGAGAGAGAGAGAGACAAGACAAGACAAGACAAGACAAAATTCTTTATTTACGAGGATAATAGATAAGCACTGATGTGCTTTTTTACATCCAGTCCTCGCCCTGTGTAGGGTCAACAATATAAAATAAAAGGCAACAAAGGAAGCATGCAAAAGTGACTAGAACTACAATACAATAGGGGATTAAAATTTAAAAAGGGGAAGAAAAAAAAAGAGAGAGAGAGAGAGAAAAGAGAGAGAGAGAGAGAGAGAGAGAGGAGAGAGAGAGAGAGAGAGAGAGAGAGAGAGAGAGAGAGAGAGAGAGAGAGAGAGAGAGAGAGACGCAGGAGCGAAGGGAGTGCGGGGTAAGCCTGCAGAGAGAGAGAGAGAGAGGGGGGGGGGGGAGAGAGAGAGAGAGAGAGAGGGGGGGGAGGGAGGGGAGAGAGAGAGAGAGGGGGGGGGGGGGAGAGAGAGAGGCTAGAGTGGGTGCGATAAGAGAGCATGTTTAGAACAATCTGACAATCAAAAAATTCCAAAGAGATACAAAACAATCAATTTTGAACACCGGGGGAGGGGGGGGGGGGGGGGGGGAAAGAAATAAAGCACAAATGGAGGTGGGAAATGCATAATGATAGCCCAGTCGCCACGGGTAGGAAGGGATATCATTTGGATAAAAATCAAATCATTCCCAGCAAAAACCGTAGAGAGAGAGAGAGAGAGAGAGAGAGAGAGAGAGAGAGAGAGAGAGAGAGAGAGAGAGAGAGAGAGAGAGAGAGAGAGAGAGAGAGAGAGGAAAGTCACATAAGAACACAAGCATTTCGACAGAATGACAAGAGGGCAGGAGGTAGTAGGAAACACACGCACACACACACACACACACACACACACACACACACACACACACACACACACACACACACACACACACACACATACATGTACTCATATAAGACATACTTACTAAACAAAATAACATACATGTGCATTTCAAGTACAAAAACACTTTCTAAATAGTCAGGTACATACATAAGGCAAAGAGGGTGGTGGTGATTGGTGGTGGATTTATGGCGGAGTATGCAAGTACTGGCACATAAGATGGTTGAAATAATGGTGTTTGAAGGTTGATATGCATTGGCGTTGTTTGGTTGATTCAGGGAGCGAGTTCCATTGACAGGAACCTGAATATGTTAAACTGGATTTGAATAAGTCAATTCTAGGAACAGGGACATGAAGTTTGGGTAGAGTCCTTGAGGAATTTATTGAGAAATCTGTGAACTAATGTTGAGGGTGCCTTCCCAGACACAATCTTGTGCATTATGATCCCTTTGTTGTATTCTAATCTCAGACTTAATGGGAGAACTTGAATCTTTTTATAGTCCGAGTCCAGAAGACTACTGCTTTTTAGGAGGACTAATTTGAGTGCTCGCTTGTGCAGGCTTAACAATGGTTTGAGAGTGTTAGCGCTAGCACAGTCCCATAGAGTAGATCCATAGTCTATGTATGATTGAATATGAGACTGGAAAAGAGCTTGCGTGAATGCAGGTCGAGGAAGCGTTTGATTTTGGAGAGTTGATAAACTTTCTGTGAAACTTTTTTGCATAGTGAGGTTATGTGAGCTTGCCAACTCATATTGTTATCAATTGTTATTCCTAGCACTTTGAGGCATGTAAACCTGTTCAACGGGTTCATTTTTAAGATGTACAGGAGAAACTTAAGAGTGAGATTTTGTCTTTTTGCCTGGTTGTGATAAGCATGGATTTAGTTTTTTGAGGGTGAAGCGACATGTGATTTAGTTCAGTCCATTTCACGAGATCATTCGCACTTTCTTGTAAAGTTTGTGCAAGAACAGTAACATCAGAATGATTTGTGTGGATTGTTGTGTCATCAGCAAAAAGTTCACAGGTGGATGTGATAGTAGAGGGAGATCATTGATGTAAATTGTGAATAATAAGGGACCCAAGATAGAGCCTTGTGGGACGCCATAGGAAAGTGTTTGAAATGAAGAGAAGGTTGTATTAATTTTCACACATTGTTGCCTATTTGTGAGATATGAGTGAAAAAGCGTAAGAGTTCCTGTGGATAAGCCATACAATTTTAATTTTCTAAGAAGAAGGTTATGGTCTATCACATCAAATGCTTTTTTGAAATCAATAAATAGGACACCACAATATTTGTTGTTGTTAATGCTGTTTAGTCCAGTCATCAACCAGGTTGATTAGTGCTGTGTGGCATGAATGGTTGTGTCGGAACCCGGACTGTCTTGGATGAAGCAAGTGGTATGTATTAAGGTGGTGTAATGTGTGTTTGTTTATGTGTTTTTCCAAAGGTTTGGAAAGAGTGGAAATGATTGAGATTGGTCTGTAGTTTGCAGGGTCTGAGCTGTCACCTGCTTTGTAGATAGGAATGACTTTTTGCTTTTTTGAAACTATTGGGAAAATGATTTTTGTCGATACATAGATTGAAGACGTATGTCAACGTATCTGTAATTGCTGGAGCTGATAGTTTGAGAATTTTGCCGTCTAGGCCATCCACCCCGCAGGTACTTGACTGTTTTAGGTGTGTAAGGTAGTGATAGACTTCTAATACTGTTATTGGTGGAATATAAAGTTCAGACGTGATGTTTTTATCATGGCAATATTGTTTCAGTTTATGAAGGTCGTTTGATCTTGAAGAATCAGCTGTGACAACTTTATTGGCTATAGTGCAAAAGTGGGTGTTCAGTTGTTCGACAGAGATGTCTTTAATTATAGTTGATTTTGAAGAAGATTGAGAAGAGAGAGGAGAGAAGTGAGAGAGAGAGAGAGAGAGAGAGAGAGAGGAGAGAGAGAGAGAGAGAGAGAGAGGAGAGAGAGAGAGAGAGAGAGAGAGAGAAGACAGACAGGCGGACAGACATAAAGATGTAAAAGAAATAGCAAGACACCGAAACAGAACTTTGAGCGGAAAAAAAACTATTAGCTGTCTGGAGAGAGAAAAGTATCAGGGGTACAAAAAAAGCAAAAAACAAAATCCGAAAAGCAATCCCGTCAGCCTTCATTTTCCCGTGATTCTTGGACAATATGGCGGGACAGTTGGAAGGCAAACAAACATTGCCAGTCCCAGCAGAGGTGACGGAGTACCGAAGACGCTCCCCCCCCCCCCCCCCCCCCCCCTCCTCCGTTGAAGTCCTCCCGTCTGATAGGGGGGCCTTCTAAGTGGATTAAGTGTCTCTCCAATTTCCCTCCCTCCCTGTAATTCCTGCCCGTTTAACTGCGCCTGGTCTCCTCTTTTCAAGTGACTTTGTCTGAAAGGCTGAGACGGATGGTTGGGGTGGGAAGGGGGAGGAAGGAGTGGGGAAGGGAGGAGGAAGGGAGGGATGGAGAGAGAGAGAGACGGGGGGGGGGGATCACATACAGACAGACAGAGACGGAGACAGAAACAGAAACCAAAAGACAGAGACAGAGAGGGCAAGGGAGGAGGAAGGGAGGGATGGAGAGAGAGAGAGAGAGAGAGAGAGGAGAGAGAGAGAGAGAGAGGAGAGAGAGAGAGAGAGAGAGAGAGAGAGAGAGAGAGAGAGAGAGAGAGGAAATGACCGACAGGCAGGCAGACAGAGACGGAGACAGAAACAGAACCCAGGAGACAGCGACAGACATACAGAGAGAGAGAGAGAGGAGAGAGAGAGAGGAGAGAGAGAGAGAGAGAGAGAGAGAGGAGAGAGAGAGAGAGAGAGAAACAGACAGACACACAGACACACACAGAGAGAAGAACAGAGACTGACAGACAGACAGACAGACAGAAACGGAGAGAAACAGAGACAGACAGAGCGACACAGAAAGCCATCAAGCAAAATTGAAAACAGGCTGTCGTGGCTAAGCGTAGGCTGTGCTGGGTCCACCCATTGACTAAATTGCACAGGACCAGACCTCAAGCTGTGGTTTTACCTCTGGGGGACAAAATTAATGGAGATCGACTGCCCCGTTTTTAAACTTCTCCAACATGACCCCGTATGACCGACTCAGCGAAAGAACGATCATACCAAACATGAGGAAGTGGTCAGTTGTCTGGTCTGATAGACTGACCGATTGATTTGGATCGCTGGCTGACTGAGCGAACTCTTCATTTTGCAATAAAAACGCTTTTATTGCTATCCTGTTTCTATAGCGTTATGTGATTTTGTGCGAGGGAATGGCTGCTGGGGATTTTTCTTCCAATCTGTCTCCTTTCATCCTTGATTAATCATATAACGATGAAATAATGTGCATCTGCACTATGGTGACCCAAAAAGGGAAGAAAATTCGTTTGCGGTCGTTCCATCCAAGACTTTCAGGCTGCATAATAAAACAAAATACCGAAGTGTCAACTCTCTCTCTCTCTCTCTCTCTCTCTCTCTCTCTCTCTCTCTCTCTCTCTCTCTCTCTCTCTCTCCAACACACACACACACACATACACACACGCGCGCGGACGCACACACACACATATACACACACACACACACACGCGCGCACTCACACACACACACGCAGCACGACATGCACGCCACGCACACACACACACACACGCTCTCCGCTCGACAACGGCACGCACGCACGCACGCACACACGCACACTCCCACAGAACACTCTTCTCTCTCTCTCTCTCACCTCTCCCTTCTCTCTGCTCTCTAGCTCATCTCTCCTTCTCCCTCTCATCTCTCTCCTCTCTCATCCTCTCTCTTCTCTCCGCTCACCTCTCTACTTCAAACTCCTCCTCTCTCGTCTCTCATTCAGCCCTCCTCCTCTCCCATCCCCTCATTATCCCTCCTCCATCCGCCCCCGTCTCTTCCCCACTTCTCTCTCTCCATTCTCTTCTCCACTACATCTCCTCCCTCTTCTCTTCTCTCATTTCTCCCTCTCTTCTTTCTCATCCTCTCTCTCCGATTCTCAACGAATTCTTTAAATTCTCTTGATCTAATAATCCTCCTGAAGGCGAGAGCGATCTCAAAAAAAAAAAAACCGAAAAAAAAGAAAAGAAGCGAAAAGCGATTCCACCATCTGTTATCTTCGCTAATAAAAGACGCCATCTCCCCCTCCCCTTCCCTCATCTCTCCACCTCAAACGGAGACAATTGCATTGAACGAAGACAAGGAAAAAAATGAACGCCGCAGGAAGCGGTGAACAACAATTAGTTACCCCAATTCCAACGACACAGAAACCTGACACGCATTTCCCACCTCTCCATCCCCGAAACCCACACCACAACTACCTTTCACCCCCCCCCCCCCCATTTCCCATTCCAATCCTTCCCAGAATAGTTTTGGCAAATGACACAGCAGGAGCGTCGGTGTGACATCAGACACACTGTGACACTGCCAAGTAAACAATGAAGACACACGCTCTGAACACTGCCATTTAAACAATGAAGACACTACCTAGGACGACTGCCTAGTAAACCCTGTGAAGGGCACATACTGTGACACTGCCATGAAACATGAAGGAGCACACACCCTCTGAACACTGCCATTAAACATGAAAGAGCACATAACTGTGATACTGCCATTAAACCATAAGAAGCAACACCTCTGACACTGCCAGTAAACATGAAGAGCACAACTGTGACACTGCCATGTAAACTTGAAGGATCACATACTGTGACACTGCCATGTAAACATGAGAGCACACGCTCTGACACTACCATGAACAAGAAGGAGCACATACTTGTACACTGCATGTAAACTGAAGAGCACATACTGTGACACGACTGCCATGTAAACATGAAGGAGCACATAACTGTGACACTGCGCCCATAAAACAGAAGAGCACCACACGTGACACGGCCATGTAACCATTAAGACACACAGCGCTGACACTGCCATGTAAACATAAGGAGCACATACATGACACTTGCCATTTAAAAACATGAAGGAGCACATACTGTGACATCTGCCATGTAAACATTAATGGAGCACATACTGTGACACTTCGGCCAATTAAACCATGAAGGCGCACGATACTGGACTTGACACTGCCATGTAAACATGAAGAGCACATACTGTCTACAATGCCATGTAAACAATAAAGAGCACATACTGTGACACATGCCATGTAAACATGAAGAGCCACAAACTGTACACGCCTTAAACATGAGATCACATCCTGGAACACTGCCAAGTAAACAGAAGGGAGCACATACTGTGACACTGGGCCAGTAACATGAAAAGCACATACTGTGACACTGCCATGTAAACATGAAGGAGCTCACATACTGTCACTGCATGTATACATGAAGGACACATACTGTGACACTGCCATGCAAACATAACAGCACACCTGTGACACTGCCCGTGTAAACATGAAGGAGCACATACTGTACACTGCATTAAATCATGAAGAGCACACACTGTGACACTACCCATTAAACAAAAGGAGCACTCACTGTGACACTGCCATGTAAACATGAAGGAGCACGTACCGACACTGCCATGTAAACATGAAGGAGCACATACTGTGCACTGCCATGAAACATGAAGGAACACACACTGGTAGACTGCCATGTAAACAAGCAGGAGCACATAACTGTGACACTGCCATGTAAACATAAGAGCACATACTGTGACACTACCCATGCAAACAGAAGGGAGCACACGCTCTACACTGCCATGTAAACATGAAGGAGCACATACTGTGACACTGCCCTGAAACATTAAGGCCAAATTCTGTGACACTCCATGTAAACATGAAGAGCTCATACAGTGACCCATGCCATGTAAACAGAAAGCAACACGCTCTACACTGCCATTGTAAACATGAAGGACACATACTGTGGACACTGCATGTAAACATGAAAGGAGCACATACATCGACACTGCCCATGTAAAAACATGAAGAAGCACACGCTCTGACACTGCCATGTAAACATGAAAAGAGCACATACTGTGCCACTACCATGTAAACATGAAGAGCACACGCTCTACACTGCGATGTAAAACATAAGAGCACATACTGTGACACAGCCATGTAAACATAAAGAGCACATACTGTACACTGGCGCATGAAACATAAGCACATACTGTGACATCTGCCATTAAACATGAAGGAGCAGCATACTGAGACACGGCCATGTAAACATAAAGGACCATACTGTACACTGCAATGTAAACAGAAGGAGCAACGCTTCTGACACTGCCAGTAAACATGAAGAGCACGCATACGGTACACTGCCATGTAAACCTGAAAGAGCACATACTGTGACACTGCCATTAAAAACATGAGGACACATACTGTGACCGCCTAGTAAACCAAATGAAAGTCACATACTGTGACACTGCGATGTAAACATGAATGAACACACTTGGGGACACTGCCCTGTAAACAGAAGAGCACACACTGTGACAACTGCCATTAAACAGAAGAGCACACACTGTGCAACTGCCATGTAAACATAAGGAGCACACACTGTGAATCAGCACACACTGTGACACTGCCATGTAAATATGACGGAGCGACACACTGTGGACAAACTGCCCTTAAACATGAAGGAGCACACACTGTGACACTGCCATGTAAACCTGAAGAGCACACGCTCTGACACTGGCCGATGTAAACAGAAGACACACACCTCTGACACTGCCATGTAAACCATGAAGGAGCACTACTGTGACACTACCATGTAAACATGAAGGAGCACCCGCCTTCTACACTGCCATGTAAACATGAAGGAGCACATCTGTGACACTGCCATTTAAACATAAGGAGCACATACTGTACAAACTGCCATGATCGAACATGACGGAGCAAATACACGACACTCTGCCATTTAAACAAATGAGCTACACATTTACACGCCGATGTAAACATGAAGGACACATAACTGTGACCACTACCATGTAAACATAAGGAGCACAGCGCCTGACACTGCCATGTAAACATGAAGGAGCAACATACGTGACACTGCCATTAAACATGAAGAGCACATACTGTGACTGCCATGAAACATGAAGGAGCACATACAGTGACACGCCATGTAAACAGAAGAGCACATACTGTGACACTGCCATGTAAAGCATTGAAGGAGCAACATACTGTTACACTGCCATGTAACATAAGGAGCACACAACCTCAGGACACTGCCAGGTAAACATAAGGAGCACATACTGTGACACTGCCATGTAAACAAGAAGAGCACATACGTACACTGCATGTAACATGAAGGAGCACATACTTGACACTGCCATGTAAAACATGAAGGAGCACATACTGTGACACTGCCCATGTAAACATGAATGAGCACACATTATTGTGACACTGCCATTAAACAGGAAGGAGCACACACTGTGACACAGCCTATGTAAACATGAAGACAACACACTGTGTACACTGCCATGAAACATGAAGGAACACACACTGTGACATCAGGGCACACACAGTGACACTGCCATGTAAATATGAGGAGCACACACTTTGACACTGCCAATTTAACATGAACATGGAGCACACACTGTGTACACTGGCATGTAAACATGAAGGAGCACACACAGTGACATCAGGCACACACAGTGACACTCGCCATGTAAACCATGAAGAGCGTCGCTGTTGACATCAGGGCACAACACACTGTGACACTGCCATGTAAACATGAAGGACACGCACTGTGACACGCCTATGTAAACATGAAGGAGCAAAACCCACACTGTGACCCTGCCCAATAAACATGAAGGAGCACACACTGTGACATCAGGCACACACTGTGACACTGCCTTTAAACATGAAGGAGCCACACTGTACACTGCCATTGTAAACATGAAGGAGCGGTCGCTGTATAGTCAGGCACACCTCTGACACTGCATGTCCATGCACATAGGATGGTCCACCCACTGCCAGACGAAATTGAGTTGCAACGAAGCACCGCTATGTACTGTTTCTCCAATAAATGCAGCCAGGGCTTTGGAAAGCAGATAACCAACTATCGAAACGTTTAATGAAACTACAACTCAGTGAAACATCGATTGCTCTCAATGGAATTCTCAGCCACCTTCTTCTTTAAATCGAAAAAAAAAAATATACCGTGTGGGAATAAACGGCTGCCACGTTAAACGTCTAACGATTTCAGGCAATATTCATTGAGTTACGAAAATGTCCCCAACAGAAGAAAAATACAGGTGAAAGTACGAAAGTTTTCCAATCCACATTAAGACTTCCAAGAATAGCATCTTGCAGATGCCAGACATTGTACCCCAATTTATTCAAACATTTAGCTACCGATCTTCCAAAATGTGTAGCAATGTCCCCTTGCGTACTATCTAAACAACCTTCATGAATATGGAATTGTAAACATGAAAAAACATACCAATCATCTAATAGCAGTTAAAATAAAACATTTTCATAGATCATAAAAAATGCTTTAGATGCTTGCTTCTTCATGTTCACATTCTTTCGTGATGACATAGCAAGCAACCATCTTTACCAGCATACCACCATGGCTTATCACTGTGAACTGTGGAGACTAAATTTTGTTCTTTTTGATATGGCCGATCCATCAATACTACTCTGCTGCCAAATCATATGATATTCTAAAGTTATAAACGTGTGAGATGTGAACACACCTCTCTTCAGCGATCCTCACGGATATTTCCGCAGACCAAACATCAGATTACAAGAGTGTGGTTTTCCTGTAATCCTTTGTCTGTTTTTTTGCGAAATAATACCTCCCTTTAAAAATTTGCTTCAGTTTCCGCCTCCAGTTTACTCGCTTTGAAAGTACCTCATATTGAATAGTTACTGACAAAACCTGAAACATGCTTCTTTCTAGGTTTTTTTTAATAATCAAAAGATCGAGCACTTGACCAAGCTATTAAAGTATTAAAAAACACTTTTCATTTTCTCCATGCTCACCCCGGTCTGACTCTGGGCCAAGAATGTTTAAGTGCTCCCAAAATATTCACTGAAATAATGCCAGGTCTGACTTAGGCCAAGAGATGTTTTTAGTGCTCCAAAGTATCAACTGGAAAAACTGCAAAACTGTTTTACATGCTTTACAAATCGAATTCTGAAAGAAGTGAAACCTCCATACTAAAAAATCAATTTATTTCAGTGACATTTCCTTTCAGCTGGGTTCTCACATTTGACAACCGTGGTGGCGGTTTTGTCAAATGAGCACAAATCACATAACGGTCTGGACACGCATCCGTTTTCATCATGTGCTATTCTCTAACGGATCGGACGTAGATTAACTACTGAAACTACTTGGACCATGCAATGTGCCTGTTTTCCATCATCTGTTCTTTTCTCTAACGGATGTACGAATTACTACTAATCGTCCTTGGACATGCAGCGTTTTCATCATCTGGCCTATCTCTAACGGATGACGTAGATTACTACTAAAAATCTGGACATCCTTGCCGTTTTCATCATCTGCTTTCTCTTCATGGATGAACGTAGATTACTACAAAA
Source organism: Conus ventricosus (assembly GCA_018398815.1). Lineage (NCBI taxonomy): Eukaryota > Metazoa > Mollusca > Gastropoda > Neogastropoda > Conidae > Conus > Conus ventricosus. Next base: position 16,639,388 of record CM031609.1, on the reverse strand, counting down.
TGCTAAGGTGAAATAAACAGACACAGGACAATGAAGATCAGGACTACTTTCCGACTCCCCTGCGGTCCCCACAACCGATATGACACCATCTGCAGACAGAATTAGCTATATTTACATCGTAGGAGGTAAATGACTACAACGATATGACTCTATCTGCAGAATTAGCTATAGTTTAACATATGTGTGTGGGGGGGGGCGTAGGAGGTCAATGACATACAACGTTATGACATATCTGCAAATTAGCTATGTTTAACATCGTAGGAGTCAATGACTTTGTTCATTTACAGCTAAGCCTATTCTTTTTACAAAATTAGTACGGACGTTAACTGATTTGGGGGAAAATGATAGAAGACCAAGTACATACCTAATATACATAAATCATCAGCTGCATCCATCTTCCGTAATGAGTGTTTGAATAATATCCTCACAAATTGTGACAAACGGGATCAGCATAATCTTTGTCCGATTTTTTGCTTATCTCATATCATGTCAAATGTTTGTTCCTTTGTTATATGATTCTTGGAACATTTAGAATTCGTCTGTCGCCATGTACTAAGGACACACCACGCACACACAATTCACACATACACTCACTCTCTCTCTCCTCTAACATTCAACACACAAACACCCACACACACACACACACACAACACACACACACACCACACACACACACACACACACACACGTAACAACGGAAACGATGCATCCAGCACATCAGCGCCCAGAGCAACCCTCAGTGGAGGCACCATCGGTGACCCGACAGTCCATTTTTCCTCTTTGCTCCCATGGGAGGACTACCGCTCTGCGGTGGCGGTGGGGTGGAGGTGGGAAGTGGGGTGATGGGGCACCGTAGTATCGTGATAACGAGTGAAATAATGCCTCCCGAGAGAGAGGCGGGGGGGTGTGGAGGGTGGGAGAGTAGGGCAGAAATAGAAGCGAGCCTGGCATCCAATCCCCACGTCGATCCACTGTTACAGCCTCGTCTTCTTCCTCTTCCCCCTAACCTTCACACCGACGCCCTAACTTCTTCGTCTCTCCCCCCCCCTCCCCCCATAAACTCCCCACACACACCCATACATCCCACACCACCACACACAAAGGAGCTGCCACGTTCGGGAACCAACTCCCGGCAAACAGAGCTAGTCCTCTATCTCCTATCAGACCTAGTAGGCGTCTCCCGACGAAGAAACCCTCCACAGATCACAACTCCATGGTTGATTCCAAAGCACGAGAGTGGGGGGGGTATGGGGAGACGGGGGGGGGAGAGAGAGGAGACGGAGACGAAAGACATACAGACGGGATGAAAAAAAGATGCCCTTAATTGGGAGGGGGAGGGAGAGCGGAAGAAGGTGCGGTGAGAGTGAGAGAGCAATGGGTGGAAAGGGGAAGGGGGGGAAGGTGAGAATCGACACCGATAGGGCGCTACGGCCCGACCGGGTGGAGAGGGACAGACATCAGGGTTCCCACTGACCGCCAACTTTCCGTTAGCTTTCCGGGGACTACGTGGCCTAAGTCCGTTGTCCAGGGAAAGAACGGCCAGGTCATCACTGGACGGCTTGCAGTAAGCGGGGCCCCCGAAGGGCCGAACACACTTTCGTGTAGTCTTGAACCAGATCGTGTAAGACTGCATCGAGGACGGTCATATGATCCAAGAACAGAGCAACGAAGACGGTAGCTTAGAAGCAGCGAAGCAATGCAACGATACTGCTACTTACAACCACCACCCCCATCACATCACTAAAACATCTACTACTACCAAACAAAAAAAACCTTTAATTAATAATTTTAAAAAAAGGGTTAGCGAACCGCCAAGGAGAAACGAGGACACACAGCCACAAGACAAAAAAAAACCCCCCCCACACACGCGTTTCGACCTGCTTAGGTCTTCTTCGGGGCAAACACAAACAAGTAAGACAACGAAAAGGAACGAATTTGGGTACTCACTTCGATCTCCTTCACTCTTCAGCGCAATACAGGCATACTACTCCTGACTACTACTACTGCTACACTTAACACTTCTTCAACTACTACTTACTATTACTACTACGACGACTGTACTTACGACTTCTACTATCAACTACGACGCTACTACACTACTACTAATAACTACTACTGCACGACTACGACTTCTCTCTTACAACTACCACTACTATTACTACTAATACACACTATTACTACTTCTACTACTACTACGAACACGATAACGACAGCTTCTGACTACAACTACTACACTGCTGCTGCTGCTGCTGCTATCGCTATAATTACGATAACTGAAATGATACCAATTGAAATCGCAGATTTCTTATATTATGTGGAATCGCCATGTTTTATAAGTCCAGTGAAATGCAAGGTGACTGTTAAATTTAGGCTGTTTTAGAAATTTGCTTACTTTTGCATGCAGGGGCTAAAGATGCTGACCTCAGATCTGATCCTCTTTCAGCGCAGTGTTCGTGTCGACGAGCACAAAACAAAAGAATACTCAAACATGAGCTGCAATCCAGCAGTGATGCATGGCTCCTGAAACAATCAAATCGGATTGTATGGATGGGATCCAAAGATAATTGAATATTACACACACACACACACACACATATATATATAAATACTTATATATATATATATAAACTCAATCCTTAAATGGATCCTCAAGCATAGCTCAATGATTGTCCCTACATTTATACTGTTTGCATAATGTTTTTATTTTTTCAGCAACGTTTTTCCCCCTCCACATTTTTGTTTTGTTTTATTTTACTACCTTTCGCTCTGCTTTTGGGGGTGCTGTCTGGATTTCTTTAAGCCTTGGTGGTGATAACACCACAACTTACGGACTGTGGTGTGCTCTATTTTGACGCCAAGACAGACACAACCAACCGTGTCTCCCTGATGATCCGTTCCAGCGACAAAGGCATAGTAGCACGGGGGGAAATTACAGATAGATCTTTTTTCCAGAGAGGATTGCGAGTTCCCTCATGAAGCTATGAAGGTGGTTTATATTTATATAAACATCTTCCCAATTTCTTCGAGAAAACCCCCTTTAAAAATCTGTAAAAAAATAAATTTCAAATCTTTGCCAGTCATTACTATAAATTTATATCAAAACTCTACTGCCGTTGCCCTGATTTTTTCATTCTATCTTTCTTCAGCGTATATCCCCCCCCCCCCCCCCCTTTTTTGATGATCCCGTTTTCATCCTTATTTCAGCCAGCCAATTAATAATGTAATAACGAGAATCGTTTAGGGTTGCACTGTTGCCACACTTTCACAATATTCAACCCAACACACATAAATCTATATATATATAATGCTGAAACAATTAAGTAGTGGGAAAAACAAGTGCAGCTAAAACATTCATCACTCATTGGTATAATATGGCAAAGTTGAAAAAAAAAAAAAAAAAGAAGAAAATGGGAATATATTATAAATATAAAACCCTTCACTATCTCCTGAGGAACCATCGGACACCCCTCTTTTGAAGGCAGGATGTATTTGTATTGCCTGCTCCTAGCCTTTCGTCCGCGGATCGGATCATCAGGGAGACAACGGCTGATTGTGTCTGTGCTCTTGGTGTCAAATAGAGCCACACACCACATCCATAATTCTGTGGATTTTCTCTTTCCACAAGATTCAAAAAAGAATGCCACAGCACCCCCCAAGCAGCCAGGAAGGGTAGTAAATGAACAAAACGAAAGCGTGGAGAGGAAAAAAAGTTTGCTGAAAAACTAAAAGCAATATGCAAACAGTATAAAATGTAGTCAATCTTTGACCTATGCGTGAGGATCCATCAGAGGATGCAAGGAATCAAAGATATGGAACATCCAATGTAATGATTGCGCCATACATGTAAGTGATAACCTTGCATATGAAACAACTCTAACCTAAAATGAAGAAACACTAAAAAGTTTCGACACTCAGAATTCTAATGTACTTTTCAATTCCCGTAAGAAACTAAAATAATTCAAAATAATGAAAGAGGATTTTAGATCAGCTCCGAGGACCAAGTAAGGAGGAAAGCGGAGCATAAGCCACCTAACAGACTGACGGACATAAAACTAGTGAGGGGGGGGGGTGGGGGGGGGGGGGGGGGGGGGGGGGGGGGGGGGGGGGGTGTGGGGGGGGGGGGCGGGGGGAACACAAGCTGATTCAAACCACATCGGAAACTCCATAAAAACAAGAAGACAACTACCTTAAGA
>CM031609.1:16632547-16635095 GCA_018398815.1 Conus ventricosus | reverse complement strand
AGTTGTGTGAACAATGAGAGAGAGAGAGAGAGAGAGAGAGAGAGAGAGAGAGAGAGAGAGAGAGAGGGGGGGGGTGAGGGATCACAGCGACAGACAGACAGCAAAAAGAGAAGACACGGTAAGGAAAACACAAAAGAATCTCAGACAGACACGAACGTAAAGGTAGACAGACAGATTCGTCGCATTCAGAGTGAACGTGAGCTGGAGACGCTGAATCATAGCACCGCATGGCGCAATCAATACGATTCCACACACTCAGGAAAAGACAACTGTGAAGGAATTCCCCTTGAATCTGCCTACACCGTCAAACTGTTCCACTTCACATCGATCACCAGACGTCTGACGGGAAGCTCTCTGCCGTGTTCCATTCATCAGCACACAAAAAAATGACACCTACCGATTCAGGGCTTGTTTCACCTTTTTCTATCTTTCCTATCTTATTTTTGATGGAAGAAAGGGTTGAGAAGATAATGTAACTGGGTAAGGGGTGGGGGTGGGGTGGGGGCGAGAGAGAGAGAGAGAGAGAGAGAGAGAGAGAGAGAGAGAGAGAGAGAGAGAGAGGGGGGGGGGGGGGCGGGGGGAGTTAGCAACGTGAAGAAGGGCACGAAAAATAGACACCTGAAATAACTTGACAAGCAAACGGAATCGTTGCTAAATCCGAACCAATCAACGCTTCGTCCGAAACATCCCTTTCTGTCTACTTAATTTCCATTTCTTGCACTCAAGTGACAAGTTTACGTTAAGCAGGTGTTCTTACAACAAAAACCAATAAAATGATAATGATAGCAATGAAAGAAACGCAAACGTACATAGATAAACAAGTAGACAAATAAATGATAGATAAAATGATATTGATAATTACAAGGGTGCTAAAGAGTACCATACAAATAATATGGAACAAGAACCCGGCTCACTGTACCATACACACACACACACACACACACACACACACACACCACACACACACAACACACACACACACACTCATATACCGTTACTAACGGTTATAACGGTAAATTAAAACATCGGGCATCATCTGTGACCCATGTTGAACATACTTATACATTTTCAGAAAGATCGGCCAAGTACTTTCTGAGATATTCCATGAAGAAGAAAAACCTTCATGGGCCGTTATAGCCGTTAGTAAAGGCTATAACGGTAAAATAAAACATCGGGCATCATCCATGACCCATAATGAACATACCTACAAATTTTCAGAAAGATCGGCCGAGTGCTTTCCTAGATACTCCATAAAGAAGAAAAACCGTTACAGGCCGTTATAGCCGTTAGTCAAGGATAGAACGGCAAAATAACACATCGGGCATCATCCGTGACCCATAATGAAAATACCTAAAAATTTTCAGAAATATCGGCCCACTAGTTCAGTCTGGAGCGAGTGGAACACACTTTGACCACGGACAGACAGACACACAAACAGCATTTCTTCGTTCCCATTCTAAAGTACTCCCTGTTCTATAAAGAACTTGGAGTACAAAAATCGCATCTCGCGGAACTTCATAAACAAGGGGTTTTGTTTTTTTTGAGTCCGCTGTAAAGAACATCCTTAAAAAGGTGTTTTCTTTGTTTTATTTGAGTCCGCTGTAAAGAACATCCTTAAAAAGGTGCTTTCTTTGTTTTATTTGAGTCCGCTGTAAAGAACATCCATTGAGAAGAGGTTTTGTTCGTTTTTGAGTCCGCTGTAAAGAACACACATAAACAAGGGGTTTTGTTTGTTTGTTTTTGAGTCCGCTGTAAAATGTTTACGTTTGTTATCATGCAAGTCCTAAGAATCTAAGAGAACATGTTTTATCTGCACATAGAATACACCAGGGAGCTTCCTGAACTTAGAAAAGATACGACTTTTACTTAGACTTAGATGCTCCCGCGTCTTGCGAGCATGAGGCAGTCAAGGCGCTCCACTGGCACGGTCCTCAGCCAGTCTGCTGTGTCACTCCATCCTCTGTCAACGAGTCGGAGGTCTCTCTCCACTGTCTGTCGCCAGCTCATCCTGGGTCGTCCTCTTTTTTCTCTGGCCTGCTGGGGTCCATTTAATGGCCTGGTTTGCAGGTCTTGAAGAGGGTAATCTTAAGACATGACCCAGCCAGTGGAGGCGCAGTCTGCAGATGATGGTTGACACGGGGAGCTGTTTGGACCTCTCCCTGACTTCTTCATTTGGTATGAAGTCTGACCATTTGATGCCTAAGATCTTACGTAGGCACTTAGTATCAAAAGCGTCGAGTTTCCTCTCCTGGGCGGTCTTCTGTTGCCAGGTTCCACATCCATCCATATAACAACGTTGAAATCACACTGGAGTTATAAAATTTCAGTTTGATTCCAAGGGAGAATTTCTTGCCGTTCCGTATGTTCCAAAAGATACGAGAGGGTGTAAAAAATAGTGGCCTGTATGTCATCGACACAAAACTGTCCCTTCTTCCACGACCGTCAGAGGCAGGTGGCAAAAAGGTTTGAACGAACGTGAAAAAAAAAGGTTCGTTATCTGTTTGTGTTTCTCGCTATTCCTGCCAGACAGAAGTCTTTCACATGTGTC
>CM031609.1:16602547-16630047 GCA_018398815.1 Conus ventricosus | reverse complement strand
CTATCACCGTTTTGTCGACAGAGATTAGGCGCGTCGTATATTTGGTTCAAAACTATTCGGAAAATCTTCTAATTACATTTGCGAGCTTTCAGCTATTTTGCTTATAGCCACCGAGCCGCAAAAAGGTTAATCAACGACTGCGCACGAAGTCAACTAGTTGATACATCCATCAACCAAGTGGAAAAACCAGGTGTGACGTCCACACTCAACAAGTGATGGTGTAGAAGGGGGACAACCATTCCAGCCCGTGGGGGTAAGGGGCCTTTATGACACTTCACCGTGTCAGAATTCCAACTCGCAACAGCCGACTGCTTTTGTTTTTAACTGATCCAAATAGCAATATCCATGTCCTTTAAGATTACGGCCAATCACCAACGTGGTCCAGCCCCCATGTGGCCTTCCTGTTGTTGTTGTTGTTGTTGTCGTCGTCGTCATACCCTCGCTAAAAGACTCCAGGGATCCAGCCGAAGTGCTTGAACACTATGGTGAAAATGCATAAGCTGGGGATGAGAACATAACGTGTGTGGCCGTTTTTGATTACCCCGCCACATGGGCAGCCACACTCCGACTTCGGGGGATTTCGGAGACTGGTAATGTTGTGCTAGGAGCTCGTCACAACTGAAGACAATCCCCGCATAACTATGCAGAGTATAACAACATTTTGATGTAGCCTTGGTGTTCTAGCCTTTGTCAGTTGGTCTGACACAGCCTTAAGCCAAGGCGGGTGGCCTTCGTGGACAATGAACATGACTTGATGGCGGGCCCTTGAGCGATAGTTTGAAACAAAGCATTCGCGCGCGTGCGCCTGTACACACACGCATATACACAGACAGGCACACACACCACAACACACATTCCACACACACACATCAAACACCCCCTCCTCACACACACACACACACACACACACACACACACACACACACACACACATCATACAACCCCACTCCTCACTCACACACACACACACACACACACACACAACACACACACACACACCGTGCTAGAAACTCTTAAGCGAAAAAAAACACCCACGTGTACTAAAGTGCATTACTCTGAAGAACAAGGGAACGGGAGAAGTGAACGACAGTGGAGGAAGAAACAGAAATACAACGGAAGAGGGGGCATGAAAGAAAGAAGAAACAAGGTCAGGGAGGAGCGTAAGCGGCAAGACAGGAAGAAGAAGAAAAAGGAACACGACAATGACGAAAACTACGAAGAAAGAACAAGAAGAATGGAAGAGAACAACAATAACGACACGGCAGAAAAAGACAGGCAAGTACCTACACAAGAATGCAGACACACCACAAGCCATGCGACAGAGCGGCATTTTCAGATTCAAGGTTTTCCTAGTTCACACAAAGCCCCTTCACGACTGGATAAGAATGGCCGGCGGTAGGCAAATTAATCGGATGAAAGGGTGTGAACATTATTTGTTTGCTGGTTTTTCATTTCAGGTTGCATCAATGAAAGACCTAGCTTCTGTTTCTTTTTTTTCCTTTTTTTTCATCCGCTAAACATTAAACTAAAAAAATATTTCACCTTGTTTTTGTTCTCGCTACGTTCTTATCACACTTGTTGTGGATGCGGTTCGTTGACATTTGTTTCTGTTGCTTGGGAGATTTCCAGTCTAGAGATGTCGGCCGCCCTCTTTGATTTTGATATACATTTTCCCAGCTGATTCAGTTTTGGTAGTGTTCAAAGGTGATCCTCCCCTCGTCTACCTCTGTGTGTGTGCGTGTGTGTGTGTGCGTGCGCGCGCGCGCGTGTCTGTGTGTGTATGCGTGTGTGTGTGTGTGTGTGTGTGCGCGTGCGTGCGTGCGTGCGTGCGTGGCGCGCGCGCGCGCGTGTGTGTCTGTGTGTGTGTGTGCGTGTGTATGTGTGCGTGTGTGTGTATGTGTGTGTGTGTGTGTGTGTGTGTGTGTGTGCGCGTGCGCGTGTTGTGTGTGTGTGCGTGCGTGCGTGCGTGGTGTGTGTGTGTGTGTGTGTGTGTGCGCGAGTGTGTGTATGTGAGTGTGTGTGTGTGTGTGTGTGTGTGTGTGTGTGCGCGCGTGTGTGTGCATGTGTATGTGTGCGTGCGTGCGTGCGTGCGTGTGTGTATGTGTGTGTGTGTGTGTGTGTGTGGCGCGTGTGTGTGCATGTGTATGTGTGCGTGCGTGCGTGCGTGCGTGCGTGTATGTGTGTGTGTGGTGTGTGTGTTGTGTGTGTGTGTGTGTGTGTGTGTGTGTGTGTGTGTGGTGTGTGCGTGCGTGCGTGCGCGTGTGTGTGTGTGGTGTGTGTGTGTGTGTGCGTGTGTGTGTGTGTGTGTGTCCAGAACGGATGACTGTCACGAAAATGCAAAACTGGAAAGCATTTCATTGTGAAATATCTTGAAATCAACGTCGATGGTTGTCGCTCGGAGAGTGGAGATTCCATTTCCCTGTCGACTCAACACCATTCCGCATGCGTTCCTTTACCCTGTACACCGTGAAAAGTAACGACGAAACGTTGGTCTGGCAGGGAACGAGCTAGTGTTCAGTATTCGCACTTGCAGTCAAAGACTTCAAACACATCGCTGTTACCAATACATGGTCACAAACATGCGCCTGGATAACAAAAGCAAGGCGATTGCTGGCTCACTGTATCATACGGACTCGATGTATGACACGCTTGAGTAACAGATATCTTTGTAGAGAAATTCATCGCCCGTTTCTGTGAAAACTCAAGGACCGAAATACTAAATGTTCCACCTTGATGAAAGTTTAGGTCTGCACATGGTAAGAGATGGTTATATGTGCTCCGGTTTTAGTTCTATATTTTCAAGATATATTTATGCTTATCTACCCATCTGGTTGACATAATAAAGTCGTTGTTATTGAATACAGCAGTAAGATTGTTCCTCGGAAAAAAAAAAGTTTATTTGTCCACATCATAACCATTGCTTTGAATCTGAACCCCCTTGTCTCCTCGTTCGCTCTGTGTGTGTCTGTATTTGTGCATCGCGAATTGGTGCCGTAAGCGGCGTTTGTTTGGAAACATGGGCCTGTACTCGTCTCACCACGGGAGAAGAGTTATCCTTCTCGTTTGTCATGTACCGTTTAGTGTTCCCTGCCTCCTCTAAGATCTCCTCATCGGTAGACATGTTTCCAGGAGGACCAACGACCTCTACCCCCGAGATGACATTTTCTTGCAGGATGCGGTTGGAAAGGTCTTATCAATATCCACCATTTCACCACGTTGGGTTCCAACAGTCACGTGAACGCTGAGAAAACAGGCAGCAATATGCTTACCCCGAACAAAATGCTGGCACTTCTGCGAAGTCAAAAGAATATTAGATTATGTTTATCGAGAACAAGAATGAATAAGCTAAAAAAAATTTAAAAAAAAAACAAACAAAACCCACACAAAACAAACAAAAAAACACGAGGAAAATATGTTTCAGATCGACACCAATTTCGATTTGTACCTGAGAGGTACAGCAAGTCTACCTGTCAGTAGAACCCTTCTGTTATCTAAACCCCCCCCCCCCCCCCCCCCCCCCCCCTTTCACATGATACCAGAATGATAGAAAACCGAGGTAAAAAATCAGAAGTGATTTGCACAATGAATCGACATCTGAACTGTAACACATTTTCCGTGCCAGTAAATTTTTCGACCAAGAAATAAGACACTTTTTTTTCTTCATTTTTCACGTTAGCAACTGGTGAATAATTCAGCAAGTGCTTCAGGTAAAAAGTGAAGAGAAGTTGACGTTAAGTTCACACAGCTGTCTTCTTCTTCTTTTCTTTTCTTTTCTGTTGCTGTCCCATCTTCTGTGCCACCTCAGTGGCAGTGCACCCACGCCGCTCACTCCGATCCCCCCCCCCCCCCCAACCCCCATTCACAGCCACAGCCCGGCCCAGCCTGCTGCAGCCCCGGCACCGGCAATCCACAGGGAGCAGTCAATGTCAAGTCGTCAAGAGGCAACCCACCAGAGGAGACACTGCACTGCAGCCGAGTCACTTCGGTGGTGCTACCTTCATTTTTTGTTATCATCATTATATATTCATCCTCGTGAAAGTACTCATTTGTGATGAAACGGCAGCAAAAAGTGATGATGTCTATAATAATAACAACAACAAAAATAATAGCTCTATCACGCTCACTCACAACAGTCTTTTAACAAAACTCCGCAGTCAAAAAGTTTTAAAGCCGCTTGTTCCGCCCCTCCCCCCCCCTCCCCCCACCTTCCTCCCAATCAGCACCTATACCCTGGCTCGTTCTACTGCCACCTGAGTTCCACACAAGACCTGTCTGCATCAGGTCGCTGAGGGCAAACCCCTCAACAGAAACAATGCGCCGATGCCAAGTCACCTCGGCATTGTTTAGTGCTGCTGTCTGTTTGGTTTCAACATCACATGTTCACAAATTTCCACCTTGATGAGTCTTCCAGCTGCCCATGCGGTACAGCCCCAGTGACAGTGGAACACTTCCTGCAGGACTGTTCCACACATACAAAGCTAAGGGCAGAGACCTGGCCTGCCAGCACACCGACGAGGGAGAAGCTTTATGGATCACTGGAGGGCCTCCGCCGCACAGCAGCCTTCGTCAGTGCCTCTGAGGTTCCTGTCTGAGTGAACGAAGAAGAATTCAACATACGCAGCACACCACCTACGACGCCCTCTGCTGACGACAAGAATTGCTCGGACACATTGCGTGAGCGACCCCCCCCCCCCCCCTCCCTACGACGCCCTCTGCTGACGACAAGAATTGCTCGGACACATTGGGTGAGCGCCCCCCACCCCCCTCCCTACGACGCCCTCTGCTGACGACAAGAATTGCTTGGACACATTGGGTGAGCGCCCCCACCCCCCCCCCCTCCCTACGACGCCCTCTGCTGACGACAAGAATTGCTCGGACACATTGGGTGAGCGCCCCCACCCCCCTCCCCCTTCGAGGAAGCCTCGATATCCACCCTACCAATGTCCAAATGACCATGCCAGCACCGCAAGGCTGGACACCAACTAACCGTAAGTATGGATGTGGTGAGGGCATTGAAAGATGAGGTCAACACGACAGCGAGGCATGAAGAATAACATGAGACGTTGACGATCATCAATGAAAAGGATGGGATGAAGCTACGGAGTTTGATTTTAGTCCGAGACAACATCACAAGTCTGTACTCTTTCATTTCCTGGTTAAGCTCGGCGTCAATCAGGCCCGAGAGCTACACACACCTGCGGTGTTTGTTAGAGTATGATATGTGAAGAATCAGTCCCCACGCCTAATAAACATTTTATGGAATATGGTGGAAGCATGAACTTTCCCAATGCTTAGAATCAACTCATCAATTTGCTATCATTCAAAACGTTATATTGTTACTTTGTTATAGTGTCCTTTACTCTCGTTTTGCTTTTTGTGTGTGTGTGTGTGTGTGTGTGTGTGTGTGTGTGTGTGTGATGTGTGTTGTGTGTGTGTGTGTGTGTGTGTGTGTGTGTGTGTGTGTGTGTGGTGTGTGTGTGTGTGTGTGTGTGTGTGTGTGTGTGTGTGTTGTGTGTGTATGTGTGGTGTGTGTGTGTGTGTGTGTGTGTGTGTGTGTGTGTGTGTGGTGTGTGTGTGGTGTGTGTGTGTTGGTTGTGTGTATGTATGCATTTATCTATTGGAAGAAATTATGACTCATTATCATCGTAATTATGACTGTCTTTATTATTGAATTATTCAAAGCATGTCCACCTCAACAGACACCACACCCTTCAGGCAGATCTGGTAACGTAAGGCAGCCTGAACAAAGTGATAATCTGAACAAAACACGCGACTGCAACAGGTCAGGCCGACTGTTGATGCACAGGACACAACGGAATGAACGACCAGACACAGCTGAAGTGCGCATTGTATGAAGCTTTGTCTTTATAGCATTGTTGTTGTTTTTAATGTTTGTTTATCAACTGTCGGTTCAATAATCTTTTAACAAATTGACATCATCGTATTTTGTTCAAATGCAACAACACCCCAAAAATGATCTCTCTCTCTCTCTCTCTCTCTCTCTCCTCTCTCCTCCTTTACCACACACACACACACACACACACACACACACACACACACACACACACACACACACACACACACACTGAAGCCCACAATTAACGCAAATTCGATAAAACGAGTCAATCTGAACATTAACATTGTAATGTAAACATGTCCACCGTAAAATACGATCCGATCAAATGGCTCACTGTGTGTGGGAAACGATAACACGAGCGACCGGTCAGAAGCAAACTGCGTATAATCTGAAGACTTTGTCCTCAAAGCATTGTGCTTTTGTTAATTATGACAATTAATGCCACAGTCTTAAGAAAATTATCCCATGTTTGTGTTTACCACAATCAAGAGATAGCTCTCGTTCTCCGTTCTCTCTCTCTCTCTCTCTCTCTCTCTCTCTCTCTCTCTCTCTCTCTCTCTCACACACACACACAATCACACACACACACACCTTTCTCTCTCTCTCTCTCTCTCTCTCTCCACTCCTCACACACACACACACACACACACACACACACACACACACACACACACCACACACACACACTTTCTCACTTTCTTTCTCTCTCTCTCTCTCTCTCTCTCTCTCTCTCTCTCTCTCTCTCTCTTCTCTTCTCTGTGTGTGTGTGTGTGTGTGTGTGTGTGTGTGTGTGTGTGTGTGTGTGTGTGTGTGTCTCGCTGTCACACACACACACACACACACACACACACACACACACACACACACACCCACAGAGCATAGAAGTCAAGGCCATCATCCAGGCAAGTCTGATCAAATGAGTCTGAACATACTATAACCTTCTTCCACTGAAAAACACGCACAAAGGGATCCCTGAAACTATTGTTGTGATAAAAACAATGAGACAAGCTATCAAACACAAGTAAACGAGATGTAGTTTGAAGACTTTCTTCTCGAAACATTTTCCTTCTCAGCGACAGTCAAGTTTTTGTTTTTTTCTTTTTTCTTCCTTCCTTTTTTTTTGTTGTTGAGTGAGCGAGCGTGCAAGTAAGCGAATGTGTGAATGAGAGAGAGAGAGAGAGAGAGAGAGAGAGAGAGAGAGAGAGAGAGAGAGAGAGAGAGCGTTGCGCGCCCATTTGTGAGCGCATCTGTCTGATTCGGTGTGCGCGCGCGCCCGTGCGTACGGGGTTGTATGCAGTTACCGCATCAATACTTTTTGGAACAACTTTTTTTCTTTCTTTTTTTTTTGCAGATCCAAGAGAACTGGCACAAAAGGCACCCTTACCTTGACAGGTGTGCTGGGCCCAGACGACAACCGCCCGGCAGGTAAGTCTGCCGGCATGTGGATGTCTGCCGGCACCTCCCCTCGCCTGGACCTCATCTTCAGCACCGTCTTCACCGACGGCTCTTCCATCGCCTCGCCTTGTCTCCCCGCCGTCTGGAAAGGACCAGGGTGCGGCCGCGACGTTACACACCAAGCTGTGGTCAACCAACTGAGGGAGGTGACGTGTTCAGAAGAGCCACTAGGACAGCCTCGCGCGCTGGCGTGGTACCAGCCGAGAGACAATGTCAGTCTTTGGAGCCGGTCGAGGAACAAAACGTCTGGGTCAATAAGCCGTGCGGTATTGCCTACCGTCTGATTAGCGGGTCAGTCGTGTTCGTTAGAGAGCGGGTCCGATGGACAATCCGTCAATATTAGCCGTCTGTCCGCTGCGCCTTCTTCTCGGGTGCCTTACTCTTCCTGGAGCGGTGCCCCGACACGCGCATGTTATCAGCGCTTATTGACAGGCGAGGGCGGACAGCTCCGGGCTGGACTCAAAGGAAGCGGAACTCTTGTAGCTCCGCAAGCTTCATGCTCTGAACACTGTGTCTTATCTTCCTGGTTTGTGTCAAGCGTCTTCATAACTACAGAGCAACAGCGCTGTGGCTGCCGTAATCCTCACACCGTTTTTTTCATAAAAGAAAACTAACAAAATCTGTTAAACATGTTATCTTGTCCACTCAAACACCCTCTGAAATACTGCAGGACAAAACTTATAAGAGGTCTCAAAAATGAAGCGTGTGACGACACCCAGCAACACATGCATTTAAAATGAATCCACATATATCCACATAAAAACCACCGTTATAACAGACGGCAGGAAAAAACAAAACGATCAAATTGGTTTCGACCTTTCCACTTCAGCGACACAGAATGCGACACAATGTCAACTGTTCTTTTCTGCACGAAAGCGCAGCTGACAAGTTCTGTAAAAGGTGATGGAGCAGAGATGGAAGAGGGAGAATGTCGAGGGTTGTGAAAGATGGCTGTGTTTTTATTTTCATCGGAAGCATGCGCAGTAACCTTGGCACGGATGGACAGGGGGGAGCCTTGATCGTGAAGGGATTGGCGGACACCTTGATACAGAAAAAAGGAGGGTAAAAACCTCGATCAGACGTCTACATAGAAACCTTTATCCTGAAGAACGGGTGAAACTTGGAGTCCCGAACAGTGGAAGGAATCCTTGATGGACAAGCTCTCGGAAAGAAACCCTGGTCTGGGGCGAGAGGTGAAAACGTTGATTCAGAAAGACGGCTGTGAATGCTGTCCAGATGTTTAGGTGCATATTCTTGATCCAGACATTTATTTGGATTTCTGGGTCCCAAAGGTAACGAGTGGGAAGCCAAGTCCGGGAGGATGGGGGAGGGGGTTGGAAACGTTGGTCCAGAAAGATTGGGGACTGTAAGGGTTGGCCCGGAAGAAATGCTGAGAATGCTGGTCCAAAAGGACAGGCACCTTGGTCCGGGAAGCTCGCGCCAGAAGGATGATTGAAAACCTTTGTTCACAAGAACTGATGTGACATTTGAGAAGATGGATTGAAACGTTAGTCCAAAATGAGACAGGAATCTTTGTGTAGAACGACGGATGGACACTCTTGATCCAGGAGGACAACAGAAAAACCTTAGCCCAGATGGGTGGGTTGTGAACACCTTGATTCAGAGTTTGGGGTGGAAATCTCGATTCTGTAGAATGAGAAATGGAAATCTTTGTTCCTCCAGAAGGGCAAAGCATAAACCTTGGTCCAGAAGGGTGGGTGTAAATCTTGTTTCAGAGAGGCGGGTAAAGACTAGTCCAGAATAGGTGGAAAGCTTGTTCAAAACCGAAGGTGGAAAATCTGGTGCAGACAGACGGGTGGAAATCGTGGTTCCAATGAATGGGTGGAAACCTTGGTCCAGAATGACGGTGGATGCTTGCTTCAAAAGGATGGGCTCAAACTCTGGTCCTGCAGGAAGAGGGGAGCCTGGACTCCCCACTGCAGTCACGTGCTTTTGGATGTCGAAGTGACCTGCAAACAAAATAAAGTCAGACTATGAATATCCTTGGCACAAATGAAATCAACTCACATTTCTTCCCGAGCGCGCGCGCGCGAGCGCGTTGGCGTGGATGTGCGTGTGCGCGCGCGCGCGGTGTGTTGTGTGTGTGTGTGTGTGTGTGTGTGTGTTGTGTGTGTGGGGTTGTGTGTTTGGTGTGTGTTTGTGTTTTGTTATATGTATACTCACATACATATATGTATTCAGAACGATCTAATATATATATTGCACTACAAATGTTATTTCCTATTGAACTGAGGGATGTCACAGTTCAGACCAGACAGATGTCGTGGAAGTATCTGTGAACAGTTCCGGTGCACAATCGCAGCTTCTGACACGCCTCGAAAAAAACCCACACCCTTTCCCCATGAAATGTTCGCCGACGACACCAGCTCAACCCCGCCCACCTCTTTCAAAACAGGCATGGCCTTCTTGTTTAATCTGATCAGGACTGTGCCCCTGCCGTAACACCCGTCAGAAAATCCAATCAGAAAACAGAAACGCTACGTCCACCCCACCCTAACCACCCCACCACCACCACCCTTCCCCCCTCGCCCCGCCATCTACAGGTCCTTCTTCTCGATCCTCTACAATTTCATCAGAAAAACTCCACCACCTCGTTCTCTCATCATGCGCGTGCCGTTAACTTCGTCTCGGTCATGATCTTGTAATGAAGCCAGTGATCATTAAAAAATTAAAGTCAGGCCGCCTGTACTGAACTCAGAGATATCCGCTCTGTTCGCCAATACTTCATACTAGATGCAAAGCCAAGACGTCGTCAGCTGCGCAAACTACATTCTCTCTCCATCGGAGCGTGGCAGTTCAGTTCCCGCTGGCTTTTAACCAGCCCTACTCCGCCCTCTCCCAGCGAGTTCAAAATCCTCATGTCAAGCTCTTCGGAGCTTCCGAACTGCACCGGCTTCCTCATGAACAAAGAATGAGATTCAGAAACTGTCCGCTTCCGCGGTATGTTTGTGTATCCGAGCATTCTGAACGCGTACTTTTCGTCCATCTTTCTTGGTTCTTCCGCTGATAAGAGGGGTTTCGCATCCCCGAAGTCCGGTAAGGAGAATCGAGGTGCAAAAGTATTCCGTTGCTTTGCTATTCGAAAGGGAACTGTTGTAGTTTATCCGTCACAGTCCATCATTCTCTTCCTTTTAAAACGCACGCTTAAAAGAATCTTTCAAGAGGTCTTTGACACAACTTTTCACACACTTCTACTTTGTTTTCTAAACCCGCTTTTGTCTAGTGCGTGTGCGTGTCTGTGCGTTTGCCTGTCTATGAGTCTTTAGCGCAAGTGTGGGGGCAAAGTGGCGGGGGGGGGGGGGGGGGGGAGGGGGGACGTCAAGATGGGGGGGGACGTCAAGATGGGCAGTGGGTGTGGGCCAGGGGAGGGAGATAGGGAAGGAGAGTGGCAGGACAACAGAGGAGGGTGCAGGCCAGTTTGAATGCTGATGTGAAAGCATGTGTTCACCTGATATCGTGACGTGCTTTTGAGGTGCTGGGAAACGCTATAGAAGTATGTCATTATCAGCATTTATTATTACTACAGTTTCCGCTACTATGTGAAAGCATCTCATTATTAGCATTTATTATTACTACAGTTTCCGGTACTATGTGAAAGCATCTCATTATTAGCATTTATTATTACTACAGTTTCCGCTGCTATGTGAAAGCATCTCATTATTAGCATTTATTATTACTACAGTTTCCGCTACTATGTGAAAGCATCTCATTTTAGCATTTATTATTACTACAGCTTCCGCTCCTACTACTACAACTACTACTACTGCTACTGTTGTTGCTGCTGCTACTACTATTTCTACTACCACTACTATGTTACCACCACCACCACTACTACTACTACTTCTACTACTACTACTTCGTCTGCTGCTGCTGCTGCTACTACAACTACTACAACTGCTGCTGCTACTACTACTACTACTACTCCTACAACTACTCTACTACTACCCATCTACCACCACCACTTCTACTACTACTAACACGACCACCAGAATTTACAACTTAAATGGAAATTCTAAACCCCGTTTCATTTTACAAAATAATTTACAAATCTCGAATAAAACGACACCGAAAGCAGGCTGTTCTTAGCTAAGCTACAAACTAAAACTGACCCACATTTGCCTTTATGCCAGAGACAAAATGTGTAGCGTTCCTAAAGAAATAACGTTGGAGTGTCAGCCGAATATGCTAACACTGGCGACTATGTTAGTAGTGTACAGTTCACTGCCGCTACTGTAAACAAAATCAACAACAAATAATCAGGTTTCGTGCATTGGCACTGCATAAAGAGACTTAAAACTTATTGCTAAATCTTTTTACCCCTTAATCTATTTTTTTAACCCGTTTTTACGACCCTTCGACAATATAACCTTTGTTAAATGCAGAATTCAACCATGTCTTGATATGTGTGTTAAGTTGCGAAGATCAGTTTGTTTGAATTCAACCATGTCTTGATATATGCGTTAAGTTGCGAAGATCAGTTTGTTTGAATTCAACCATGTCTTGATATATATGCGTTAAGTTGCGAAGATCAGTTTGTTTGAAATCAACCATGTCTTGATATATGTGTTAAGTTGTGAAGATCAGTCTGTTTGAAGTAGGATTTTACTGGCTGAATAAAACATGATCGGTGAAGGACGTATTAATTCTTGCGCGTATGCGCTTAACACTCACAAATAAAATGGTTCCTTCCCTTCTACTCATACAGGCCATCCTGTGCTGCTCCAAGGAGCCATGCCTCTGCTGACACAAGTTCGCAGGCGGGGCGGTCTGGCGCCACTCTCCCAGGTGAATGAGGTAATAATATCAAAGTTCTTCGGCGAAGAGGAATGCGCGTCCTCCAGGCCCTTTCCTGACCATCCTGTGAACGCTTGTCTTCCACCAGTTCACCGAAGAACAGCCCTCAAGGAAGACGCGCTATCAGGCGTTCGTTCAAGGTGGCCACTTCTTTAACAGTTTCGTGCTCTTCTCTGCGAGGTGTACATGCTAGGCGATCAGCTCGAACGAGAACATCTGCGTCCCGGACGCTTTCTCAGGAGTGTATGTGGAAACGATTAAGTTTTGTTGTTGTTGTTGTTTCTTTATTTTTCTTTTTGTTCTTTCTTTGTATACTTTTCTTTTTTTGTTGTGTTTTGTTTTTGCCACGACGCTCCTAAACCGATCATGTGTATAAGCCTTCGGAAGTGTGGGCAGTGCAACCACCTTGCGCACACACCTTCAGTTTCGCAGCCAGCTTTAGACAATGCGTGCGTCGAACTCGTCAAATGGTCACAGTTCAGAAGACTGTGCTGCCAAGCTTTATGAAGCTGTCTACACCCTTCAGTGCTTCCCCCTAAGACAATGATTTCTGGCTCTACATACTGCTCACGCAATGTGCTCTGGCACAAGACACGTCGTCTCAGTACTGCTTGTGAGTTCAAAGATGTCACCACGACTGGAAGAGCAGTTGTGTGTTGTTGTTTGTTTTTTTTTTTTTGCTCTTCCTGCGTTTGGACTTTCCTGCCAGCATTATATCGCGGTCATCTGAGAACAAGAAATGGCAAAGCAATTCATCTTCCACGTGGCCTTAGCTTGTATCGCCCGTTGGTTGAACCGCTTGTCTTCAGTCCTTAACCAAATCTTGATGCCGTTGTCATCACCGCACAAAGCGTCCCACAGCATGAATGAGAACATCACGCTGAACAGCGAGGGTGTCGAAATACAGCCCCGGTGGACTCCATTTGTAACGGAGAAAGGATCGGTGGATATTTCTCTGCCAGTGCTAGAGCAAGGATGTCATCGTGGAACTGACGTTACTATGGTGAGGGACTTTGTTGGACAGCCAAACTTTGCCATGATCATCCACAGCCCCCCCCCCCCCCCATACACACACATCCCATCACTCCACCATGACTGATCATGTCGAACTGGGAATAATGGTCTGTGCATTTTTATTGTTATTTGTGATGACTGAAGATAATACTTTTGTTTAAAAAAAAAAAAGAATAATTTTCTCTATCTGTTTCGCGTTGTGCATAAAATAAGCCTTGTTTTGCGCTTTGTTTTGTGCGTTTATTTGTCATTTGTTTCGGCTCAAAACAATAACGCATGTCAAGACGCAACAATTATTTCATGACGTCAAGTTACGTCTGCTCTGTACTGGCTAAAATCTAATGGTTAGTTGACGGTTTCATGTCACTTTTGCTATGTCCTGTCTGAAAAGTGACAATTGTTTGAAAGTGCTGAGTTACGTTTCTTAAGTCCAGTTTTAAAACAAAAACGAGTTTTGAGTAAAATCTAGCGATCTTTTGATGGCGTAATGTTCCGTTGTATGTCCAGGCTGAAGCGTAAAGATTGTTTAATGGTGTTAGGGTACATCCATTAGATCATGAATAAAACAATGGGCATTATGATACGTTTGTTCGGTCCTGGCTAAAATCTAAAAAAATCACTTGCTTGTGTCACATTACGTTTGTTAAATCTTGACTTTATGCTATTAAATCTAACGATTACTTGCCAGTGTAAAATTACTTGCCAGCGTCATATTACGTTTGTTAGATCTTGATTTTATGCTATCAAATCTAACGATTAATTGCCATGCCATATTACGTTTGTTAGGTCTTGACTTTATGCAATTAAATCTAACGAATACTTGCCAGTGTCATATTACGTTTGTTAGGTCTTGACTTTATGCAATTAAACCTAACAATTATCTGCCAGTGTCATATTACGTTTGTTAGGTCTTGACTTTATGCAATTAAACCTAACAATTATCTGCCAGTGTCATATTACGTTTGTTAGGTCTTGAGTTCATGCAATTAAATCTAACAATTATCTGCCAGTGTCATATTACGTTTGTTAGGTCTTGACTTTATGCAATTAAATCTAACAATTATCTGCCAGTGTCATATTACGTTTGTTAGGTCTTGACTTTATGCAATTAAACCAACAATTATCTGCAAGTGTCATATTACGTTTGTTAGGTCTTGACTTTATGCAATTAAATCTAACAACTATCTGCCAGTGTCATATTACGTTTGTTAGGTCTTGACTTTATGCAATTAAACCTAACAATTATCTGCCAGTGTCATATTACGTTTGTTAGGTTTTGACTTTATGCAATTAAATCTAACGACTACCTGCCGGCGTTATGTTTGTCACGTCCCTTATCAATACGATAAAATCTGACATTCTACCTGATGATGTCATGTCACGTGCCCCTTTGTCCTGGCTAGAACACAACGATTATTTCCTGGCTAAAATCTGACGCTTATATGATGGTGTCACGGCACATCTGTCCAGACTGAAAACATAAACATTATTGATGACTCTTATTGATTCAGTGCCTATCTTGCGCCAAACTGGATGAAGACAAGTGATTGCTCGTTCATTTCCGTTGTCCCGAGTGTTTTTGTATCTTGCCTGAAGAAGATCTAAGAGGTCGAAACGCCTCGTGTTTTGTCTTGTGATTCGTTTGTCTACGTTTTTTGGCGGTGCATTGTCACAATCATTTCAAATTTATTATTTATGACGTCATATCCCTTCCAATGTGTCCTCAGCTGCCTCACCATCCTGAACAGAAAGACGCACTTTTGACTGGCGCTGGTTTGCGTGCGTACGTGTTTCGAACCAAACCTTACTTGCGTTTAGATCAAAGTTCTCAGCCTGAATTTGGCGAGGTAAATTCTATACCATCTCTTTGTGAGAACCGAAATATATGAATTATAAGTTTACAAAATTTGAACAAATAAAACTGTATGAAAAAGAAAGAACAAAGCCACAACAAATGATAGTTAAATCCTAAATTCATATACAATTGCCAAATGTTCAGACACTCAAATAAAGCATGTGTGCAACAGGGAAATCTTAGAGCAACAGCACGGGCGTCACACAACACACACACGCGCGCGCACACACACACATACACGCACGCATGCGCGCGCGCACACACACGCGCACAACACACACACACACACACACACACACACACCACACACACACACACACACACAAAGTCATATTATTTATCGCCTAGCCGACGGCGAGGGGCCATAATAGGGCTGCCACACACCGCGCGCACGCACGCAACACACTCACATACACCATCTGAACACATACGTGCGGGCTTTCTCTCTCAAAAGAGAGACACAGACAGACAGACAGACAAACAGACAGACGAACATACAGAGACTTTACTCACCTTTCAACACACCAACGACGCTTCCTCTTCCGTTCTTGCAAAAACACCACCAACCACCGCACACACACACACCCTGTTGCGTCTTCCGTCACACAGCGGTTTGGATACTCCGCACCGCGACAGGGTTCTTCTTTCTCCTTTTTTTTTTTACCCCCGCCAGGCAAGAACACCCGGATGCATCCCGAAACACACTGACAGGGCAGGCAACCCGGAGGAGATCGATCCCGATCTTAATCCCAACGACGCAGCGCGAAAAGGTTTCTCCGAGATCGTTCAGGACCGGTGGATGCGGCGACGCCGAATGCAGAAGGCGTGGCTGTGGGCGCTCCTGCCTGCGCGACACTTTGATCCTCGATTTGTTGTTTGTTGTCCCGGGGCGTCTCTCCTCCCAGTGTCGATCTGTTTTGTGGTTCTTGTCCTTCGGGGGGGGGGGGGGGGGGGGTTAGCTACCAAGGTCGTTCAACCCTGGATGCGCGCTCTGCCATCGACGACGATCGGGAAAGACGGCGGACGGAGAGAGGAGGAGGAGGAGGACGAGGAGAGGGGGGAGGGGAGATATGTTTTGGGTCAATTTCTGGGTGGAGTTTAAAAAAAAAAAAGGGTGGGCTTGAGGTAGCTGCGCGGCCTTTGGCGCTTTTGGCAAAGAGGAACTCGTTTCACAAACACAACAGGTGATGGTCATACGCTCAGATGCGTCTAAAAAACAAACAAACTAGCTTTATACATACTATACACAAAAATGAAATGAATGAAAAGAACATATCTTAAGTGCAAAATAATCATTGGGTGAAACAGCCAGTTAAATGTGTAAACTTGGAATCTCACAAATTAACAGAAATGTCTTTTGTTACCGAAGGCTGTTTTCCGTTACCTTCCATCCCTCCCCTGTGGCATTACTTCCATAACGCTCAACCTGGCTCCGCTATGCACCGCATCAGGCAAGTTTGTCATGTCGTAGTCAGAGCCTTAGGAGGCAACCGAACAGAGAGGATACTGCTCTGCTGTCGACTCACTTCGGTGGTGTCTACTTGTTCGTGTTCTCATACAATGTACGCAGGACACCCGTGAAAAGTTTTAATCTTCTTCATGAACATACAATCAATACAATCAACACACACACCACACACACACACACACACACACACACACACCACTACCACCACACACGCGCGCGCTTACACACACACCTTCCCCTTCTCCCCTTCGAAGATGACTGCTCCGGGCGAAGTCGGCATGACGATGGACTTTACAAGCACAGCAAGGCATAAAGGGTCACAGAATTCCACACATTTACTGTGATGGTTAATGAGGACGGGAATGATAGAGATGATGTATGGTGCTCCATCGTGGTCTGAGACATGTGACAGACCTGTATTCTGCGCTTCATTCTGTAATAAGCTACACAAAAAAAAGTTAAGGATCACTTTCACAAACATTCATAACTGTCAAAATAAGAAAGTCAATGCGTTGAAGTTTGGCCAACATTTAATTCCATTCGTTAGTGATAACGATACACAATTGCCTTCAATCTCGAGCAATCGTTTGGTGTGTACATTTGATTAAAGTGGGTACGTATCCAAATTTGATTTCCCAAAGTCATTGAAATCAAAAGACAGGGCATACAGATGCTCCCAAAAGCTCAGTAATGCGTGTAACCACCATGGCTGTTCTGGCACTTGACGCAGCGAGTCCTCATCGAGTTGACCAGGTTGGTGAAGATCCTCTGTGGAAGCGCCTGCCACTCAGCCTGCAGCATCTGGTAGAGGTGTTGGGCATCCCTGGGAGGGGGGTGGCTCCTCACTTTGCGATCCAACTCATCCCAGAGGTTCTCAATCGGGTTGGGATCGGGACTGCATGCTGGCCACTCCATTCTGTTGACTCCAGACTGCTGCAGGAAGTCGTTGACCACCCTTGCCCTGTGGGGGTGAGCGTTGTCATCCTGGTAGACAGCCCTCGGTCCCATCTGCTGCAGTGTAGGCACAGCCAGCGGTCGAAGGATCTCATCCCGGTATCGGATGCCAGTCAGGTTACCCTGTACATGATACAAGGGTGTTCTGTGGTGAAGGCTGAAGGCCCCCCAGACCATTACAGAACCTCCACCAAAGGCCACCTTTTCTTGGACAGTGGCGTCAATAAAGCGTTGCCCTGGGCGCCTCCAGACCCTCAGTCGGCCGTCGTTGTGGTGAAGGGTGAAGCGTGATTCATCACTGAACAGGACCTGGGACCATTGCTGACGTGTCCACCTCACGTGACGTGCGCAGAAGGCGCGGCGTGCTGCCCTATGGGCTGGGGTTAAGCGTGGCCGTACTGCTGGGCGACGAGAACGGAGATTAAACCAATGTAGGCGGTTCCGTATGGTCTGCTGGCTGATGTTGATGTTAGTAGCCACCCTGAACTACCTTTGAATGATGCTGGAAGAGGCTGTTCTTGTCTGCAGGGCTTGTCGTTCAATGAGACGATCGTCACGTGGGGTTGTCTTCTTCGGTCGACCAGATCTGCGTCTTTCATGGACAATCCCAGTGGCTGTGAAGCGTTGAATCAGTCGGACAATGACCGAGATGGACACATGAAGTCGCCTGGCCACTTCTCGCTTGGGAGCACCATCTTGGAACCATGCAACAGCTCGTCCCCTATCCAACTCGCTTAATTTTCGTCGTGGAGGCATTGTCAGATCAGGCCTACTACTGGTGGAATGTCTTCTTATAAAGCCAAGCGAGCGACAGCATCTCACACATAAACAGCAGTGCTTGCACGTGCATAATGGTTTTTCCATCTGGCAAGTGCAATGTGTTCAGGCAGAACGGTCCAAAACAAAGTCATTTTTCGCAGTTTCCGCTTTTCCGTTTGCGGACCAGCTCAGTAGTAGAGAATCCCGTGCAATTTTCGCACTAACACAACATCGCCCACTTTCAGCTGAACAAGAATTCATGACAATTTGGCTGGACTAAGAAATAAATAACAGTAGCGAACTGAGTTTATTACGCACCTGTTTTCACATACCGATCCTTAACTTTTTGTGCGTAGTATATATCCCGGCGTCGATCACGCCCTAGAGATGCAGACACCTGCACTGATAGAGTAGTGGTTTACTGGATAGAGCTTTAGTTGTGAGATTGGATGACCGCGAATTCAAAGTACACAGACAATGGAAAACACTTGAGACCATGATGAAATAGAAGTTACTGGACAGAGTGGACAGGGTGGATGACTGTGAATGCAAAGTACACAGAGAATGGGAAATATTTAAGACCATGATGGCATAGAGCTTTAATGGACAAAGTGGATGACTAGGAATGCAAATTAGACAGATGATAGGAAATCATTAAGACCATGATCGGGTACAGGTTTACTGTAAAGTGTGGATGGGGAATCCTTTAGACCTAGGAAATTACAGAGAACATGAAATCTTAAAGACCATGATGGAATAGAGCTTTACTGGACATAATGGGTAAATAGGAATAAATTACAGAGAATGGGAAATCTTTAAGATCATGATGGAATAGAGCTTTACTGGACATAATGGGTAAATAGGAATAAATTACAGAGAATGGGAAATCTTTAAGATCATGATGGAATAGAGCTTTACTGGACAGAGTGGATGACTGGGAATAAAGTGAACAGAGTATGCGAAATCTTAAAGAATACGATGGAATAGAGGTTTACTGGAGAGAGTGGATGACTGCGAATGCAAAGTAGATAGAGCATGAGAAATTGTTGAGACCATGATGGAGTAGACGTTCACTGTATAGAGTCGATGACTGGGAATGTAAAGTAGACAGAGAATTGGATATACTTAAGAACTCGCTGGAGTAGAGGTTTACTAGATACAGTCAATGACTTGGAATGCAAGGTAGACAGAGAGTGCGAAATCTTTAAGACCATGATGGAATTAAAGTTTACTGGACAATGTGGGTGACTGGGAATGCAAAGTACGCAGATAATGGGAAATACTTAAGACCATGATGGAGTAGAGGTTTACTGGACAGCGTCAATGACTGAGAATGGAAAGTAGACAGAGAATGCGAAATACTTAAGACCATGATGGAGTAAAGGTTCACTGGATTGAATCGATGACTGGGAATGGAAAGTCCATGGTAGCAGCTGAAGAAGCTTTAAATAAAGCGAAATATATTTTGCAATTACTCCAGGTGTTTGTAGTTTTTTTTAACCATTCTGGGAATGGAAAGTAGACAGAATGGGAAATCTTTAAGACCATGACGGAATCGAGGTTTACTGGACAGAATGGATGACTGCGAATTCAAAGTACACAGAGAATGGGAAACAGTTAAGACCATGATGATATAGAGGTTTACTGGACAGAGTGGATGACTGTGAATGCAAAGTACACAGAGAATGGGAAATCTTTACGAACAGGACGGAATAGAGCTTTACTGGATAGAGTGGATGTCTGGAAATGCAAAGTAGACAGAGAACGGAAAATCTTTAAGAATAGGACGGGATAGAGACTTACTGGACAGAGTGGATGATTCGCAATGCAAAGTAGACAGAGAATTGGAAATCGTTAAGACCATGATGGAATAAACCTTCCCTAGACAGACTGGATGACTGGGAATGCAAAGTAGACAGAAAATAGGAAATCTTTTAAGACCATGATGGAATAGATGTTTACTGAACAGTGGATGACTGTGAATACAAAGTACACAGAGAATGGAAATCTGTAAGACCATGACAGAGTAGAGGTTTACTGGATACAGTGAATGACTGGGAATGCAAACTAGACAGGGAATGGAAAATACTTAAGACCATGATGGAATAGAGGGTTACTGGATAGAATCGATGACTGGGGATATAAAGTAGACTGGGAAACCTTTAAGACCACGGTGGAATATAGCTCTACTAGACATAGTGGATGACTGGGAATGCAAAGCAGACATAAAATGGGAAATCTTTAAGACCATGATGAATTAGAAGTTTAGTGCACAGAGTGGATGACTACAAGTACAAAGTAGACAGAGAATGGAAAATACTCAAGGCCATGGTGGAGTAAATGTTTACTGGATAGAGTCGCTAACTGGGAATTCAAAGTAGACAGAGAATGGGAAATCTTTAAGACCATGATGGAATAGAGGTCTACTGGACAGAGTGGACAACTGGAATGCAAAGTGGACAGAGCATGGGAAATCTTTAACATCATGATGGGACAGAGCTTTAGTAGACAGAGTCAATGACTGGGAATGAAAAATAGACAGAGAATGGGAAATCGTTATGACCATGATGGAACAGAGGTTCACTGGACAGAGTGGATGACTGCGAATACAAATTACACAGAAAGAGGGGCATTTTTAAGGCCATGATGGAGTAGAGGTTTATTTGATACAATAAATGACTGGCAATGCAAAGTAGGCAGAGAATGGAAAATACTTAAGACCGTGACAGAATAGAGGGTAACTGGATAAAGTCAATGATTGGGAATGCCAAAGTAGACAGAAAATAGTAAATCTTTAAGTAAGACGAAGATGTAACAGAGGCTTTCTGGACAGAGTGGATGACTGTGAATGCAAAGCAGACAGAGAATGGGAAATCTTTAAGATCATGATGGAACAGAAGTTTTCTGGACAGAGTGGATGACTGAGAATGCAAAGTAGAGAAAGGATGGGAAATCTTTAAGACCATGGTGGAATAGAAGTTTATTGGAAAGAGTGCATGACCGTTCATGCAAAGTAGACACAGAATGGGAGATCTTAAAGACCACGATGGAGTAGAGATTTACTGGATAGAATCTTCTTCGTCTGCGTTCCCTGGTCATGCTGGTCAGATAGAAAGTCCGGTAGCTTGGGCAAAGTCAGCGGTCCGCCGTTCCCCACAGCTTTTTTGGAGTTCCGCTGCACCAGGCCAAAACTCACGCTACAGGCTGTCGAACGTGGGACTGAAGTACGTGGGCTGGGTTTTGTGGGCCAGTACCACATGGGCACTCATCTGTGTGCGATATATTCAGGCGATAGAAGTGGGAGAGCAACTGACAATGTCCAGTTCTTAGTCTGTAGATGGCGACTTGTTGGGTACGCTCAAGATGGCGAATGTCATTCTTCTCTACCTCCACCTGTAGTCTTTCTCTCCATGCTGTCCTGAACTGGCTGCGGATGATGGTTTTCGCTTCTCTGTAGGATACAGCATGAGCTATTTGGTCTTGTTGGCTGCCCGCCTTGGAGAGTCTGTCTGCTTCTTCATTTCCTGCAATACCACAGTGGGAGGGAATCCACTGCAGGACTGGTGTTGTCTTCCTGCTCAAGGTGTGCAGTTCCTGTATGATTTCCTGTTGGATCTGCTCTCTTTCTCTCCCCTGGAGGCTTTGAAGGACGGCTCGACAATCTATAAGGAACACCGTGTGAGTTGGTAAGATGTCCCTTTCATTTAGTATCTGTACAGCAGTGAGAAGGGCACATGCTTCTGCTTTGTAGTAAGTTGAGAAGCTTCTGGTGGCTACAGACTTGCTGATGGAACTGCCATCTGGGAACTTGATGAAAATACCGCCTCCCCCATTTCTTACAGCTTTCTCCGCAGAGCCATCTGTGTAGACTCAGGCCCACGTAGTGCTTGGGTAGTCCCTGGCTGGGCCTCAAGAGTCCGGGACTTGAGTTCTGTTTCACTGTGGTCTTCTTTAGCTCCAATGCCAAGAATGTCAAGGCTGATGGGGAAGTATCAGCTGTCCACCCCACGCAGTCTTGGAGCATTTCCACTGGGTGGTCTGTTGTTAATTGCAATTTTCTGTACTTTTCCTGAAGCGCCTTCCTTAGATGCTTGGGGCTCTGGCGCTTGAGTCTGTTCTTTGTTGGAACATGAGGATAGAACCGATGACTGGGAATGCCATGTGCACAGAGAATGGGAAATAGTTAAGACCATAACGGACTAGAGGTTTACCCGACAGAGTGGATGACTAGAAATGCAAAGTAGACAGAGAATGGGAAATCTTTAAGACCAAGACGGAAATGAGGTTTCCTGGATAGAGTGGATGACTGGGAATACAAAGCAGACAGAGAATGGGAATTCTTTAAGACCATGATGGAATAGGGGTATTCTTCACAGAGTGGATGACTGCGAATGCAAATTAGAGAATGGGAAATCGTTAAGACCATAACGGAGTAGAGGTTTACTTGATACAGTGGATGACTGGGAATGCAAAGTAGACATAGAATGGGAAATCTTAAAGACCATGATGGAATAGAGTTGTTTTTGTTTTTGATAGAGTGGATCACTGGTAATGGAAAGGAGACAGAGAATGGGAAATCCTTAAGACCATGATGGAATAGAGGTTTACAGGACAGAGTCGATTACTGGGAATGCAAAGTAGACAGAAAACGGGAAATCTTTAAGACCATGGTGGAATAGAGGTTTCCTGGATAGAGTCGATGACTGGGAATGCGAAGTAGACAGAGAATGGGAAATCCTTAAGACCATGATGGGGTATACGTTTACTGGATACAGTTGATGACTGGGAATGCAAAGTAGACAAAGGATGGGAAATCCTTAAGACCATAATGGAAGAGAGGTTTACTGGACAGAGTGCATGACTGGAAATGCATAATAGACAAAAAACGAAAAACCTTTAAGGCCATGATGGGGTATACGTTTACTGGATAGAGTGGATGACTGGGAATGCAGAGTAGACTGAGAAAGGGAAATCCCTAAGACCATGATGGAATAGAAGTCTGCTGGAAAGAGTGGATGACTGGGAATGCAAAGTAGACAGAGAATGGGAAATCTTTAAGACCAAGGCGGAGCAGAGCTTTACTGGACAGAGTGGATGACTGGGAATGCAAAGTAGACAGAGAATGGGAAATCTTTAAAACCAAGGCGGAGCAGAGCTTTACTGGACAGAGTGGATGACTGGGAATGCAAAGTAGACAGAGAATGGGAAATCTTTAAAACCAAGGCGGAGCAGAGCTTTACTGGACAGAGTGGATGACTGGGAATGCAAAGTAGAAAAGGGAAACACCTAAGACCAGGATAGAGGAGAAGTTTTCTGGATAGAATCGATGAGTGGGAATGCAGTGTAGACAGAGAACAGGAAATCTTTAAGACCGTGATGGAATAGCCGTTTACGGGACTGAGGTGACTACTGCGAATGCGAAGTAGACAGAGTATGGGAAATTTTTAAGACCATGATGGAACAGAACTTTACTGGACAGTGTGGACGACTGGGAACACAAAGCAGACACAGAATGGCCAAACCAACCTGGAAGTGTGGCATGAGATCGGATATTGTATTCCACCCATCTTCATCAAAACAAAGCTACTTTCATTGAACTCACTCTTGACATGCGAAAGCTTGCGAATGGAGCAAGGTCACATGCTGAATGAAGACTGACGAGCATGCCAGTCCAGCCAACATGTAGTTGGCCTTCCACGCCGAAGTCTCGGTCACAGAGGTTAGAGCGAGGGGAGGGTGGAAGCTGATAAAGCTATGAGCTCATGAAACAGCTCTCTGTTCCGGCAAGGAGGAGGACCAGAACCCTCAAGGCGATGGCAGACGAAGCTGAAGACAGTTCTCACCGGATGGGGGCACGAATGAGCAAAAGTGAACTTCACGAAGCTCACATTTTCCAGCCCATCAAGAGATTCGTCTAAAAAGGTGCCGCCTTGAGACACCTGAAGGTGCTGATATAAATCCCGGCAGTGCCAGGAAAAAAAAAACGACCAGCAGAAGGGCATCGAGAGGTCAATACCTGGATGTGTCCCGACCTTCGGGTGTGAAGAGACCCAAAGGCTTGTCTGAAGCGAGGGATGGGGGGGGGGGGGGTCTTCTCTGAAGACCTGCGGTTCAAGCTCTAATTTGAATTTCTTTCTACCCCTCTGTGATTAAAAGACATTGAATTCTCTTCCCCCCCCCCCCCCCCCCCCCCCGTGAGAGAGAGAGAGAGAGAGAGAGAGAGAGAGAGAGAGAGAGAGAGAGAGAGAGAGAGAGAGAGAAAAACTTCACTTTGGTAATGTAAAACAGAACTATGACCATTTGAGACTGAAACATAAATACATACGTGTGTGTACGAGCCAGGTATGAATGCACGCACGCAAGCACACACAGACACACACAGACACACGCACGCACACGCTTGCACACAAACACACGCACGCACACACACACACACACACCTTTGTTGCGATTGTATCGAGCTTTGGTGAGACCAAAGCTAGATTATGGGTGTGTGGTATATGGTTCTGCACGAAAGTCTTACCTCAAAGCTCTTGATCCAATCCATCATCAAGGACTGCGGATTGCTCTGGGAGCACTTCGCACATCTCCAAAAGAAAGTTTGTATGCTGAATCGGGTGAACCCCCTCTGGAGCTAAGGAGGTTGCGTCTTTCCATGAATTACTACCTGAAACTGAGGGCTAATCCAGAAAACCCTGCCTATGATATTGTCATGAACCCGCCTTTTAGGGCCAAATATGACTTAAAGCCAAATGAGATTCCTCCACTGGGTATTCGTATTTTGCCCCATTTCGGGCAGCTGGCATTGACCTTGATGCTGTTGATGATGGTCCATTACAGACTGATTTACCTCCTTGGAAAGTCGCCAATCCAGAGATTAATTTATATTTAACTCAATTTCGAAAGGAGGTCACCTCGAGTGTTGCATATAAACAACTTTATCTTGGGCAATGTGAACTTTATAAAGATTTTATCAAGATTTTTACTGATGGTTCTAAGAAAGGTGAGAGGGCTGCAGCTGCCATTGTGGGTGATAACGATTTTCAGGAGCCTACTTTGTTAAGATTGCGGGATTGGTCATCTGTTTACACTGCTGAACTGAAGGCTTTAAATCTGGCCCTCAGTGCGGTGTCCAGATCAGATCAGAATGATTTCCTTATTTTATCGGATTCATTGTCGGCATTGTCGGCTTTGTCGACAAGAGAAGTATCACATCCAGTATTAGCGGATATTCATGATCTTCATACTCAGCTTGTCTCTTCGGGAAAGCATATAGTTTTCTTGTGGGTCCCCAGTCACATGGGAATCTATGGTAACTCAGTGGTGGACAAAGCAGCCAAACAAGCTCTCGGTGCAAGTCTTTCCAGGAGGCCTATGCAGTTTGTTCCTCACTCTGATCTACGTCATAAATCCAGTTTGTATTGTCGTGAACTGTGGCAGAGTGAATGGTGTAATCAAATTCATAATAAATTGTTTAAAATTTGCCCAGATTTAACCAATCCTTTCCCATCGGTGGTACGTAACCGTAAAGAGGAATCGATTTTGTCACGGTTACATATTGGGCACAGCTATATAACGCACAGTTGGATATTCAGAAGGGAAGACCCCCCATGGTGTGTTGCGTGCGACAGCTTGTTCAGTGTTAATCATTTTTTGACAGAATGTGCTGATTTGATGTGTATCAGAGAGAAGTTCTTTTCCACCAGTGATTTATCAGTTCTTTTTCGTGAGATTTCAGTGGATCTTATTTTTTCTTTTTTGAAAGAAGTAAACTTATTTTATAAAATATAGGGTTTTATTAATGTATACAGGTGTCGAAGGAGTTGAAAAGATAATTGTGCTTTTGTCCTCATAAATTTTAAGTGATGTGTTAATACTAGTGTGAGTATTTGTATCAAGAGACTCAGATATGATAGCTGAGGTCCTGATTTGGCTCCTAGTAGTCCGCTGGACCCTATAAACACTAACTAACTAACTAACTAACACACACACACACACACGCACGCACGCACGCACGCACGCACGCACGCACACACACACACACACACACACACACACACACACACACACACACACACACACATATATATATTGATAATAGAGAGGCCTTGAGTTGAACAGACATTCAACGAAAGTTACTGAGAACAGAAGCTACAGAAATTGAATTCCGAACGTAGATTAACAAAAAGAATAATTCTTAATGGCAGTATAATCAAACACAGTTATAACCTTAAACTCTCTGTCTCTCTCTGTCTCTCTCTGCCTGCCTGTCACTCTGTCACTGTCCGTCTCTCTGTCTCTGTCTTTGTCTCTCTCTCACACACACACACACACACACACACACACACACACACACACACACAGTGTGCATCTCTCCCTCCCACAACATAGTGTTTGCTTGGGTTCTCAGCCATGTGGGCATTCGAGGCAATGAGACAGTGAAACATATTCTTTTAGATTCTTGGGACTTGCATGATGTGAGACATGAACACTTTACAGCAGACTCCATGAAAATCCTGTTCAGAGATGTCCTACCTGACGTGATCTTTGAGTTTCTGAAAGAGATCATTTTTCATCTGATTTAAGATTTTACAGAAGAAAGATTTTTAACGAATTTTAAGGTACGTTTTTAGAAGATGTATTTTAAAGAGATGTGTGAAAGTTAAGGTACGTTTTAGAAGATGTATTTTAAAGAGATGTGTGAAAGTGTTGGGTTTTTTTGTTTGTTTTTTGATGACTTGAGTTGATTTTAACGTGGTGAGAGCCCTGATATGGCCCTTTGCGGTCGGCTGGGCTATAAGCAACATTACCTTACCTCACCCCTCCCTTCCTTTCTCAAAATCTTCCCGCTTACCTGCCTTCTCCCACCGTCCATTCCCCTCTCGTTCACCCGCCCCCTCCTCCCTCTTTACCCTTTGCACTTAATCTTGCCAGATAGACAGACAGAGAGTGGTCGGGGTGAGAGTGGAATAAAAGGAATGAGAGGAGGGTAAAGGGTGGTGGTGTTGGGGGGGGGGGGGGGGGCGTGTAGTTCGAAGACAGGGATGCAAAATACGTGAACTGTTTGTCAATTACTGTGTTCATAAAACGCCTTTGAAAAAAAAAATGTTTCAAATGTGAGAGAATACGAAACGTCTAAACAAATCATTCAGATAGTTTACATGAATCTTCAGATCAACATGAACGGATTCTGCGCATTTAGAAAAGTCTTGCGAAAGTGCAGCACTATGATGTGGTGTGGTTGTTTAGATACATATCAGAAACATTCTCATGCGCGCTGATCTTATGCGCCAAACGTGTAGGAAATCTCTCTGTTTCGTTGC
>CM031609.1:16584334-16601284 GCA_018398815.1 Conus ventricosus | reverse complement strand
TTTAAACCCCCTTTCGGAAAAGATGGATACGGGATCCAGACTGGTTATTTCGTCTACCAAAAGCCAGTTGCGCATGTTGTGTTTATTAGATGTTGGACAATTGTCGAAGATCAGATTTCAACTTTGGGATGATACGGATTCGCTGTACATGCACTCAGTCGTGAGGTTGATCAGTCTTACGACCCCCGCGACAGCATTTTCCGTTGAGTACACTCTGTGGTTTCCGAGTCAAGCTGTAGCTATCTTTTTTCTTGTATGATAGCGTTCCAACGTGATTGTGGTCTTGATGGCTGTTCTAATAGTCGTTTTCTTTTTTCTTGTATCAGAGTGGACTGTTTAAATCCATTATTTTTTGGGAACCAGTTCCCCACCTCCTCGTGGTGTTTCCTGGGTGGTCCTTCATTCTGTCGGACTGACTTTAGTTAGACTTACTTTTGCTTGACTTTAGTCCGTTTTATTGCTTGAACGATCAGCGGACGGGGGAAACATGTCATTTACACTAATATCACGATGCTCTGATGCAACATGATTTTTTTCTTTTTTGACACGTAGATATAGCCTTCCTGATTCGATTATACAGTTCGATGGTTAAAAAACATTCAGCTTTTTTCATAAGTTGACAGATAGACGTATAAATTAACGTGCATGTGCTTTCATCGCCCTTAAGGTGTTTCTTAACGAGCACACATCGATCTCACGATGCATTCACCGACCACCTGTGTCATATCATCGCCACTAAGGTGCATTAATAGCATGTCGAGAGTCAGTCATGATCATCTGGTAATGGTGTAGCGGGTAAACTTCGGACCTTTCAAGGGAGCTGACTGCTTTTTTTTTCAGCATGTGTTTGTGTCCCTTGGGAGACGGCTTAAACAAACAAACAAACAAACAAACAAAGACACCTACTAACCCCCAAATCTCATTCTTTAACTATTAAGAACCAGTCTAAAGAGTCAGTCATGATGAGCTGGTAAAGGTGTAGCAGGTACACTTCGGACCTTTCAAGGGAGCTGACTGCCTTTTTTTTGATCAGGTGTTGTCGCCCTTGGAGATAGCCTAAAAAAAAAAATTAGTCTGTCATTTTTTTCTTTATGTTTTTAAATCTGATTGCACCATCAAGACGCAAGCCTCGTCATCGCCCGAAGGGTCTTTTCATAGGGACCTCACATCGATCGTTCGATGTCATCATCGGCCATGCTCTGTCATGTGATTTGCCCCCTGAGGGTTTTAATAGCACTGTAAAAAATCACTGATGATCAGCTATTATGGGTTTAGCCAGTACAGTTCAAGTGAGCCCGCTGTTGGTTTTTGTTTGTTTTTTGTGTTGTCACCCTTGGAAGACGGTGTAAATAAATAAATAAACAAACAAAGACACTATTAAACCCCCAAATCTCATTCTTTAACTGGTAATAAACCGGTTTAAAGAGTCAATCATGCTCACTAGTATGGGTTCAATAGGTACAGTTCGGGCCTTACAAGGAACTGACTGTCTTTTTCATCATGTGATGTCACCCTTGAGAGACGCGCTAACCAACACGAGTCGCTAAACCAGTCTTGTCATTGTTTGGTTTGTTTACATTTTTTCTTTACAGCTGATTGCACCACTCGTGATGCGATCGCCCGTAGGGTCTATGAATAGGGACGTCACATGGATGTCACGATGTCATCACCGAGCATCCTCGATCATGTGATTCGTCCTAAGGCGCTGTCATGTTGTGCTCCTCCGCACCTCCTCCGCATTTAGGGGTGAGAAGTCCCTCATCTTACTACTAGTGTGGTACCCTACATTCAGCTAGTCCCAGACATTGAGGCCATTGGGTAGTTTTGTCCTAATCTTATGCCGCCAGTACCTTTCACGTGTTCTCTCTGTCGTATCAATGTTTTCATCATTCAATAGGATGACACGGAGATCCCCTCACTATGTCCACTGCTTTGAAAATGTTTGGCTACTAAATTTTTCCCTGCATGTGAAACACCCTACCAACACTCTGTGTTTGGGTTCTAATTTATGAGTTTTGTTGCCCTGTTTTTTTAATGTTCGATCTGTGACCATGGAATATAATAGCAATTGAAACAAAAAAATCTTGTCAGAAAAAGTCTTCAGCAAACCTTAGTTTAAAAAATGCGCCGGAACACGTACTGCGTACCCTAACCCCCCCACCCCCCCCCCCCCCACCCCTCCCCCCACCACTACCCAACAGGGCCACGTTTTTGATGGGGTGGGGGAGAGGGGGGGGGGGGTTTTATATAGTCTTCTTGATCGGGCAAACCACAACCCCCACCCTCTACTAAGACTTCAAAATGAAAGTATTTCACCTGCCAACCCATTGGTCAAGATGATCCGCCCCTGTAAATCTATTCCTACAGATGGGAACCATCACTTGTCAGAATACAAGTAAGACAAAAAAATCTTTAAATTTTTGTATGGTAACAGTTGGCCCTAATAAAATAAGTGTTCAAATCCATTGTAGCAGAGCGATGGCCGTCTTTCACATTCATGCTTGGGCCTGATAAAATCAGACACTTTATGTGAAAAAGTCCTCCCTTGTTTTGGGGGCTCGACGCTTACTTAAGGCATCGTCCCGTAGTCGGATTGGGCTAACTGTAGATTGAACCCGAATAAAGGTAATATTGTCTTTGTGCTTTTCTTTTTCCAAAAAGAGATAAATAAAGGTTACTAGATAAGTGTTAATGACAGGCTGAAAACCTTTTAGTAAGTGAGGAGTACATGGTTTTAAACTACCAAATGAACACAACATTTTAGCAAATGCTGGGAAAAAAAAAACGATTTTTCACACAAATCCAGGGAGGTCTGCCTCTTTCTACCTCCTCCCATGCTGCACTGAACGTGTCAGTGTCACGAAAGACGCCTCACGGCTGTGACCTAATACCACGCCATTTCTTCGTAACTGCCCATCCCGACAATACAACAGAGATCAACGCCCTTGATCCCCTGTGTGGATACCAGTCTTTTCTTTATTACTGTTAACGCTTTGTACCTTTGGGTCGCTGAATAACAAACCCAATCGTCTATTAAAATCAGCACAGACTGGTCGCCAACGATCACCTCAGCCTAAACAATTGGTCTAATCAGACGGGGGAGGGTGGAGAGGGGGGGGGACTGATCTGCCTGAGCTAGATCCCGGAAAGTAGTAAAAACAATATTTATTGATTTTAAGTTCTTTAACAGTAAGCTAAACACACAATGGTAACATATGGTCTTCATGATCAAGGGCAGCTCAAAAGCCCCTCTGCGGCCATCTTGTACTATTTAAAAAAAGAAAAAAATATGCCCCGCTTAAAATATGTTCTTACAAAATTGAACAACATTGCAAAAAATTCAAAACGAGGCAGTGAAAGTCAATGTTCTCTAAAGCGCACACTCAGAAACGATTCGTCAAGACTGAATTTGAATCTGTATAGAATGTGTTATGTATTTACAGACGGAAATATAGACAGAGCAATCACAATTTTGATACCTATTTTCAAGCAAAATAGCGAGTAAACCGGCAAAGTCACAAAGCCTCAAAGTTCCATTGGCAAGCCATCCCAGCACTACGTTTTTGCAAAAAGAAATGACACAATTTCAAAAAGAAATTACGACCGAAACCTGGCCAAAAGCTTTTTTTTTTCCCAGCGCAAAGATTTCAGAGACTGTCACTAGAAATATTAACAGATAAAGAATTCCAGACGCTACGTTCCGTAATACCTGAAATATTAACAGATAAAGAATTCCAGACGCTACGTTCCGTAATACTGAAATATTAACAGACAAAGAATTCCAGACGCTACGTTCCGTAATACTTGAAATATTAACAGACAAAGAATTCCAGACGCTACGTTCCGTAATAACTTGAAATATTAACAGACAAAGAATTCCAGACGCTACGTTCCGTAATACTTGAATAGGAGTCCGGGATGCTGAGGAGGTTGCAAGAGGTTCTGAGAGGAGAGAGAGAGAGAGAGAGAGAGAGAGAGAGAGAGAGAGAGAGAGAGAGAGAGAGAAAGAAAGAAACAGAAAGTCAGAGAGAGAGACAGAGAGAGAAAGAGACAGAGACAAAGAAAAAGACACAGACAGACAGACAGACAGACAGACACACACACACACACACACACACACACACACACACACCACACACACACACACGCACACGTACACACACACACAGCCAGCCAGACACAGAGAGAGAGAGAGAGAGAGAGAGAGAGAGAGAGAGAGAGAGAGAGAGAGAGAGACAGACAGACAGACAGTCAGACAGACAGACAGACACAGAGAGAGGATTGAGGAGGGAAATTGAGAGAGAGAGAGAGAGAGAAGAGAGAGAGAGAGAGAGAGAGAGAGAGAGAGAGAGAGAGTTGAGGAGGGGAAATTGAGAGAGAGAGAGAGAGAGAGAGGGGGTTGAGGAGGGGAAATTGAGAGAGAGAGAGAGAGAGAGAGAGAGAGAGAGAGAGAGAGAGAGAGAGAGAGAGAGAGAGGGGCGGGGGGTTGAGGAGGGGAAATTGGGAGAGAGAGAGAGAGAGAGAGAGAGAGAGAGAGAGAGAGAGAGAGAGAGAGAGAGAGGGGGGGGACATGAAGCCTCTACGGAGTTCATTGAATCTCTTCTACTAAAATCTGCTTTCCGAGCAGCCTCGCCCCGTAACCACGTAATCATGCATATTTATTTGTCGTCTTGAATAGGGGCGATGTCAATAGTCCCGTTTACACCACCACAAACACCTCCAAGGGAAGTCATCACCTAGTAGAGCTTTTTTCTTTCCTTCTTTCTTTCTTTCTCTTTTTTCTTTCATCTTTATCATCTCTTTTTGTTCTTTTTTTTTCTTTCAATATACGAGGCCCCTGTCAACTTCTCTTTGTAAAAAAAGCTGTTCTGTCTGTCAACACTAAATTCGTTTGAACAACACGTGTGCCATGCAGAGTTTTGTTTTCGAAACACATTCACTGCGATCCTTGACGGAAAGAAAAAACACAACAGAGACAAATCAGGGTTGAAGGCAACAAATAAGCGGTGGCTGTTCTTAACCAGGAGACAAGACTCAGGCGGCGTGTTAACACCACAACACACAAACCTGCTTATCGCTGTGAAACCAGTTCTATTCCTCAACAACGCCTGTCCGAGTCCGCCACCACACATTATCTTTCGTACGTCCAGGTTGTCTCCCTTTGGTTGCGACCTCTCCCGCGTTGTGTGGTCGGTCCGTGGCACGAGGGCCATGGCGGCTCCACTCTCTGCCCTCCTCTGCCCTCAGTGCCAGACCAAGTCCTGCTGTACTGTCGGCTCCGCCAGCACGCACTACATCCTCTGATCTCTCCCTCCCTCCCCCTCTCTCTCTCTCTCTCTCTCTCTCTCTCCACGCATCCATAACACGCATTTCGGAGAAAATAACCCGTTGACACACGGATGCATGCATGCGCGCGAGTACACGCACACATCTGTCCATAGGCCTGACTATCTATCCGTCTATCTATCTCCTATCTGTCTCGGTTTCTGTCTCTGCCCCCCCCCACCCCCCCCCCCCCCCCCGTCTCTCTCTCTAACAATAATGTCTGTTTATGCATCTGTCTATCTATCTATCTAACAATGTGGTCATGTATCTGTCTGCCTATCCATCTATTTATACATACATTCATACATACACACACTCATTCATACATACATACATACATACATACATACATACATACATACAAACACACATGCATGCATGCGTTCATTCATACATACACACACACATACATACATACATGAATACAGACGTAACACCCACCCACCCATACATACATACATACACCCATACATACATACCGACAGACAGAGAGACATACATACATACACACACACACACATACAAACATACATACACTCAAACATCCATCCATCCATCCATCCGTACACACACACACACACACACACACACACACACACACACACCACGCAAGCACGCACACACACACACACACACACACACACACACACACACACACACACACACACACATCCATACATATACAGACATATATGTTAACAGGGACACATCTGAAACGGACGCCAACCAGAGATATGGGAGGCAGTGACGCCAACCCCATGACGACGACCCTGTCGACTTCAAACACCTCTCTCCCCCACCCTCACCTCACCCCACCCTCAGCCCCACTCATCCCCCACCCACCCACCACCACTTCAAGCCTCCCTGTCTCACCATTCCCTATACCTCCTGCCTTCAGCCCCCACCCCCACCTCCCTCCCCCCGCCACCCTCTCCACGCTAACAGCTGTGGCGGTAGCCGGGAAGGCCAAATGTCAGTGGTTTGTCTGGTACGACACAGAACAAACGCAATAAGCCACACACAACCCGCGCAACAGATGGCCCTGTCTTGCAGATTAGCAGTCAAACCAGGTTATCTGTCATACCCCCCCCCCCCCCCCCCCCCCTTTTCACTTCCACCACTATCCTCCTCCCCGTCCCCTAAACGTACATCCTCCCTTACACACGTTCTTGCCCCCTTCCTTCCCTCCCTCCCTCCCGCTTCTTCTCCCCACCCCCCCACCCCCACCCTCCTCTCCAAACACCCCCTCCCCGCTCCCCACTCGTTTCGTCTTCATATCTTTTTCTCCAACGTTGAGCCCAATCAACATCGGTAAAATGTGTATTGGGTGTAGGGACAGGGGTTGGGAGGGTTGGGGGGGGGAGGGGGTGGGAGGGGGCGGGGCTAAGTAAGAGGACAGGAAGAATGGGATAGTGTGTGTGTGGGGGGGGGGGGGGGGGGGGGGGGGGGGGGGGGGGGGGGGGGGGAGGGAAGTAAGCAGCACGGGTTTGTGTTCTTTAGTTCTTTTGTTGTAGATAATGGCGGTGAAGGTGGAGGTGGAGGTGACAATCGTGGTGGTGATGGCCGCGGTGGTATTGTTTTAAGTGTACTCAGAGTGGATGAAACAGAAAATGTAAATCATGAGAATACAAAATTTAAAACAACAACAACAAAAACAACAACAAACAAACAAACAAAAAGAAGTGGAAGACATAGGAAGCAAAGCTTTGAACGTTGCACAGGTAGACGGTAAAGCGTAACGTTTATGGTAACGCACACAATAACATTCAACACAACAGGGATTAATTGTCATTTGATATTCATTTACAGACAAAAAACCAAATTGAACAAACGATCCAACGGGACTACGTATCAAAGCTTCACAGGCCCACAATCAAAATATAGGACAGAATTACACATTTCGCAAATTTTCTTTATAAACGAAAAATAATTGACGTAACTGACCCTACTGTGTCCATTGACGATGCCATAAACGTGATCAAGCGTCACTACTTCACCACCTAGGCAATGGAATAGTAGAATGGATAATTCGACAACTTCCTCAATGTGGAAATGTCCTTGGTGATGGAATCTTCTTGTACTCGTATCGAACCTTTACTATACTTTTTTCCTTTTAAATACGAGACTACAATTTTCATCTACCGACAAAGGGTGTTTAAATCTACAGTTCTCTTTCACCTCAATGCACATCTTTAGTTGCACTATCGACCGTTCCATCGCCATTTATGTCACAGTGAGAAAACACCCCTTCCCCCCCACCCCCCCCCCCTCCTCCCTAAATTGTGACACGAGGCTTTGCATTTATATTGAATGAATTCAAATAGAATAAACCGAGTCTGAGTCCGCCACACTTCTTCACTAAATTAATTTACTCAGTTGTTTATTTTGCGAGCAATTTCTAATTTTTTTTTATAACTTTCTTCCTCCCAACTATATTAATTTCCTTCCCTTTGTAAATTCCTACCACCCTACCCACACCTATCAACTAGAGAAAACACAACCCAAAACAGCTTTAACAATCACCGCGAACTTCTTTATTTTCACACACACACACCATGGCGCCACCGCTCACGTCACCCACAACCACACATGGTATCACCCTTCTTCACTGACCCACACTACCTTTGCTACGCCCCTAGAACCCAACCTATGCAAAGCCCCATTGCGGTAACACTGCGCCTAGGACGCAGAGATAGCCCGCACACGTGGTGGCTAACTACTAGGGACAAGGACAAACCCAGGGACTCTAATCTCTAAACACTACCCCCCACACCTCCCCAGGACCCACCCTTCCTTTTGACCCGGGACCCCTACCGAACTGATCGCTGCGTCCCAAACGGAGGCAACGACAAGTCCCCTACACTGTGCTGGCCACTAGTCCCAAAAGGAGGCAGTTAGCTAACACCCTTAACCCTACTCCCAACGCTAAAAAAACCCCTTTTTACCACACCTATGGACAACCCATTCGGCCCAAAAGGCTCCAGTCCCCGGCGCTGTACTTGGCCCTCCAAGGCTGACCCCTCTCTGGAAGACTCGCACCCCGGCGCTGACCGTGGCCTCCCGCAGGTCCGACCTCTC
The DNA here is from genome assembly GCA_018398815.1 of Conus ventricosus. Classification (NCBI taxonomy): domain Eukaryota; kingdom Metazoa; phylum Mollusca; class Gastropoda; order Neogastropoda; family Conidae; genus Conus; species Conus ventricosus. Next base: position 16,592,881 of record CM031609.1, on the reverse strand, counting down.
TCCGAAGACTCTCACACCCCGGCGCTGACGTGGCTTCCCCGCAGTCTGAGTCCCTCCCGCGCTGGGCACGACACCTAACGCAAAACCAGAACCCTCTCGACGAGTCCGGAGCTCAAAGGGATGCCTCCTCTTCTAAAGGGCCCCCCCGGACACTGAGGGTGAGGGAAAGGGTCTGGTGCAGCGCCCTCACAGGACCCGAACAGGGTAGAGCAACAGGTAGCTGGAGAACCCCCGGAAGAACCCCGGCAGCAGAAAGATAGCTGTCTCACAGACAGCCGACGGCCTGGATGGTCCCCCTCCCCCGGGGAAAAGCAGCGGGCAACGGGACACCGCCGCTCACCTCCCGGCACGCGGCAGACTGCGGTGGTCTGGACCCAGCCTCAGGACGGAACAGAATACCTGCTAACACAACTGTAACCGCTACTGTAATTTTGCTACTACCCGAGTCATCAAGGCCCATAAGCTACCTGGTAAAGCTTTACCTCTCCATCTCCCTTGCCACTTCCCACTCGGGAAATGAAGGGGCCCCTTGAATTTCCGAATACACCCCAACCCTTACTCGTTTTGGGGGTTTATAAAATCCATTTCCTGCCAACCTTTACAATAGCAATAAAACAATATTCTCTCTGAGCCAATCTACGCTATTGCATATGAAATTATGAATCACACCCAATTCTCGAGAAATAAAACCAATCTAAGCACTCCAACACGGATTTCCTGGGCCCCCCTTTAAAGGAAAATACTAAATAAACTAGGAAAGGGGCAATTTCACTGGGAAATGTTCCCACATAGTAATCAGTAGTAATACACATCTCTCAAAGAAAAAAATTATCACTTTTTAGCGGTTCACAGTTTTTAGCATGTTCATACAAGAGAATCGGCTCGCAGCCACAATCCTTCACATTCTTACCCCCTTTGCACTGTCAAATTATAATCCTATATCAAACACATGATTTTTGTTCGCCAAAAATTTTCCCTCCAGCACCCCACTCCATGTCATCTCTTGTCAGATAACCCATGTGGTTAATCCTTGCTATGTCAATACAACCACACTTCATACAACATTTCATGCTGCACATCCTCCGTTTTTTTCCTATCAACTGCTGAGCTACCCGCCTTAAACTTTACCTTTTCCCTTCTTTCCGACTACTAAAATTCCCTAACCCTACAACCTAAGATATCTTTCTCCAACTCTATTCTGTCACAAACACGTAATCCTCACGTGTGACGACTGTCATTTACTTTTTAAAAAAAAAAAACCAAACCTCTAACCATAAAGGACTCACTGTCCCGTACCAAATACGTACGTCACAGATACAGTCTGCACGCGCACGACACCCGTCGTCGAGAACCATGACTCGTAACGAAAGTGAAAAGACACAATAAAAGTTGAATAGTCACGACCGTACTCCATATAAACCACTCGACTACCAATTAGCCTGGGCCCTACTGCACAGTTAACCGATTCCAAAGCTGGGGCAGGTCAACTCCGAAATCGTTAATCAATTTCAACGAACCACTACCATTACAATAAAATCGAGCACAACCCCCTTTACGATTCACGCAGACATATCTGCACCGACTCATATTATGATCCTCAACAAATGCAAAACCTCACATCACCTTCTTATTTAACCCCCTGAAATAACATGAAAAAAATCACAACCAATATCACATCACCGTCCATTTAACGGTTATCATATCGAACCCCATTGTCTAGCCCAAAACCCTCACAGACAAACGAACTCAGGGAAACCACTATGTACACTACTTACAGAATACGAAAAGAGGTAACACAAACCGGCTGACAAGAAGCTTCAATCACAGAACCAAGACTCATACCCGACAACCATAATACGCAACAAACATAATACAACTAAACATAACATGAGACAACTACAGTACAACTCGCCATAATACAGACATGACGAACAAACCACCATGAACCTAACAAATCACCAAACCCTTTACAGACAGACGTTCAACCACACCATTCTGCAACTGGCTGAAGTGGCTGCCAACAGAGACGACACAGAACCCTCCACAGGCCCCAAGGGCACACCAGACCCGACGAGGACCTGGCACTAACTATGACTCGAAGTCACTCAGCTCCACTAACGGCGCTGCCGCCGCAACTACAAGGCGCGTCCACTCCGACGAACAACCCGGACCGAAGTGAAGCTACCCCAACGCATTCCGCCCTGGTCGGACCAAGCGAACTCAAATCACAACACAAAACAGCGATTGGTCAGAGCAGCGTATCCCCCCCGCAGATCTGACACGCCGGACCAACGGACTAGTTGTTGCTCGTGCAACAACACGAAAAATTTACCACAACAACTCACAGACTTGACAATACAACAACAGCCGATATCCTGCCCCGCCTTCTCTGGTGCAGAACCAAAGTAACAAAAGGTAACAATCGGGAATGAAACCAACCCCCGCTTCCATCCCTTCAACAAGTGAAGATTGAATTCAAGGATATTGTATGTCTTTTTTCCCACCCCCCCTACCTAGCCTAACCTTCCACCTTAACCAAAACCCCAATCTTACACACGCACGCTCGCCCACAACATATACACATATGCACACGCACCACGCTCTCTATTTCTGAATTACCACTACTCCAAACCCATGGACGGCTGATTTACTACCGCCGATCGATGACATCTTATTTCCTTGCATCGTTATGTATTCGAGGAAATAAATAAACAAACAAAAAACTTTAGTCAAAAGGCGCTCAACATGTTGTTCTGTTCATGCTCTTCCCCGGTTTTTCTCAGCAGGGTTTGATTCCAACGTTTTAACATTGAAACACACTCAGAGGATTGTAGATTCAAAGAGCATTGAGACCACCATACTTGAGAAGCGAAATGTTTATATCCCTTCTTGAAGACCAGTTGTTTCCTGCGCGAGTTTTTATTGAATACCTTGGCCAAATAGTCAGGGTTTTTTGTTTCTTTGTTTGTTTGTTGTACATCGGAGCAGTGTGTGGTCAGTTACATGAAAAAGCCTTGGCAAAGTCTAGAAAGAGGGCATTGGTGATGTCGCCATCCAACTGGTAGGCTGGCTAGTCCTTGTGTGGTGGGGGTGGCATTTTCTAAGTTTAGACTGATTTCTGTGAAACTCATAGAATAGGTTTCCTATTGTGTCGTTCGAAAGATGTCGGGAGTGGGAGAGAGAAAGGAGAGAGAGAGAGAGAGAGAGAGAGAGAGGAGAGGAGAGTGAGAGAGAGAGAGAGAGAGAGAGAGAGAGAGAGAGACAGAGAGAGAGACAGACAGACAGACAGACAGACAGACAAAGACAGAGGAGGAGAGAGAGGGGTGAGAGACAGACAGATAGAAGAAGGACGGGGGAGAGAGGAGAGAGAGAGAGAGAGAGAGAGGAGAGAGAGAGAGAGAGAGAGAGAGAGAGAGAGTCGGGTATCGGGCTGTAGGGAGGGAGAGGTGGGGTGGGGGGGGGGGGGGGGGGGGGATCGAGAGGCAGACAGCACCAAAAGCCCAACTTAACTCCCTTTGCCCAAGCGGAGTCCCCCATCAAATCACCTTACCTATCGCCCTGTCCACAATCCAGTGGGCCCAGTCAGCACAGAGTGCCAGAAGCCCCCCCCCCCCCCCCCTCCCCACCTCAACCCACCCCTCCCTCCATCATAAGATCATGGCACTGTGGGCCATGGGGACAGGAGTGGGTGGGGGGGGGGGAGGGAGGGGGGTGGTGGTGGTGGAGGGGGGGGGGGGCGGGGATCTCCATCTCACGCCATCCGAGGCTGTCTGTGTCCGCCGCGGTTCTCTCTCATTGTCTTCAGGACCTGTCTACTCAGATCGGATCATACATCATAGTATCTCGGACCAGATTTGGTGTTGTTGTTGGTGGTGGTCTTTTCATGTTTTTGGGGGGTCTTTCTGTGTCTGTCTGTCTGTCTGTCTGTCTGTCTGTCTGTCTGTGTGTCTGTCTGTCTCTGTCTTTGCTTGTCTGCCTCTCTCTCTGTGTAACTGTGTCTGTCTGTCTGTTTGTCTATCTGTCTCTCTCCTTCTCCATCTCTCTCTGTGTCTCTGTCTGTCTGTCTGTCTGTCTCTGTCTGTCTGTCTGTCTGTCTGTCTGTCTGTCTGTCTGTCTGTCTCTCTCTCTCTCTCTCTCTCTCTCTCTCTCTCTCTCTCTCTCTCTCTCTCTCTCTCTCTCTTTCTCAGCCGAGGTTCAACATTTAAAAAATCTCTTCTTCATAAATGTTTTCCCTGCCTTTTTCATCATCATCACCGTCATCATCATCTTCATCATCATCATCATTAAGCGAGAGCGCGCGCGCGCGCCACACACACACACACACACACACACACACACACACACACACACACACACAGGGACAAACAGAGAGACAGACAGACAAACAGACGGACGGACAGACAGACAGTCAGACAGACAGTCAGAGGAGAGAGAGAGAGAGAGAGAGAGAGAGAGAGAGAGAGAGGAGAGAGAGAGAGAGAGAGAGAGAGAGGTTGGGCGAGGGGTGTGTGTGCTGGGGGGTGGTGTGGAGGGGGGGGGGGACGCGCACAGGGTGGGGGAGTGGCTGCCCGGAAGACCAATAGCCTATGAGGGGGACCAGAACTAGTATAGAACCCTCGTGTCCGACCAATGGCCTGTGTGTGTGTGTGTGGGGGGGGGGGGGGGGGGGGCAGAACTAGTATAGAACCCTCGTGTCCGACCAATGGCCTGTGTGTGTGTGTGGGGGGGGGGGGGGGCAGAACTAGTATAGAACCCTCGTGTCCGACCAATGGCCCATGAGGGGGACCATCGTGTCCGACCACTGGCCTGTGAGGGGGACCAGAACTAGTATAGAACCCTCGTGTCCGACCACTGGCCTGTGAGGGGGGGGGGGGGGGGACCAGAACTAGTATAGAACCCTCGTGTCCGACCAATGGCCCATGAGGGGGACCAGAACTAGTATAGAACCCTCGTGTCCGACCACTGGCCTGTGAGGGGGACCAGAACTAGTATAGAACCCTCGTGTCCGACCACTGGCCTGTGAGGGGGACCAGAACTAGTATAGAACCCTCGTGTCCGACCACTGGCCTGTGAGGGGGACCAGAACTAGTATAGAACCCTCGTGTCCGACCAATGGCCTGTGAAGGGGACCAGAACTAGTATAGAACACTCGTGTTCGACCAACGGCCCGTGAGGGGGACCAGAACTAGTATAGAACTCTCGTGTCCCACCAATGGCCTGTGAGGGGGGACCAGAACTAGTATAGAACCCTCGTGTCCGACCAACGGCCCGTGAGGGGGACCAGAACTAGTAGAGAACCCTCGTGTCCCACCAATGGCCTGTGAGGGGGGACCAGAACTAGTAGAGAACCCTCGTGTCCCACCAATGGCCTGTGAGGGGGGGGGGGGGGGGACCAGAACTAGTATAGAACCCTCGTGTCCCACCAATGGCCTGTGAGGGGGGACCAGAACTAGTATAGAACCCTCGTGTCCCACCAATGGCCTGTGAGGGGGGGACCAGAACTAGTATAGAACCCTCGTGTCCCACCAATGACCTGTGAGGGGGGGGGGGGGCCAGAACTAGTATAGAACCCTCGTGTCCCACCAATGACCTGTGAGGGGGGGGACCAGAACTAGTAGAGAACCCTCGTGTCCCACCAATGACCTGTGAGGGGGGGGGGGGGGGGACCAGAACTAGTAGAGAACCCTCGTGTCCCACCAATGGCCTGTGAGGGGGGGGGGACCAGAACTAGTAGAGAACCCTCGTGTCCCACCAATGGCCTGTGAGGGGGGGGGGGGGGGGGGGCAGAACTAGTAGAGAACTCTCGTGTCCCACCAATGGCCTGTGAGGGGGACCAGAACTAGTAGAGAACCCTCGTGTCCCACCAATGGCCTGTGAGGGGGCACCAGATCTAGTAGAGAACCCTCGTGTCCCACCAATGGCCTGTGAGGGGGTCCTCCGCTCACAGCAAAGGAAACACACCATTTTTTTATCCCCCTTCCCCCCACTCCCCCTCCCCTTCCCCCACGAAACAGCTCACGACACTGAAATGTGGAGAGAGAGAGAGAGAGAGAGGAGAGAGAGAGAGAGGAGAGAGAGAGAGAGAGAGAGAGAGAGAGAGAGAGAGAGACAGGCAGACAGACAGGCAGACAGACAGACAGACAGGCAGACAGACAGGCAGGCAGACAGGCAGGCAGACAGTCATAGAGACAGGCAGACAGACAGGCAGGCAGACAGACAGGCAGGCAGACAGTCATATAGACAGTCATACATACAGACAGACAGGGAGGCAGACAGACAGAAAGGCAGACAGTCATACAGAGACAGACAGACAGGGGGCAGACAGACAGAAAGGCAGACAGTCATACAGACAGTCATACAGACAGAGAGGCAGGGAGACAGGCAGGCAGACAGACAGGCAGCCAGACAGACGAGGACTGAGACAGAGACACAGACAGAGAGATGGGGAAAATCTGACACAAATACTCGGCAGCTACAGCCGACGAATCGTCAGTCGCCCCCACAGGGATCCGTACCCATTTTCCACCCCCCCCCTCTGTCATGATGGATTTGAAGCTATCTACAGAGACACTCTAACCTTTCTCCTGTAGATGGGAGAGAACTGAGAAAACTGGTCCCTGGATCCGCCTTTTCATCTGGACTCTAACTACGGATCCATATCAAACTTTTAACGGGTTCGTTCTTGGGGTATAGTCCATTTGTTTTTCTTTTCTTTACTGCAAATTGGTTCAACACTTTTTGTTTCGCTGAATCTTGCCAACAGAGAAATGACCAGGTCAACAGTCACATGACCTTAAAGGGAGAGCGCAGACGCCTGCATGATCGAAGAGGTCTTGGACCTGCGCTTTGAAATGGATCTGCTTTAAAATTCGGTTAATGTTGTTTTTGTTTGTTTGTTTTTGTTTTTTTTTAGAAATATGTACGAGTCAAATGGTCCGTTCCTAAAACAAACCAAAAAAAAAAAAAAAAGAAAAAAAAAGAAAAGAAGAAAATAAAACAACAACAACAACAAAAGAAATCAATGGACCAATGCCTATCATTAACTGGGCCATCTCTGAGTCTGAACGCACAGATCATGTTTTAAACGTAAAGTTAAAAATAAAAATCGCACAGTTTGATGCTGTTGAAAATGTTGGTGATTGTCCCACCGGTTTAGAAGCCCTCTTTGTGTCTGTTGACACGCACTCTACGCCTGGCTGGTTCTTCGCTGCTCCTACAGTTCGCTTCAATTGTTTGTTCGTTCGTCGCCTTCTGACCCCACGTCATGTAGCTCACTCCCCTTTCTTCACGGCAAGCTGGACATCGAAAGTGTCCACTACTGAGTTCACACTGACCCTCAGTATACTTGACTTTCTTCGAAGGGGAGTGCGACGGAAGGAGAGGGGGGTGGGGGTGGGGAGGGGGTGGGGTGAAAGCGCGTGTCTCCTCACTTTACACATCTGTTGTTGTTGTCGTTGTTGATCTATGAAAGTCTACTGAACAATGGGAAAGAAGGGGGTGGGGGTGGGGACGGTGACTTTCACATAAACAGATAAAACAGTAGTAACCTATATGCAACGAAAGGTACTACAAGACATAAACACCAAGGAAGTTTTCCGAGGGGGGGGGGGGGGGGGGGGGGGGGGGGAATTCCGTTAAAAGCAAACAAAGAAAGTCACAAACAAGCAAGGAGATGAAAAACACGAAGGGATATAACATTCAGTTGATACTAAGAAAGAAGTTACAAGGAAGGAAACTCGGGAAGAATTCCGCTAAAAGAGGGGAATACAAAGAAATTTGTCCAAGCAAAATTCTGTCATAACACGGACATTATGGAGTGGTTAAATTTTAAACGCCGGCTAACACACACATACACATACGCGCGCCAGCGCGCGCGCACGCTCCCGCGCATGCACACACACACACACACACACACACACACACACACACACACACAACACACACACACACACACACATATTCACGCACGCCCACATTCACACACACACACACACACACACACACACACACACACACACACACACACACACACACACACACACAGGGATTCAAGTAAGTCATTGCAAGCAAACTTTCGTTCAAATGAAGATAAAAAGGGTTGCTCCAGGCAAAATTCCGTAAAAAAAGAAGAATGAGGAAATACAATCGCCAACATGTTTTAAAAAACAACAACAAAGCGACAGAAGAAAGTTGTTCTAGGCAAAATTACGCCGGGGAAAAAAAACCCAAGGGAGTTGTCTCAGCTACAATTTTGCATACGAGGGGATACAAAGAACTTGTCAAGGTCAAAATCCCATCACGCTTGAACGGGGGGGAAAAAAAACAACCTCCTTTCCTCTCCAAGACATATAGGCAAAATCTGAATCTGGCACAAATAAATATTACCGGCACATCACAATGGCAACTATGTCCTCCTCCAAAGAAGAGAAGTCAGAATTTCACTCACAGAAAAGACAACGGTTTCTTGTGACCACAAAGTTGTACGACAAGCAGCGCAATAGAAATGTAAAAATAGAAATGTACAGTAGAAATGGAACTGACCTGGAA
>CM031609.1:16571834-16579334 GCA_018398815.1 Conus ventricosus | reverse complement strand
CAGCAAAAAAGATGATTAATGTTGTCAACAAAATCAACAGCAATCTCCGAAAACAAAAGTCGTAGTAAGCAAGCAAACCAGTCAGAAGATCAGATTCTGGAGGGAACTACAACTATATAACGTCCCCAAAAAAATTTATTTTATAGATTTCTGGAATTGTGCCTCTCATCAGACATCTCTTCTCTCTCATGAGAACCTTGATCCTTTCAACAACCGACTCATGAGGGATTGCCATCCATCCGTCTGACAGAGGTCCAGCATCCTCGCCGAAATCTGGCGGCATTCCATCGGCTCTTATGGCAGAAACAACGCCGGAAACATCGCAGTATCAGACACATCGAGAGCGCCTGGGACCACGAGCCATGTCCCCCCACCCTCCTCGGCTGGTCGAGTCGGACGCCCGGTCCTGGCATTTCCCATCCTCGTGCAGGAGACACATGGGACTCTTTCAGCTGCAATCGTGCCTTGGTGACTTCTCAACTTCACCGTTGCCATGTGACCTGTTAACTATGTACCTTAATGAAACTTCCAATTATAATTAATAAATATTTCAATGGAACTGTCGGTCATATCAACAAATCTATTACACTTTTGAAAATCATAAATATCACATAATTATTCAGTGCTACATTACAAAGCGGCAAATGTATGATGTCCTAAGCTCCCGAAAAAACGAAATTTTTATTATCCACCTTTGATAACTAAAAATGATGGTAAAACATCACACTGGCCATTTATGTGAGAAGGGATCTAAATTATTGTCCACTGACCCTCCTACTCCCCACTAATGCTGAAGTTTTCGCAACTGGGTTACTGTAAAACTGAAGCAAGCAACAAAATTTAAAACATCATTTCTGCTTCTACCCCCGTGCCCAAAGTCAAATACACCGCTAACAGACTGATAAAAAACTACCTAGACAAACAACAAGATGTAATACTGGAGATTTTTCATGCGCATGCCTCCATTTTGGGAAAATGTGCACCACTATAACGTTGCAACCGTTTTAGGTGGAAAAAATTGTTGACTTCCAAATTGGTTTTATTAAACGACGGTAGATTTACCAAGACTGCCAGACATTTCCTCTCATAAACCTACTTCTAGTGATTTATCTTTAATTTCTCCGGAATTGAAGCAAACTCGTATGTCAACAGAGGAGGATACTTTGGGCAGCGAATCATTTCCCATATCATCATACAGTTAAAGGAGCATGTTAAAATGAAGAAATGGAAATGAAGATAGCAACCCAAAGTTTTCATATGAAAACAAAATGGACACTATAATTAATCGATCTTTCCAATACACATTCAGTAGTATTGAAAATAAGGGATAGATCATTTATACAGAGTTTGTCGACATGTCTTACAGTGCTGCCGAAAATCTATTCCATTTGTAAAGACCCAACAGTGGAAATATGTTGTAATTCATGTTTGAATTTAGATTGTGCGATACTGTAGCTCTTAAAAAGAAGCTTATAAAGCATGCTAAAGTAGAAGAGAATGAAACTTTCCTACGATGAAACATGCCAAAAATAAGATAACAGGTCGTTTTGTCCCGAGCGAAAAGATGCTTTAGCATTAGTTCTCAGAATTTAGTAGAAGAACCAACAAATCAATCGGAGATTCAAAAGATTATACATACGTTTGTGGAAATGGTTAAAAAATTGAAAAAATGTTTTGACATGCAACAGAACCCAATTAATTAGATAATAATGCTCTTTCCATACTCACAGGAGAAAAGTCTAGGCAGTCGTCAAAATATTCCAGAAAATAACTTGATGTCCTCTTCCTTTAGTCCCCTATCAGGTGTTTTCGAGAGGAGGAAGAAAAACGAACTATCGATCAGATCCACCACCAAATCATTTCATTATTTAAACGCTTCCTATTACATATTATGAATTTGGGAGACGTTTAGAATCTTTTTCTTCAAATCAGTGCTGTTGGCCTAGAGGTAAACCTATCAACCTGTTTAATAAACCACTTGCTTCAACATGTGGAAACGATTACTCATTCATTCTACCAAAATGTTGGTTAATGGAACACTCCCTTGTATCTGGAAGAGATCTGTTGTAGCCCATTCCAAAACAATGTAAGGCCCAGGTCAACATTGGTAGCTACAGGCCGATAGCACTAACCTCCACGTTGGAAAGTTGTTAGAAAAGATTATAACAAAGACGTCTTTTTTTATATTTTAGTGAAAAAGGAAAGTATAATCCCAGTGAATCAAGCGGGATTTTCGCAAGGTCCGATGTACAATAGATCATTTGTGAAACTTACCAGTCAAATTAAAAAGCAGTTTTGCTAGACGGAAAAGTAACACTGCTACCTTTTTGAAATCAGAAAAAGCACGTATGATATATCTGGCACGCTAGACTACTTTATCAATTAATTGAAAGAAGAGGAATTATGGGAACGAATGTTTTTCAATACTTTAAACGTTTTTATCACAGAGAACCATAATACAAGAATAGGGAAAGTTTACCTCGTCTTTTCAGAGCATTGATATCGGAATTCTCACAGCCTATATTAGCTCCCCCATCGTTGTTTTAAATCCATTACTTATTTTGTGATCTGTCCAAAGGATATTTATCGAAGGAAAGTGTGAGTTTTTAGTACAATCTGCCTGAGACATTGCCATGATGATTAAACGTACAAATTTCCGAAAGCATACCGGCAAGAGAAATTACGAATCATATACAGAAGATATATTCAGTAAGATAGATAAATTAAACGAAACTTTATGAAAATAACGGCTTATTACTCTCAGGTGAAAAAAACTCAAGTTAATGTTTTTCAATAATGGAGACAACCAATGTATTTGCCAGCTTCAAAATTGAATGGTTCTGATTTGCAGTACTCACAAAACATAAAATTTCTGGTGTAAATTTAACCCCCTAAACTTAACTGGCGTTTTTATACAATTGAAAGCCTTGATAGCTAAAACAAGAATCGTTATAAACTTATATGAAAATTATTTGTATTCAACCGTGGGCTCAAGATACAAAAACCCTCCTGCACCTAGCTGATTCTCAATAAGATCAAAACTAGTGTACGGACAAGAAGTTTTTATTTTTCAGCCCCACAAAGTTCAACTGAAAAAATTGCAAAGTATAGACATGTAAAGCTATCAATTAGCACATGGTGGTCCCAGTGCACACAAGCACATTGAAGGTTACAAAGAAATTCATATTCTATCATCACTGTCAGATCAACGTAGATTAGCCTGTAGCCAAATATGTCGCAAGAAGCTTTCAGTACTAACTCAGTCGAAAACGAAGTGTTGATGATTCAAATGTTGAATATCCCAAAAGACTCAACAGCAGTTATCTTTGTCCCGTTCGAAATTACACGAAAGATTCTTTGAAAAATCAATATTGATGTCACTTCAATCTTCCTGCTCCAGTTTGTCCCCCTGGTGCTTCCATGGGAACATAAAAAGCTATCATTGCTTTGATTACACTGATTCCGGAAAAATGACAACATTAACATTTTAACTTCTAAAGTGAGAGAAAACTTAGAAAACAAATATTCAAATCATTCTAAAAAATTTTTAACGGATGGTTCCCGTTTGCCATTAATGCAGTTCAGGGTTTTTGTTATTCCGGCCTTAAAATTCAAAAACATACAGCCTAGGAAAAGGATTTTCTATTTTCACGGCAAGAATTGTAATCTATTCTTATGGCATTACTCCTTTATTTGTGATAGTAATCCATTCTTTTTTTGAACTATTTTATTTTGTGTAGATTGCTAAGGCAGTGTTCGATAGTTTGGAAATTTGGATATTAAAACAAGGAAAGCCTAATCTTTGAAATAAAGCATCCTAATTAAATACATTATTTCCACAGGAATAAATATAGTCTTCTCAGGTCCCTCACACTGTGGTATTTATTGGAATGAAATAGCAGATAAACTAGCCAGACGCGGGTAAAATGCGCAATATCCTGCAAAAAGTAATTTGAAGATAGATATATGTGAACTACTTCGTTATTGGCAAGCTGTTTCCGAATTGAGAAGTCTCAAATAAATATGTATGGAAACATATCCTAGACATATTCTAGTTTAATATACAAGATAACTTTTGAACTCTTGGAAGAACCAAAGTTAACCCAATATACGTGTGCATGTTCTCTAATCCATTATCTGGTGAACATATACTTTTTCTCATGCCCCCCATTTTAAAATCTCTTTTATCAAAAGCATACATGAAATTTCGAAATCAAAACTGGGCACGCTATTTTCTTACAATTCAGAATGGTTAGGTAGCAAAAAAATACCAATCAATCTCAAATTAGCAATGTTATTAATTAATGGTACAGTGTAGTTTTATATTAGATTTGTACTGTTTTTCTTGACATTATATCTACCTATTCCTCACCATGTCCTCCTCCTTCACCCCTCCCCCCCTGTAAAGTCTAATATCACCAAGTGTGAACAACTATAAATCAACAACAACAACAACAACACAAGCAAACACGGCATCATACTACAAACTCATACACATATACAAGTAAAACGCTCCACCTTCCTTCTAATATCACTTTAAAGTGGAAAAGACGTTAATCGAAAACAACAACAACAACCAACAACAACACACACACACACACACCACACACACACACACACACAAACACACACACACACACTGTAAAAAGCAGACAATACCGGAAAACTATACCGTTTTAAAAAATAAACCAGAACACCTTTTTCACAGAAACATTGGTGTAACTATCGATTTCAAACTGACAGAAGAATCAATCTTACTGACTGGAATCAGTTAGTTTATACAGACTGGACAGAAAGAATCTATTCTTACTGACTTTATCAGTTAGTTTTAATACAGACTGGACACACATTGTTGCTGCTGCTGTGCACAGCCAGTGAAGTTATTGTTCTTTTGAAGTTCAGGTGGTGTGGCCACATGACGCCATTGTTCACCTACCCCAACCGCACAGAACAGTCAACACTGTACAACACATCACTGCGCAACAACGACAACTTCAGTTCGTTAGTTTGGCAGTTTTGCTTTTGAATCCGACGTCCAGTGCTGCTTCCATTCGACGGAAAAATCGATTTTTACAGGCCGGAAAGAAACGCAATGATTTGCGCCAGAAAACCATTTCAAACGATGTAAAAAGTCCATAAAACTGTATGCAGCATGGTCATAATGATGTCTGCCGTGTCAGACATTTATAAAAAAAAAAAATAATATAAAATAAAAAAAATAATAAATCGTTGGACCAAGGATCTTGCGATTAAAGCCCATCATGTTTTCTCCTCAATAACGTTTGCGTAATCACGCTTTTGCCAAGTTACCTTTCAATCCATTCCGGTTGTTTCCACACAGGCGCCAAACGTTTTGCTCCAAATCCAGTTTGTTTTAAAATCACTGATTCTTCACACACACACACACACACACACACACACACACACACTTTCTCTCTCTCTCTCTCTCTCTCTCTCTCACTCCTCTCTCGATCGTCTCTCTTCTCATCTCTCTCACTCTCTATCTCGCTCGCTCTCTTGAGGGGTTCTCACACACACACACACACATCACAACACACACCCCACACACACACACACACACACACACAGACTCACACAAACACACACACACACACACACACACACACACACACACACACACACACACAAACACACACGCGCGCGCGCGCGCGCGCGCAACACACACAGAGTAACAGAAACAGAGAGACCTGCCAACAGATGATGAAGACTGTTGACCAGCACCATTTACAAAAGCTTTACAAAATGGGCGACTGACCAACATAAGCACTAACGGCAGCAACAGAGAGACAGCTGCAGAACCTGGTCTTTGGTCCGTTTCCTCTCCGTTCATTTAAACATCCCTCATCTTCCATACAGAAACACGCGTCACTAGAAGTGAAAAAAGGATGATTTTTCATATATTCCGCTATACTTTTCCCCCCAGTGCAGCGTATTATATATATATATAGATATATATATATATATAAATATATATATTAATATATATAAAATATATATATATATATATATATTTATATATATAAAATAAAATATAATAAAAATACTTTGTAGAACCATGAAATGAAAGGGTTAGACAGACCAGATAGAGATCATGCGTCCTGACAATAATCTCCATTCATGTATTATAACCTCACTTCTCTCTCTCTCTCTCTCTCACTCTCCGTCTCTCTCCTCTCCCTCTCTCACTCTCTCTCTCCAAGTCCATAACTTTTTTCCCAGGTTGCTGAGAGTGTCCACTCACCTCAGCCTTTCAGACTGACCTGTGGCCTGATGGGGCGTCATCTGTGAGGATTTCCACACAGCTGCGTGCCCACAATGAGACCCTTCCTTTCCAAGCACCGTGCACAAGAGTCCGAACACCGAACGACTCACGTGTGAGGAGCGATACCCTAGCCCTCCTTACACCACGCGGATGGGCGAATGGGGGGCCGGGCCAGTTAGGGTCGCTGCTCGTAGTCTGAAACATCAACTTTATATATAATACACTTATCGCTGGCTCTTTGGTGCTGTTGGATTCTTTTATGAACCCTTGGTGGTGGGAACACCACAGAATTATGGAACTGTGGTGTCTCTTATTTGAACCAGAGCGCAGACACAGTTAGCCGTGTCTCCCTATTGATCCGATCCAGCGACGAAAGGCCTAGGAACAGCAAACCCAATAAGATCTGCATTCGAGAGGGTTTACAACGGTTTCCTCCATGCAGCTAGTAAGGTTTTCCTCATTATTTATGAATATAGTCCCCACCATTTCACATTTTTGTATCTTGTTAGTTCAAATCTTTGCCGAGTCACTTACTATAATGACTGAAGATTGTTAACCACTCTTGTTTTCCCCCCACTATAATTGTTCAGCTTTAAATAATACTATATAATATCTAAATATATATATAATATATATATAATATATAGATATATATTAATATATAAAGATTTGAGCGACACCTTGGCTCTATAACTATTGTTTCTCAAATCAAGCATTTTCGGCTAGTTTTTCTTACTACTGTCTCTGATATAAGCATTTGCGGCCAGTGTTCTTTATTACTGTCCTCAGATATCAAGCTTTTGCAGCTAGAGATCTTTATTACTGTTCTCAGATGTCAATCGTTTGCGCTAATGTTCATCACTACGTTCTCAATATCAACATTTGCGGCCAGTGTTCTTTATTACTGTTGTTTTTCTTTATAGTTACATGTTCAACAAGTCTGTTTTTCAATTTTCACACCCCTATAATTATCTCCCATCGGTCACTCTCTCTCTCTCTCTCTCCTCTCGCTCGTCCCTTTCTCTTCACTCTCTCTCTCTCATCTCCTCATGTCCTCTCACCCTACTTCAAACATCTAACTTAGCAGTAAATCTTTTATTTCCTGAATTTTGTATTTTAAGTCTGCAGTTACTTTTACAGTTACGTAATTACACATTTTTGCAATATTATTATCTTTTGAATGTGCCTATTGTTTTGTTTTTCTTCTTTTTTATACT
>CM031609.1:16559334-16564334 GCA_018398815.1 Conus ventricosus | reverse complement strand
GGAGAGAGAGAGAGAGAAGAGAGAGAATGAATGAATGAATGAATGAATGCTTTAATCAGAAGGCCATTGGCCCATTTGATGGGGCCTCAATCAAATACAGTTACAAACAATAATCACACAGTGTATATACATGTCTACCAGTACAATGCAAAATAATAGCATCTAGTTAATGATGACAGCACGTCTTGCAAAGGCTTTATATAAGTACAATGACAAGTTTCGCATCGTTGCAATGTTAGACGATGAAAGTAAAAGACACAAACCTGAAAAATACTGGATTAATGTAGTATTTTTTGGGAATGAATTCTTTTCTTAAATCACTGTAAGCTGGACACATAAAGACAAAATGGATCTCATCTTCCTCAGCGGATGAACATATTGGACATAACATCTGTGACTCAGTTGTTCTTGTATACCTTAAAGAATGTGTCAATATAGGTGAAACTCCAAATCTAAATTTACTTAGGGCATTCTTTACAAATTTGTTTATATTCATAGACACATAGGGCTCCCTTAGATAACTATTTTTAAACGCTCTAAAAAAAACGTATCTCTCACTTGTTTGCGTAGGGATTGCCCCATTCCTGCCACCTGCAATCAGTTATTCTCTGTCTAAATTCTTTAATGAACATAAAACGGACTTACACCCTGATTATCCCAAACATAAGAAAATCCATACTTGTCTAAAGTTGTACGAACATGTGCAACCCACGTATACTTCCCTTTTCGTCAAGACAACACAACATTCTATATGCCTTATATGGTAATCTATGTTCCCCCATACGGGTCAGTTTTAAACCGAATTTAATGCAACGCACATAAGAGTTTAAGTATATGGGTATTACCTAGATCGCCATACAAAAAGTCGTTCGGTGTTCTTATATCTACACTAAGAACTTTTTAAGACCTTTATGTGTGCACCTTTTTCTATTTCTAAAGCCGCCTTATCCAAAGCCCATATTTCAGCACCATACTGTACTATAGGCTGAACTTGAGCATCGAATAGCTTAAAAACAGTTCAGGTGAATTATTCTAAAGGGTTTATACAATGTTCTCTGAATTTTTAATTAATGCTCGTTTAGCTTTACTTACCAATTCATCACATGCTGTATAGAAACTAAGTTTTTTTAAAAAGCACATACCTAGATACTTATAACTGTTAACAATTTCAATTCTGTTGTACCTATAACCATTTTTCCCTTGAAGCTAATTTAACCACCTTTCCTGAAAATATAATATTACTTTTATTCATATTCACCGTCAAATTCCAGATAACTGGATGCTGTATATAAACTATTCAACTGATTTTGTAGTCCAACCACTGTTTCTGACATCAAAATGATATCATCTGCAAATAATAAAATAAACAACTCAGAGAAATCAGGCGAAAAAGTCATTCCATGCCTTCCCTTTTTTAATTATTTCTAAAGCAAGTTCGTTAAAAAAACAAAGAAAACAAAATGGACTGCACAATCACCTTGTTTTTACCCCTCTTGAACAAGTAATAAAATCTGTCAAATCTGCATTATTTCTTATTCTTGCTTTAACATTTTCTTTCATACTTCATATACAGGCATACATTTTCCCCCTTATTCCATTTTTAACAAGTATTGGCCCCAGGAGTTTTCTTGATATGGAATCGAAAGCTTTTTCAAATCTATGAAAGCAACATACAACTTTCTATTGTTCATAACTGCTTTTGAAACGGACGCCATAAGTGTGAAAAATATGATCTATTGTTGAAAAATTCTGTTTAAATCCAGCCTGATACTCCAGTGTATTATTTTCTTCAATCCCTTTTTGGGAGTCTTACGTTTAAATTATTGAACTGTAAAGTTTACTGCTCACATTGCTCAGTGATATGCCCTGTAATTATTCGGGTCATCTACATCTCCCTTTTTATGTAATGTACAAAATTGGATTCTGTCCATGAGAGAGAGAGAGAGAAAGAGAGGGGGGGTGGGAAGAAAAAAAAGAAAAAAAAAAAGGATTCTGAGATTCCCCTTTGTCCGTCAGCTTTGGGAAGCAAGGGAACCGGTTTTGTCAATTAGCCGTGGAACAAAGCGTCGCGGATTGCTGGAAACCAAACTAGGTGGGTTTTTTTTTTCCTTTGTTGAAGTTGAACCACTTGGGATATAAACTGCCCGGGGCAGGGACGTGGGGGAGAGGGGGGGGGGAGGGAGGAAGGTTGGGGGGGGGGGGGGAGGGGGGGGAAAGAACAGGGCCAGGTGAGGGTAGGACGGGGGTGGTAGTGGTGGTGGTGGTGGTGGGGGGGGGGGGGTTACGAAGTGGAGTAAGGGGGGGGGACAGGGGGGGGGGAGGGGGAGGGGGGGGGAGTGGGCTTGTAGCGCACGAACATCTCACTTGCGAATCATACCGGAACCCCGCACGCAAACGCAAAACGCACGCTCGCATGCACAACTTTAACGCTCTCTCTCTCTCTCTCTCGCTTCTCTCTCTCTCTCTTTTCTCTCTCTCTCTCTTTTCTCTCTCTCTCTCTCTCTCTCCCCTCCTCTCTCTCTCTCTCACACACACACACACACACACACACACACACACACACGCACACACCACACATACACACACACACACGTACACGTACACACGCACACGTGCACGCAAGCACACACACACACACACACACACACACACACACACACACACACACACACACACCACACACCACACACACACAGGTGAGGGGTGGTCTGTCTATCGGTCTGTCTCTCTCCCCGTCTCTCTCTCTCTCTCTCTCTCCTCTCACTCTCTCTCTCTCTCTCTCTCTCTCTCTCTCTCTCTCTCTCTCTCTCTCGGTCGGAGGGGTTGTGGTGGTGGGGATGGGGACGGAGGGAGCTGAGAGAGAAAAAAGAGAGGGAGAGAGGGAGGGAGGGAGAGCGAGAGACAGAGAGAGAGAGAGAGAGAGAGAGAGAGAGAGAGAGAGAGAGAGAGAGAGAGAGAGAGAGAGTGACATTAGAGATGGAGACCACAGACAATCAGAAGGCAATCAGAGACAATTAGGGGGCAAGACAAGAAGAAAACGGGCCTCAAGACAGGGGGATTGACGTGCAAGGCCACAGAGACAGACAGACAGACAAAGAATGATGTGGTCATTAGGACGTGGACGTATTCAATTTTAAACCCGCAAACAACAACAACAACAGAGAGAGAGAGAGAGAGAGAGAGAGAGAGAGAGAGAGAGAGAGAGAGAGAGAGAGAGAGAGGAGAGAGAGGAGAGAGAGAGGGACAGACAGACGGACAGACAGACAGACAAAGGCAGAGACAAAGGGATGAAAGAGGGGAACGGTTAGACAAAGGGTGGGGAGAGGGGAGAGAGAGAGAGAGAGAGAGAGAGAGAGAGAGAGAGGAGAGAGACAGAGACAGAGACAGAGACAGAGACAGAGAGACAGAGAGAGAGAGAGACAGCCCGAAAGACAGACAGACAGATAGACAGACAGCCAGACAGCCAGCCAGACAGACAGCCAGACAGAGAGAGAGGGAGAGGGAATGGAGAGGTGTGTGTGTGTGTGTGGGGGGGGGGGGGGGGGGGGGGCAGTACGGAATGGAAACAACCAAAACGTGCTTTGTGATGTTCCTATTTTCCTTTCCTTTTTAGTACCTCTTGAACTGCTTGTTTCGAGCGTCTGAAACATAAATTCAAAGAAGAAAGCAAATGATTTGTCTTTAAACGGAAGAATAAAGATTGTAATCCTCTCTGCCACGGGATCGGCTTTCCTCTGAATTAGATCTTATGGCTCTTCTACGCAAATGTCTCTTTTTTTTTTAACCAGATCAGTTTCACTGGTGTTATCCCACACAGTGGTTCCATAATTGATAAAGTGGTAGGGTATGTGCATGAAAGGTTGTCTTCCTACATCGAATATTCAAAGCATTCTTTATTTTGTGCAAATTGATACGTTCTTTTAGACTATGAATATATTAGCCGCAATTGCAGATGAGGTGATTTTCGTATCTCACCAACGATTCCATCTACATTTCTATTTCCTGGCTATCTTAAAGGTATTTAGCCGTTGAAAACAACCGGGCGCGCGCACCTCTGTGTGTGTGTGTGTGTGTGTGTGTGTGTGTGTGTGTGTGTGTGTGTG
Source organism: Conus ventricosus (assembly GCA_018398815.1). Classification (NCBI taxonomy): domain Eukaryota; kingdom Metazoa; phylum Mollusca; class Gastropoda; order Neogastropoda; family Conidae; genus Conus; species Conus ventricosus. The sequence continues at coordinate 16,560,231 of CM031609.1, read as the reverse complement.
TGTGTGTGTTGTGTGTGTGTGTGTGTGTGTGTGTATGAGCGCGCGCGCGCGCGTCTGTATGTGTGTGTGTGCGTGTGTGTGCGCGCGTGCGAGAGAGAGAGAGAGAGAGGAGAGAGAGAGAGAGAGAGAGAGAGAGAGAGAGACGAGAGAGAGAGAAGAGAGAGAGAGCATTCTGGTGAGCTTTTCGGTTATCGGAATGGAATTAGCTCAGCCGGATCTCTCTCTCTCTCTCTTCTCTCTCTCTCTCTCTCTCTCTCTCTCTCTCTTCACTCTCTCTCTCTCTCTCTCTCTCTCTCTCTCTCTCTCTCTCTCTCTCTCTCGATTACTAGACAAGAAGTGATTGACAGCATAAAGCATTTGAAGGGTGGGAAGAGTGCAGGGCCAGATAAAATTGTAGGGGAAATGCTAAAGAGTTCTAATAATTTAGTAATTGATGTTCTAGTATTGATATTCAATAACTTGTTTCGGAGCGGGTCATTTCCGGTTGAATGGGCTAAATCAATCATCGTTCCTATCCACAAAAAGGAGATGTAAACACTCTGACAACTACCGAGGTGTAGCGCTGACAAGTGTTGTCAGCAAAGTTTACACACACATTTTAAATGTGAGATTAAAACGTTGGGCAGACTGGGAAGAGAAAATCGTGGAGGAGCAGGCAGGATTTAGATCTGGGTACAGTACAACTGATCATATATTTACGTTGTTCGCTCTTGTACAAAAATACATGCTTAAAATACAAAATTGTATGTCGCCTTTGTTGATTTCAGAAAAGCTTTTGATTCTGTAAACAGAAATATCTTATGGAATGTTCTTAGAAAAACGGAGTCAACGGAAAGTTCTATATGGCATTACGTGGAATGTACGACTCTGTCTTGGCGTGTGTGCATGAGAAATGTG
>CM031609.1:16534334-16544334 GCA_018398815.1 Conus ventricosus | reverse complement strand
GCCTGTCTCTGTCAACTCAAGCAAAACAACCTACACAGTCTTCAGCCTATCCAGCAAGAAGCAAGAGGCGAAGCTGACACTGAACAACCAAAGGCTTGCAGAGGAACCCACACCTACCTACCTGGGAGTGACCTTTGACCGCAGGCTCACTTGGAAACAGCAGATCACCAGATGCTGTAGCAAGGCCAAGTTGAGACTGGCGATCATGAGGAAACTTGCGGGGACCGACTGGGGGGCTGACGAACGTATCCTGAAGAGACTCTATACAGGGAGAGTCCGACCTGTAGTTGAGTACGGGACGTCAGCATGGGCATCAGCTGCAAAGTCTAACCTCGACCATCTCAATAAGATACAGAACCAAGCTCAGCGTGTCATAACTGGCGCCATGAGATCCACCCCAATCCTGAAGATGGAAGAGACCACTGGGCTACAGTCATTGGAGGACAGAAGGGACACAAAGATCCTCATCCAAGCAGCAAAATTCAAACGCCTTGAAAACCATCCAATGAACAACAGAATGAGCAGACCCACCAAGAGCCGGTTGAAAAGAGGCAGCTTCATCCACCAGTCAAGACGCCTTGAAAGACAAACTCCAGTCTTGATGGAACATGAAGCAAAGCCTATCCCGGCAAATGTCACCCACCCATCTTGGAAGAGGCAGGTGTTCCCAACAGTCGTCACCAGCATTCCCGGAGTGGAGAAGAAAGGAATACAGTCAGACACCCAAAGGAAGGCTCTGGCCATGGAGTACATCTGCAACCAGTATCCCCAGGAAGACTGGACCCATGTCTTCACAGATGGCTCCGCCACAGAGGCAACGAGGGATGGTGGAGCTGGAATCTTCCTCCAATACAAAGATGGAGATGAAGAAATTGCAATTCCAACAGGAAAATACTCCACCAACTTCCGAGCTGAGCGAGAAGCCCTCTGTGAGGCAGCCACAACAGTCTTGCAGAACTCCAAAAGAACAACGGGGCAGGTGGTGGTCTTCTCTGACGCTCTCTCCGTGCTCCAAGCCCTCAAGAACTCCCGCTGCAAAGAACAGAACCATCTCACTTCAGCCCTTGTTGCCCTGAGTGCCAGAGTGGAGAAAGGGGTGATACAATGGGTACCAGCACACTGTGGCATCAGAGGCAATGAAAAAGCGGACATTCTGGCAAAAGACGGTGCACAGAAGGGGCAGGCCAACAACCTGGTGTCATACGATGAAATTAGGACAATCATCAAGGCACAACAAGGAATAAAATGGCGCCTCTGCATCCCAAATACAACCCAGAAGACACACACCATTTGCTGGGACGACGGGAACAGGTCAAGATATTCCGCCTGAGGACTGGACACAATCGCCTGCTCCACCACATGCACACAAAATTTGGCATTGGACAGAGTGGAGAGTGCCCTTGTGGTGAGGGACCAATGACAACTGACCACACCCTTCAAGTCTGTACGACGTATGCAGCATCCAGGAGAAAGTACTGGCCAACATCGACAGCAGTGGAAGCCAAACTGTACGGCACCCTGGAGGAACTGCGACGGACGGCAGCCTTCATCGAGGACACCGGGCTGCTCATCTAACGGGATGGCGAACGAGGAAGAAGAACGCATTGATAAAAAACAAAGCCTGGAACATTCTCAGCGAGCTGAATAATTCATGCCGTTCCGTTCGCTCCCCCTGCGACCTCCTTCACTGGCTTTCTGAGGTGAGGGGCACACCAGTCTTCTCTTCTTTCTTCTTTTCTGCCCCCCACCCCACCCCCCGCCCTCTCCAACTCTCTCTCTCTCCCCCATCCCCTCCAGCTCTCTCTCTCTCTCTCTCTCTCTCTCTCTCTCTCTCTCTCTCTCTCTCTCTCTCTCTCTTCCCCCCTCTCTCTCACCCACCCCATCTTTCTCCTCTCTCTCTCCTCCCTCCCATCCTCTCTCTCTCTCTCTCTCTCTCTCACACACACACACACACACACACACACACACACACACACACACGCACGCACGCACGCACGCACGCACGCACGCACGCACGCACGCACGCACGCCACGCACGCACGCACGCACGCACGCACGCACGCACGCACCACACACACACACACACACACACACACACACACACACACACACGAAAGCCTGAAAGTTGAGATCAAACACATCAGTTGTAAATGAAGAAGGAAACTGAACGTTCTTGGCGAATGTTACTGAGTACGGCCCAGGTCCGCCATTTCTTTTTATTCTTGCACACACACGCGCGCGCGCGCCTGTGTGTGTGTGTGTGTGTGTGTGTGTGTGTGTGTGTATGTGTGTGTGTGTGTGTGTGTGTGTGTGTGTGTGTGTGTGTGTGTGTGTGTGTTAGTTAGTTAGTTCTTCAATTTAACGTCTGTTCACTATAAGTGATATTAGACAAAATAATGCAGAAATGAGTGGATGAGAGAAATGGAAATAGTGTATGCAACATGCTATTATAGGCCTACGTGTGTGCGTGCGTGTGTGTGTGTGTGTGTGTGTGTGTGTGGTGTGTGTGTGTGTGTGTGTGTGTGTGTGTGTGTGTGTGTGTGGTGTGTGCGTGTGCGACTTTGTCAACTGAAATGAAAAAGATGTTCTAAATGTAACAATTTAGACAGATTACAAAGCATTAAAAGAACAAACAAACAAAAAACTGAAAATATTTACACAAACGAGCCAACTGGGCTTAACATCAACGAATTTACAAATGTAAAAAAGGCATGAAGATTCTGGAAAATGCACAGGGAATCTTTTGTCGGAAATTGGAGAGAGATGAGTTAAAATAGGAACAATTACAAAGAAAATGCAGAGTATTAAAACTGTCGACTGCTCCACAAGCGCATTGTAAATTTGTGTGAAATTTTGTACGAAGAGCGTTAACTTTAAGCCTGTAAAAGAGAGATTCCAGTTTCCGAAATTTGTGTACATGCACATACGTCTTTGTATACAGTTTACGAATTTGAATGGACGCGTTAGATGGACGAGTAAAGTTTTGAATTCTGAACAGCAACTCAGTGGGAATCTTGTGCGTGTATTTTAAAGAGTACTGAATCTTTGTACAGGTTATGAAAAGACTCAAAAGAGTCTCTTTTTAAGAGTCCATAGGCTTCGTGAAGACTCAAAGGTATTTTGATATGGACAGAATTTTCAGAGTTTTTGGATCCCATACGGGCAGTTCTGTCTGCCCATTCATTTCCTACAATCCCACAGTGTGACGGAATCCAGCAAAAGTCCACTGTTATCCCTCTAGATGTAAGGAAATGGATCAGAATTTTTAGTTCGGTGATTATCTCGGCGCGATTGGTAGCAGCAATAGATTCCATTGCTTGAAGAACAGATTTGGAATCAACACAAAAAAGTATTCTGGAAAAATCACGTGGAATGTCAGTAATATAATGCAGAGCCATTCGAATTGCTATCAGTTCAGCCGTAAAAACAGAAAACCCCTTTCCAAGATGAAAAGATTTATCTGCTTTCAAGGCAGGAATAACAAAGCCGGAACCGGCATTGCCATTTAATAGGGATCCGTCTGTATAAACTGTTAAGTGATTAGGATAACTGTCGTCATATATATTATTAACATTCTTTAGCAAATCAGTGTATTTATAATCAAAACTTGCCGGGATAAGTTCCCAATTAGAAAATGGGACTCACGGGATAACGTGGGGCTATGGTTTTGTGATCAATTTTGGCAGATTTCAACAGGTTTGAGGAGTACGTAAGGATGTTTTATTTGATCGTATTGTTTTTGCGCGCTTTGGAAAATCTAAATCAGATCGCATATCAAGTTCATCCACATTTGAATTATGAACAGTAGAACATCTTAGAATGTATTTAGCACAAGCTAATTTTCGATAAGCATCCATGGGCAAAACGCCAGCTTCATGATATGTCCCTATAATGGAAGCGTAAAGGGGAACTCCTAGGGCTATTCTGTATGCCTTGCAATCTGTGCTTTGTAGCTTTTATAGAAGATACTTAGGAGCTGAAAAATATACTTCCTGTGCATATGAAATCCTTGTCCTGACCAGAGAATTTGATAAATGAATTAAAGTGCACGTATCCTGTCCCCAACTCTGGTAACTCACAAATTTAAGAAGATTAAGAGCTTTCCTTGCTTGAGTTATGATATACTCAATATGTGTGTTCCATGATAATTTTGAAGTAAGATGTACACCTAAAAACTTTATGCAAGATGTGTAGGTAAGCACTGTGTCATCCATCTTAAAAGTAGGGAGATCATGAGAATTTCCACCAGCATCAAAAAGCATCATATGAGATTTCTCAGCAGACAGACATGACCCATTGTCAAACATAAATCTGGCGATACTGTCCAAGTCTCTCTGATATAATTTTTTCATGTATGTAATTGACCTTAAAGGTGTGTTCTTTTTAAAGTAACATTCATCCATAAACATATGTCATCAGCATATTGAACTAAACTGGAATTTTTAGAAATACTTTTTGTGAGATCGTGCGTTAGGATATTAAAAAGCAAGGGGGCAATTACAGAACCTGAGGGATGCCCATCTCCACAAATCTCTTGCTAGAATATGTATTTCCTATTTTGGTTTGAATTGTTCTGTTAGCAAGAAATTCTTTGAAGTAATCATAAATGTGACCAGAGAGACCTATCATTTTAAGTTTATATAAAAGTCGCTCATGCCAGACTTGATCATACGCCTTTTCGACATCGAAAAAAGTTGCAAGTACATGTTTTCTCCGGGCAAATTGACGTTTTATCTGAGTTGTAAGTTTTACAAGGTGATCAACAGTCGATCGGTCTTTTCTAAACCCAGCCTGAGCAGTAGGAATATGTCCGTTTTTTTCACAATGATAAGTAAGTCTATTTAATACAATTTTTTCCATTAGTTTACCAGTATGAGAGGTGAGAGCGATAGGACGATAACTATTAATATCAGAGTTAGGTTTGCCCTGCTCGAGAATGGGCACAATGACAGAATCTTTCCAAACAGACGGAGTCTTCCCATCTATCCAACATTTTTTCATAATGGTATACAGAAATGTTGTTAAATTGATTGGAAGGTTCCTTAACATTTCGTTTGAGACTGCGTCTAAACCAACTGATGTTTTCTTTGTTGGCAATGACGATATAGCATTTCTTAATTCTTCTAATGTTATTTCTGCATTTAAATAATGTTCATTGTTTTCTTCTGGGTCAGAATAGATATGATTATTTGATTGGTCTTCCCTCAAAGTACTACACTTGTCTGAGAGACTAATTTTGGAGCTATTTTTGGCAAAAAAATCAGCAAACAGTTCAGCTTTTTGAGCTAATGTTGGGAATTGTTCATACGCTAATGTGATTGGATAAGCGGGTAAATGTATTCCATGTTTCATTTCGTGTATCTTTGTCCATACTTTTTAAAATCTTTATCATTAACTTCGTTTACACAAAATGATGACCAGTAATCGCTTTTGGCTTTCTCTATAATCCTAGTACTTTCATTTTTTGCCCGTTTCATGGGGAGTAAGTCATCTAACTTTTTTGTCTTTTGCGTGTATTTTGAACTTAGATTTCTTTTTATTAACAGCATCTTTGCAGGATTCCGTCCACCAGACCTTGCCAGCATGTTTAGAGGATTTTGTCTGACTAAATTTTGGGATTGCCTCGGTTGCAGCTTTCAAGACCGATTCAGAAAAGTTACAATACATTTTATCAATATCTGGGTTCTCCAGCATACTAACATTAAATGACATTAAAATGGACTTGAATTTATCCCAGTCAGCTCGTTTATAATTAAATTTTGGGATTTTATCCCTTGTATCATCATGCAAAATTGTAAATCCTCTTAAGGAAATGATAATTGGGAGGTGATCGCTACCTAAAGTGTTATTATGAACTTGCCAAGTACAGCTAGTCGCTAGTGATGGCGAAATCAAAGACAGGTCAATAGCAGATCGTTTGTGGCTAGGAACATCAGGCAATCTAGTTATGGTTCCATCATTTAGAAGAAAGAGTGCCGAGTCCGAAATATTCTCCACTAGACGATTGGAGCTAACCTTAGGGCAGCCACTATCCCAAAATGGGGCGTGTTCATTAAAGTCACCGGCTACTAGCCACTTTTCATTTTGGGTACCCAGGGTACGTAGCCAGTCACTGTTACAATCATTAACACCTTTAGGGAGGTAAACAGAAATAATATTTAAGATTAATGAGTTATCAAATTTGAAACAAGCTGCACAAGAGTGGATATTTGGCGCAGTCAATGGTACTGGCGTTGAAACTGGATGGTAAGATAGCTTTTCATGTATATAGATGGCACAGTTCACTTTTCCTGTTTCGTCAGAGAGATGATACACTGGAGGGTAGAAGAAATGATCGAGACGTGGTAAGTTCATCTTGGACACATTTAGTGACTGAAGAATAAGCACTGTATAGGAGTTATTCTCTATGTGTTCTTGAAAGTTCGCGATATTGGTTGACACTGATCGACAGTTCCATTGTAAGATGTCTATTTTTGATTTGTTGGTCATTGATACAGATGATATTCAAAAGCTATTAAAAAAAAAAAAAAAAAATATATATATATATATATATATATATATATATAAATATATATATATATATATATATATATATATATATATATATATGAAAATAAAAAATAAAAACAAGAAGTCTCGATGACTACAAGTTAAACTTTGAAACAAACTACAAACACAACAATGGTAAGAAATGAAAACACGAGATCTAATTAAACTACAGTTGTATAGTGGTTTCAGTAATGGCGAATTGGAGAGATACTATCAATCAGCTGGTAGAAGACGATCACGGGAACCAATCGAAACAGATGTCAGGTCTTCTCGGTGGGAAAGGCGGCATGGGCAGAAAGTGGTCCATGTGATAGTACAAAGGTCTCAGTCTGCCGTCCTGATGGCGTTCTCTTGGGATGTTCTGATGATGCCGCCTTTGTTTCGTCCAGAACAGGTAATGCAGATGGCGGCCAAGGTTGCCGGCAAAAACGCTCGAGCCTCTTGTGGAGGGATGAATGTTGTCCCGCATGTATTGTCTCTTGCTGTTGATGTTTTCGTGAGACACAAAGGAGACATTTTTGACATTGTGAAGACTTGTAAGATTTGCAGCATTAAAAACTTCACGTTTGTTGTTGAGATCTGAGAGGCATGTTGGTGCTACCTTGCTAACAACAATGCACATTGTAGGGTGTTTCTGTTGGAGGTCTTTCACTAGGTTGATGAATATGTTTGAGGTAGCTTTTGGATCTCTTGATGTTTTAAGGTCATTTAAACCCATATGGAGTACAACAACATCATAATCTGGGAGAGTATTGTCAAAGAGCAGATCTTTGCATTCTCCGATAGTGTGAATCTTCTGGTTCCTGACAACAAGACCGTAGGCATGCCCTAAACGATCTCCGGAAACTCCATTCAATACAGAGTCATGCAACACTAGAACCTGGGGTAGATCTGATGTGCTATCAGGTTTAGGTATGTTTGACTTATTTGCTCCTGTTAGCTGCCTGTTTGTGCTCTGATGGGGGCGTTGGATGTCCCTGGCGTTGGATTTAATCATTTTGATGGCACTTTCTTTCTTTTTTTGTTTATTTTTTGTCTCAATGCTGTTTCCTCTGGGAGTAGATCGTTCTTTTTCAAGCCGCGTGTTACTTTCGTCATCCAGTTTTACATCACTTTGTTTTCCGTCAGAGTGTTCCACAAACGAACTTTTTCCATTTTTTAGAACGTCTGAGAAACTTGGTCTGTTCATTTTGCCATCAGCGATTTTGAATTGAGAGGTAGGCCTGGGGATTGGAACAGCTGTTTGTGTTGAATGATGGACCGAGTTCTGGCATGCTGGATTTTGTCTTGGCACTGGTTCAGGTGAGAACTTGTTTTTCTCTTTCATAATGGCGCATAGCTGTTCGTGTTGTTTTAAAATTGTTGACTTTAGATCTAAAACTGAGTCGCTCATTTTTAGAAAAAAAAGATCTTGTTTTGTTTGACTGTCAATGCAAGCTCTGTCGTGAAAATGCGAGGATGTTTCTGAGGTTGTTTTTTCATTGCATTGGATAGAGGGATCGACCGATTTAGATCTGGTACTTGCGGCACTAAGAGAAGTAGTTCCAGGACAGGCTTCTCGATCCAGATTTGATTTTTCTTTTTCAATTTGCAACAAAAGTTCTGAGGTCATGAATCCCGAGGCACATGGTTCGCACATATATTTTCTTTGAGTTTTGATGAGGATACACAGCATGTAGTCGGGTAGGTTGGTTTTTGACCAAGAGACTAGCTTCGAACATTCAGAGCATTTAAGAGAATTGTCGTTGGTGGATGAATATTTTGCACTAGGCCTAGCACTCTGATCGCGATTTTTGGCATCACTGGGTTCACACAAATCAGGCACAGGGGTAAGCTGATTTCGAAACGAGGTCATAGTTGATAACATTGGAACAACATTACCCAGCTTTTTGGAGCTTTGTGAGCGCCGGAGTCTTCCCATGACCGTCTTCTGGTGGCAGCAGTTATGGAGATGTGTCTTCAGTCGCCATGTTGATCCATGTGTGTGTGTGTGTGTGTGTGTGTGTGTGTGTGTGTGCGTGCGTGCGTGCGTGCGTGCGTGCGTGCGTGCGTGTATGTGTGTGTTCGCGCAAGCGCACGTTTATGCGCGAGTGCTCATGCGTTTGTCTCTCTGTCTGTCTGTGTCTCTGTCTGTCTGTCTATCTGTCTGTCTGTCTGTCTGTCTGTCTGTCTGTCTGTCTGTCTCTCTCTCTCTCTCTCTCTCTCTCTCTCTCTCTCTCTCTCTCTCTCTCTCTTGGAGGGGTAGGTATGAGGAAGGGTGGGGACTCTTTCAATGAAGACAGCAGTCTCGCCCTCCAGAACTTCTGTGCCGGTGCCATTGTCTTTTCTTCTTCTCTTTGTCTTTTTCACTGTTTCTTTTTTTCTTTCTTTCTTTCCTTTTTCTTTTTTTTTCTTTGTTTTTCTCTTTCTTTACTGACGTCTACTGGTTTTATTTCCTCATCTCTGGACCCTGCTTCTGATCGTTTTCCGATCACAATTCATGACATGCCACCTTTTTTTTTTTTTTTTTTTGAAAAAAGGTAATCTGGTGACTTAACCTGGCGAACATAGCACACACTGTCCACAGCGGTCACAAGGTGCCCCTGTTCTGCTGTGTCTGTGCCCTTACAGATTTTTGTCATGGATTTGATTTGTTAAAAGCCAAGGGTTCCCAGGGTTTTCTTTTTTCTGATCATTTCGTTGTTTGTTTGTATTTTACGTTTGTTTTTCCGCCCATTTTTGTAACAGATTTTATTTGTTAATAGTCAGTATTTTCGAGGGTTTTCTTTCTTCTTCTCATCTCATTGTTTGTTTATATACGTTTTTCCGCCCATCTGGGAGCCGTAAATAAAGGTGGATGAGAGAGAGAGAAGAAAGAGGTAATGTTGCTTATAGCCCAACAGAGAGAGAGAGAGGGAGAGAGAGAGAAAAGAGAGAGAGAGAGAGAGAGAGAGAGAGAGAGAGAGAGAGAGAGGAAAAAAGAAGAAGAAGAAGAAGGAGAGAGAGAGAGAGAGAGAGAGAGAGAGAGAGAGAGAGAGAGAGAGAGAGAGAGAGAGGAAAAAGAAGAAGAAGAAGAAGAAGAAGAAAGAGGTAATGTTGCTTCTACCCCAGCACACAGAGAGAGAGAGAGAGAAAGAGAGAGAGAGAGAGAGAGAGAGACAGAGACAGAGAGAGAGAGAGAGAGAGAGAGAGAGAGAGAGAGAGAGAGAGGGTAAAGAAAGTGTGTATAAAGGTGGGTGGGTAGATATGCGCCCGTGTGTGTGTGTGTGTGTGTGTGTGTGTGTGTGTGTGTGTGTGTGTGTGTGTGTGTGTGCGCGCGCGCGCATTCGTGTGTGTGTGTCTCTGTGTCTGTGTGTGTCTGTGCACGCGCACGCAGATGTCTGCATGGTGTACTCAGGCGCCGTTGGAAGACACTTTTGCTGCACGTGCACTGAACGACGTATGCATGCGTCTCAGGGGGGGAGGAGAAGTG
>CM031609.1:16526834-16529334 GCA_018398815.1 Conus ventricosus | reverse complement strand
GATGATGATGACGACGACGACAACAACAACAACAGCAACAACAATAATAATAACAATGATAATAATAATTTCCCCGAAATTGGAGTATGGCTGCTTTAATGGCAGGACTGAAAACAAAAACAGGTCATACACACAAAAGTCCGCTCCCTTTGTTGGATAGATCAGATTAATCCCTGCGGGTCTTATAGGGAGTGTCCGCAGGAGTATAAGCCTCCATACGCAGAAGAAAAACAAACAAACAAACAAAAAACAACAACAATACTTCCTGCCTGCATACTGTGATCAACAATAGACTCCGCCGACGGCGCCCGTGGGCAAAGACTAATGGTGATTGACAACGAAGGGGCGACAATGGAGACTGTTTGCCTCAGTACCTCCAGTCCACACCACAGCAAGGCGAGGCCCACGAGCTGAGCACCACCAGTCTGCAGCCTCTCTGCCTCCCTTCAGGTCTTCCAACAAGCAGTGGAGAGCGTACGTGGGACGGCTCCAAAGCAGTAAAGTGATGGGCACATATCGTGGGCGGATTCTACAGGCTGTTGACTGGTTGTCCATGTACAGACAACCATACCACTCCATACTTGCTAGATTGCTGCGACATTGCAAACCGCGCGCGCGCGCGTGTGTGATATATATATATATTTAATGGTAATAATGATGATGATGATGATGATGATGATGATGGTGATGAATGATAATGATAACAAAACAAAAACAACAGCAGCAGCAAACAACAACAACAACTACAACAACAACAGTATCAGCAGCAACAACACAAGAACAAGAATAACAACAACAGCAATAATATAATAAGAAGAAGAAGAAGAGAATGATGATGATGATGATGATGATGATGATGATGATGATGATGATGATGTAATAATAATAGCAATAATAAATAATAATGATAAATAATAAAATTAATAATAATTAATAACAATGATAATAATGACAATAATGTTGATGATGATGATATAATATGATGATAATAATAATAGTAATAACATGATAATAATGACAATGATGATGATGATGATGATGATGATGATGATGATGATGATGATGATGATGATGATCACGTCTTCAATCCAGAGCCTTGTATTTCGTTTCTTCCGGACCTTGTCACACTGCAGCATGCTGCGGACACTGGCAGCGGTCATTCCGGTGGATCTGAAGGCCAGGCTTCAGACAGCACTTGAAGTCAGTCCCATGGAGAGAACAGCGCGGAGACAGGCCAGGCTTCAGACAGCACTTGGAAGTCAGTCCCCACGGAAAGAACAGCGCGGACACAGGCCAGGCTTCAGACAGCACTTGAAGTCAGTCCCCACGGAAAGAACAGCGCGGGACACAGGCCAGGCTTCAGACAGCACTTGAAGTCAGTCCCATGGAAAGAACAGGCGGACACAGGCCAGGCTTCAGACAGCATTGAAGTCAGTCCCACGGAAAGAACAGCGCGGACACCCGAGTCTCTTCCAGCTGACAATCCTTCACGCGCTGGAGGAGGTTTGAACATTCACAAACCGCAGCATGCTGTAAAACTCAACAGCTGCCACAAAAATGCTCTCCGCTCAAGAGCTGTGCACCAACCTGACCTTGACGTCACTCCGATACCGGAGTGACTGCTGCGCGTGTTCTCTGCCATCCTTCGGAAACTGAGTCTTTCAACTGCCTCCACTCCGCGGGGAAGTTTCAGACTGGCAGAAAAGAACACGCATGGGAGATAACTCCGCTCAGATCACGAGACAGTTATGCACTCTTAGTTTCAACCAAAGGAAGATAACTCCGCTCCCATCATCAGACAATTATCCACCCCTAATTTCAAATGAAGGAAGATAACCGTCGCTCCCATCATACAACAGTTACACACCCATAATTTCAAACTAATGCTGCTCAAAGCTACCTACTCGCCTAGATCAAATGCAGACACATTTCAGATTCCTTTCATTTCACTCTCATAAAGCAGCAGACCGGCGGATTCAGGAGATACCTTTGTGGGCCATGGCCACATGCTGCCAGACGCTCTGGGCAAGTTCTCAAAATGCTCTGTCCACTGACATCAGACACTGAGCGACAAGTTTTCCATACGCGTGTGTTCCAACCCGCACGGTCTTATCTCAAAATTATTCTGTACGATCGCGTGCGACAGGGCGAACTCATTAATTTGTCCGTTTGCGCCGACATTTGGTTGATAATTCTGACAACGCATCGGGATGATTTTAAACCTGATATCACTGGACTTGAAACGTCACGGGCATTTTGTTTATTCATCTATCTATTTCTGTATTCATTTCATTGTAACTGACTTACCGTTTGCGTCGACGTTTGGTTAATAATTACAAGACCATCGGACAACGCAAGTAGTAAGGTGAGGGACTTCTCACCCTAAAGCAGGAGCAGGAGCAGGAGCAGGAGATGACGTCAGCGCCTTAGGCTCAAATCATGACGAGGATGCTCGCTGATGACATCGCGAGACGATGTGACTTCCTATTTAGACCTACGG